>CM060180.1:70519671-71119671 GCA_030549775.1 Tamarix chinensis | reverse complement strand
TAACATGAGATAGATGGTTGACATTTATCTTGTGTTAGATGTGGCGGTAACATTTCCCAAATTCTCTCCTAACTTCTGCTTTATTCTTTCAAAAAAAATTTCCAGGAGTGAAATTTGGGGGTGTTACAAGTTGGTATCAGAGATTTTGGTTGTTGAGAGTCGGGTTTCGGTTAGAGACTCAGTTCTCATGATCCTAAATGTTTTAAATGAAAATGTATTTTAACTTCTTGCAAGTGATTTTTTTAATTTGGATTAGGTTGTGAGGATAGAGTGATTTGGGTAGCGTAAGTGGCCTTGTGATTTGCTGTTGTAATTATGTCTTTGAATATAGTTAGTTGTTAGATTACATGCTTGACTTGTGTTAACTCTGTATTTTATGTGTTGTAGCTATTATCATTTTGTAATTAGTTTGCTCTTAAGGGGGTAGTAACCCCACTAGGTTAACCCTAGTCTTGTAGATTCAGCGGATTGATTGCCTTATTACGTACCTTGTCGGATATGATATGATGTGAAATATATTATAATCTATTTTTTTTGTAGTTTCACTTTTTGGAGTGTAAAAAAAAACTTAGGTTTGTAACCCTGATGGTGATGTTTAAATAGAGGTGTCATATTCAATTGGAAGAAACCTAGAATTGTGATAATGATAATGATAATGTTGAAGTTTAGATAGAGGTGTTCAGTTTTATAAGCAGTATGTAGGGGGTGCCTCATTACCCTCGTGATTTTAATGATTTCATATAACTTTCAGTATGTGTTTATATCTAGTTTCTGTTGATTAGCATTCAATCACAGGTTTCTATAGTAGTAGCATTTTCAAATTTAAGTGTTTGGACTATCATTGTTATAGTATAGATTAGGGAGCTTGCCAGTGGAGTGTTTTGGGTTAAAATTTTCCTTTGACCTAGGTGTATGTGGTTGGTGTATATAAGGATTTTTTATGAGTTGTTGAGCGAATTGTTAACTGTGTTTTCTTGTATAATGTTATAGAGATAACTCATTCTATAAAGTTTTATGTGCATATTAGGTATTAGTTGGGTTATTAGAGTTGTGTAGTCTTTAGAATTTTCGTTCCTTTATTCTCTTTGATCTTCACATTATACTTTTTGTTATTCTTTTGTAAGACTTTATTTTAAAGAATAATATTTTTTTTTTGTAACTCATTTTGACTTTAAGTATGTATTTCTTCCTTGTTTGAATTCCATTGTATTTGATCTACTAAGCATTGATTCTCCTTCTTTTATTTTATCTCTAATGTCTTGTTTTCATTCGACTTTGCTTGGTTTAGTTTTGTAAACATCGTTTTACTTTTCTTCGGATTTACTTTTAACCTATTTATTGTGATCAATATTTTATTCAATTGTTTTGTCAAGTTCTCGCTACTTAGGTTTGCTTAACTTTGGGGACGAAGTTCCTTTTTAAGGGGGTAGTGATGTAATACCCCGTATTTTTTAAATCCAGATTTATTAAGGTTAGTGATTTTATTAGCGTAATTTAATGTAAACAATTAATTGTTTTAATTTCGATTCGCTTTATGGATTTATCGACGATTTGAATTCATACTTGAATTTAATTAATCGTTTTCGTTGCGAACCATTGTAGATAAATTCATTAACGACAATGATTTTATTAAACAACCAAACTTATCACCTTGATTGTTGAGAGATTCTCAAGTTTTCTAGGTGTGGCATTTCAATCCTTCGTAGTCTTGGTTTTCATCTTGTTAGTTGTTGGGTTAATGCTCAAGCAATCTTGTCTTCACGATCTTGGGGTTCTAAACCATCATTGCTATTGGGTTTCATCATAGCTGTTGATGGAGTTCATATCATTTGGTATCAGAGCTTTGGTTCTAAGATAAGTCTGACTATCTTTCATTTTTCGTTTTTCTTTTATATGTTGTTACCTCTTATAGGGGAAAAAAAAGAAAAGAAAAAAAAGGTACACGATTCTAGTAAGAAAAAGTGAAAAAAGGGTATATGATTCCCGTAAGAAAAAAATCACCAAAATAAAAGAAAAAAGAAAAAGTAAAAAAAATCATATACGATTGTAGTAGGAAAACTTTGTTTCAATCTTGTGTCTCACTTTATTTAAGTTATTGGCCTTTTGGTTAGTTTTTTTTGTTTCTCATTTATTTTTATCTGTTTTGAATTGCTGTGGGGATTATTTTTAATTAGTTTCTAGACGTTTGATTAAGAACTAAAGAAGACAGAAAAGAGAGGAAGAAAAAAAGGCAAGAGTGTGTGAGACCATAAGAGGGTAAAAGTCGTTTAGTGTAAAAACACGAGTGCGAGTGTATCAATTCTTGAGAGAAACACGTGAGGGAGTGCTTGTGAGGATTATAACTTTGTTTTGAAGATTTTAAATATGTCCAACAATCAAAAAGATACAACCGAAGAAGTTCAACAACCTACAGTTCTGAACCTCCAAATGCAAGCTTTGTTAGAGGAGATGAGGCATATGTTGAGGGTTGAATTAGAACCTATTCATGATAGGTTGGACAGGGTAGAAGTAGAGGCTGCTAGGTGGGCGTGTTCCGTGGAGGAATGTTGAGGAAGAGGCAGAGTGGGAGTTGGAGTTTGATGAGCTATATTTGAACCAGGGCAGGTTTCAGCGTGGGAATGAGAATCAAGAAGCTAGGATGAGTATCCCGAGGAGGGATAATGATTTGGGAAACATAAGATTAAAATCCCATCTTTTCAAGGCAAGAGTGATCCTGAAGTTTATTTGGAGTGGGAAACTAAAATGGAAATGGTGTTTGATTGTCACAACTACTCGAAGATAAAGAAGGTTAAGTTGGCTGCAATTGAATTAACTGATTATGCAATTATTTGGTGGGATCAATTATTGATTAATAGGAGAAGGAATAGAGATCCACCCGTGGATACTTGGGAGGGGATGAAAATGTTTATGAGGAAGAGTTTTGTTCCCAACCACTATTATAGGTGATTGTGTCAAAAATTGCAGAGGTTAAATCAAGGTTCCAAAAGTGTGGAAGAATATTACAAGGAGATGGAGGTAGCTATGATCCGAGATAATGTAGATGAGGACCAGGAAGCCACCACGGCTAGGTTCTTACATGGATTAAATTGTGAGATTGCAGATATAGGCATATGAAAAAATGGCATTTGGTAAGTTTTATAGGCATGAAGGATTTTTGTTTTGGAAAAATAAAATATATGTGACTATGTGTTATCTACGTGAATTGTTTGTGGGAGAAGCTCATGGTGGTGGTTTGATGGGTCATTTTGGTGTAGCTAGGACATTAGGAATTTTGCATGATCATTTTTTTTGGCCTCATATGAAACGTAATGTGGAAAGATTGTGTGAGAAGTTCATCACTTGTAAACAGGCCAAGTCTAAGTTGAAACCCCATGGGTTGTACACCCCTTTGCCAATACCTAGTGAACCTTAGACTGATATTTCTATTGATTTTGTTTTGGGATTACCTAGGACTAAGAGGGGGAGAGATTTAGCTTTTGTGGTGGTAGATAGATTCTCCAATATGGCACACTTCATTACATGTCATAAAACTGATGATGCATCACATATAGCTAATTTGTTCTTTAAAGAAATTGTTAGGTTACATGGCATGCCTAGGACCATTGTCTCTGATCGAGATGCAAAGTTTTTGAGTTACTTTTGGAAGACTTTGTGGGGAAATTTAGGAACCAAGTTATTATTTTCTACTACTTGTCATCCACAAACGGATGGTCAAACTAAAGTCGTGAATAGAACGTTATCTACTTTGTTACGTGCTATCATTAAAAAGAAATTGAGAACATGGGAAAATTGTTTGCCACATGTTGAATTTTCTTATAATGGAAGCATACATTCAGCAACTAAGTTTTCACCTTTTGAAATGGTTTATGGCTTTAACCCTTTGTCACCATTAGATTTAACTTCTTTACCTTTGAGTGAACGTGTGAACTTAGATGGAAAAACAAAGGCAGAATTTGTCAAGATGATTCAAAACAAGGCACGACTGAACATTGAAAGAAGACTCAACAATATGTCCAACAAGCCAACAAGGGATGCAAGAAGGTAGTGTTTGAACCAGGCCATTGGGCTTGGTTACACTTACGGAAGGAATGTTTTCTAGAGAAACAACGTTCAAAACTCCTACCTCGGGGTGACAGACCATTTCAAGTAGTGGAATGAATCAATGATAACTCCTACAAGCTTGACTTACTAGGTGAGTATGGTGTTAGTACAAGCTTTAACGTTTCTAATTTATCTCCTTTTGATGTAGGTGATGATTTGAGGACAAATCCTTCTCAAGAGGAGGAGAATGATGCAAAACAAGGATATGGACTTGTTAATTATACACTTGGGGATGATGCAAATCCTTCACAAGACCCTTTGTCGCTTCCAAGTGGTCCAATTACAAGACTTAGAGCCAAACATTTCAAGGAAGCACTAAATGGGCTAATCCAAGAGATTTGGGATTATTCTAAACAGACCAAGATGGGCTCAAATAATAATCAAGAATTAGTCAACATCATCAAAGAAGTTGAAGAGACTAATATTTATGCAAAAACGTTTCCAACATGATCTAACCATCAAAAGGCATGAATTTGATGAGTTTCAAGAGGATTAAAACATGGTCTTGAATGGTTATAGTAATTTAGCTATTTATGGTTGCCTTTAGAAGTCCAAGAGGCCTAAAAAATGTGGGAACCTCTTTATTTTGTTGTTTGTGTCGTTTTAAAGCTTTATTTATGACTTTTCGTATTCTAGCTTTAGTTATGACTTTTCCTATTCTATGAGGGTGTTTTAAAGCTTTAGTTGTGACTTTTCCTATTCTTAGAGGGTTGTTCCAAGTATATATATGGGTATTTCAAGATGAATAATGATATACAATGTTTTCAAAAATTATCATATTTCAAAAGAACTTGTAGAACTTATCAAGTTTATCATGTGGCGTTCAAACAACCAAACTTATCACCTTGTTTGTTGAGAGATTCTTAAGTTTTCTAGGTGTTGGCATTTCAAGTTTTCTTTACGATCGTGGAGTTCTAAACCATCGTTGATATTGGGTTTCATCATAGTTGTTGATGGAGTTCATATCAACAAGTCTCTGAACTTTTCTAACAAGGCCCTAACCTAAGGGTCCACAGGTGCTCCCCCCTCATTATCTCCTACCTATAACAATAAATACAACAATTTTCCTTTGTCTAAAGCCTAAGATTCACATTTCTCATCTATAAACAAGGACTTTTGACACTTGGTGGCACTTCCATCAGTGGCCAATGTCAACTTCAATGGTTTGAGAATGATGTTCATATTAGCATACTTTTAAGGTGTATGTATTCCTCCTTCCATCATGGATCACATGCCTATCATATTTCTAAGCGAACCTTAAAATCAAGTGGCATGCATCCATTGGGACTAAATCACACAATACTTGGTTATCTTAGGTTTTCCAATGGAATAAACCACAGACACTTGCTTAGTCACATCCACAACACTTCCATTATTCAACCATTGCAACTTGTATGGTTTGGCATGGAGTTTGGTGGTCAACCCTAACTTTTCTACCATCGTGCATGAGGACACAATTTCGCAACTCCCACCATCCACTAATGGTGCATTTGGTTTGAAAAATGCACTCCTTTTGGCCTTCTTCGACATGGATTTATTTGATATGCAAAATATGCCTCACCATAAGAACTTCTCCCACAATGGGTAGTTCTTCTTCCTCTTCTTATTCTTCTTCATGGGCTAAGGCACATTCTTCCACTTCTTCCTTAGGTATGGCTTCAATAACTCCACAAGTGTCATGACCCTTTGATTAGGGTATTCATTTTGGTAATGCCCTACTCCTTAGCACTTGAAGGATGTCACATTCCTTGCTCTACCCAGTTCGCCTACTCCTTCTCTTCCTTTCCCCTTCAAACCAAATTTAAGGGGAGTGGAGGGTGGCTTGAATGGTTTTGACTTATTTTTAAGAGGAATCACACTTGGTTTGTTGATGCTAAACAAAGTGGTCCTCTTCTCCTTGTGCTTTTTGACTCTACTAGCCAAGAAAAAGAGTTCATCCAAGGTGTAATACCTTTGCATCTCCACTTTTCTAGCAAGGTCTTGCCTAAAACCTCCCACAACCTATAAAATAGTGTGTTCTTCACTTTCCTCAATTCTAAGTCTTAGCATTAATATTTTAAACTTTCGCACGTACCCTTCTATACTAATAGGCCCTTACCTTAGAGAGGATAACATGTTGAACAATCCTTGAGTGTAAGAGGATGGCAAATCTTTCCCACATGATCTTTGTCATCTCTTTTTCCACAATATAACTTTTGATTTTCCTTTCCTCTTTCTTTTGATGTTAAGATTCTCCCACCAAAGAGGTACTTTGAAGCTTTTGTCATCTTTATGCCCTTTAGCAGTAAAAATCCTAGAGCAACTTAATTTTCATTCTAGGAATTCTTTCGAATTGTTTTGGCCTTCAAACTTCTAGATTTCAGTTTTGATATCCCTAAAGTCTCTTCCTTTTTTCCTTTCCCCTTCTTCTTGATTCAAGGGATGACTCACTTGATGAAGACTCGTCTTCACTTTATAGGTTGTCAACACCATGGGCTTCTTCTACTTCATGGGTTGATTTGGATGGTTTTTATGAGTGTAGTTTTTGGGATAAATTGTTGCAAAAGGGCTCAAATGTGGCTCATTTCTTTGTGTAAGGGACAATCATATTATAGGGAATCGATGGCACAATCCCTTCTTTCATTGTGTACCTCATTAAGATTTAAACCCCTAGGTATGGGACAATCATCCATAAAAAAATTAAGTTGGTGAAATGGGCTTTGAATGGTTGGATAGGGGAAGGAAAATTTCTTCTTCACAGATTAAGGGATTGAATGGACCGCAGAGTGAAGAAATTTTTTTCCTTATTATAGGGAAAGACCTCGAGGGGCTACTCAGTGAGGAAAAAAAATCTGAGTGTTTGGCTTGGAAAATGATGTGGGGATGATGGTAGAACTAAAATAATACCCAATTAATAACAACTAAGCTTTGATACCAATTTTGATGCATGGTGGATACAAATTGGGTTAAATTTTTTTCAAAAGATTACGGCTAGGTAATAAGCCATGAAAATGAGAAAATTAGATAAGAGAAGAACTATTGAAGATATAAATTATGTGACCCTTAATTTATATACTTGAATCTACCACTTAAGCTATATAACACCTAATATAAAAGATAGAATATTTTTAGGGATAAATCAACCATGGTATGCACTAAATAAGGAGGTAATTTTCACTCATCAAGAGGGAAGTAAGGCTAACCAAAGACCCCTACAATCAACCCCTTCTTGCTCATATATAGTGTTACAAATACTTAGTTATAATATAAATAAACTTAGTTTGGTTAGAAACCAAACTAGATAGTCACTTCTTAGTTACCCTTTTCTAGTTTAATTCTAACCAAACACATCCTAGTTTTCCTAACTCGAAAGGGGGTTCATGAGTTCATCATGCAACCCATACTTGTTGATTTAATTTGAGTGCAATTTAACCTCTATAAGTACAAGCTATTACATGATTCAAATAAAAAAATTAGTAATCCCCTAAAGTCAACTCGCCAAGAGGACTATCACAAGTACAAGGTGGTGATTACAACACTTCAAAAGGTGGCCATAAATATAAACTTGTAGACCACCAACATTTTCTTCCATTTGGTGGGGGATGCTATCGAAACCTATGGGGTAGTGTGTGCAGGGTAGAAAAAAAGGGGTAGTAGCTGGTGGTTTTGTAGGTTATAAAATGATGGCAGGGATGGTTTTGTAGGCTTAATTTCGCTAGTTATGGGAATGGGAATTTCAACCAGTAGAGTTGGGCTAAGGAAAAGAAAGAAGCAACTCATTTTAGCTGCAAAAGTGGCTCGAATTATGGGTACAAAAGTGGCTGGCTGATGACTTGAAAAGGTAGTAAAAAATGGGTGCAAGTTTATAGTGGCTTGAGATGAGTTTGCATTGCTTGTGCATGGCTCATGCATGGTTGCATTTTTACATAAAAAAAAAGTGGTAGATTTGGGTTGAAAATGGTTGTTCATAAATGAACACAAAAAGGAAAGGGTTTGGGAAGGGAAGTTGATGAGAGGATAAAATAGTGGATGCCTCCCCAAATTAGAAGAATTTTGGGGTAGTATAATTTGGAAAGAAAGGGGTTAATGTGGGATTAGATGAAAAAGATGGTCTTGCATCATAAGTAAGAGTAAAGGAGTGAGGTGTTTTAAGTTCCAATGAATTGGGAATTATAAAAACAAATGTCTAAACAAAAAGGATGATGACTTTGCTTGACCTCGAGGAGGGGCCATTAGAGGAGGAAGAAGTAGGGGATCATTCAGCCATGGAGGGGGAGGCCTAAGTTGAGGAGGCCCCACCAGATGTTGGAGAGGACTTGATGGTGAGGAGGATGTTACATGCAAAGGAGGTCTTGGATGAGGAATCCCAAAGGGAAAGCATATTTCATACTAAGTGTACAATACTTAGTAAAATATGTTCCCTTATTATTGATGGGGGTAGTTGTGTAAATGTATCTTATTTTACTCTTGTAGAGAAGCTTAATTTTCCCACTACTAATCATTCTAGGCCATATAAAATTCAATGGCTTAATGATGGTTCTATGTTTGCAGTCACTAAGCATGTTTTTGTTCTACTTTCATAGAGAAAACTTATTAAGATAGAGTTATTTGTAATGTAGTTCCTATAGATTCGTGTCATTTGTTACTAGGTAGGTCTTAGCTATATGATAGGCATGTCAGGCATGATGAGATAGAATAATTATAGCTTTAAATATGCCAACAAAAATATTGTACTCACACCCCTTAACCTTCAATCCTCACTTGTTAGAGAGGATCCCAATTGTAAAAAGGCCATGTTCATAGATGGGAAGGGGTTAGGGAAGGCCATAGGCAAAGGAAAAACCATGTATTTCTTATTGATTTTTGAAAATAATAAGAATGGTATTCCACTTGACCTAAGCATCAAGACCTTACTAGGTGAGTTTGGGGATGTTTTTCCAAATGAACTACCTAGTGAGTTGCCTTCCATAAGGGGCATAGAGAACCAAATTGATTTTATATCCGGTTTTACATTCCCTAACAAACTAGCCTATAGATTTAATCCTAAAAGGGTCATAGAGTTGCAAAGATAGGTTGAAGAATTGTAGTAAATATGTTTCATAAGGGAATCACTTAGTCCATATGTGGTATTGGCTCTCTTGGTACAAAAGAAGGATGGATCGGTGAGAATATGTGCTAATAGTAGAGCTATTGACAACATTACTATCAAGTATAGGTATTTTATATCTAGGTTTGATGACATTTTAGATTACTTACATTAGGCAAGTGTATTTTCTAAAATTGACTAGAGGAGTGGATACTATCTAATTAGAATGAAGGAAGGAGATAAATAGAAGACCACTTTCAAGACCAAATGAGGCTTATATGAGTTGATGATCATTCCATTTGGATTGTATAATGCACCAAGCACCTTCATGAGGCTCATGGATGAAGTCCTTAAACCCTTCATTCCTAAGTTTGTAGTTGTGTACTTTGATGACATTCTTATGCATTCCTTTAGTAGTGATGATCATATAAGGCACTTGAAGCTTGTATTCTTAGCCTTTGGGAATAAAACATTGTATGACATACTAGAAAAATGCGACTTCTTTGTGCCAAAAGTCACATTTCAAGGGTTTGTTGTATCTGGAGATGAAATTTCCATGGTTGACTCAAAGGTAGAGGTAACAAGAATGTAGCTTACACCCACATCCATCACTAATGTTAGGCCCTTTCATGGGCTTGTATCTTTCTATAGGTGGTTCATACAATGATTTAGCACTATTCGAGTATCCATCATAGGATGTCTCAAAAAGGCCGAATTCAAATGGACCAATAATGCACAAGAATCCTTTGAGGTGATCAAAGATAAGTTGTGTGAAGCCCAAGTATTAAGGTTGCTTAACTTTGACAAGGTAATTCAAGTCAAGTGTGCTGCAAGCAGAGTGGGCATTCAAGTAGTTTTACAATAAGAAGGGAAGCCAATGGTCTTCTTTGTTGAAAAGCTCAATGGCTCAAGATCTAATTATAACATCTATGAAAAATAATTCTATGCTATTGTTAGGACTTTAGATCATTAGTCTCATTACCTTAGACCATCACAATTTGTACTACTTACCAATCATGAGTCCCTAAAATACATAATGGGTAACATAAGATCAAACTTAAGCATGCTTGATGGGTAGGGTTTTTACAATCCTTTTCATTTGTAGCTAGGCATAAGAGTGGTAAAACTAATTTTATAGCAAATTCCCTCTCTAGAAGGTATTGTATATTGTCATTGCTAGAAGTAAAAGTCTTAGGATTTGGATGATTAAAGGAACTCTACAAGGATGATGAAGACTTTGCAAGCTTTTTTGAAGATCAATATATGGTTCGAGGTCCCCACCTTATTCAAGAAGGCTTCCTTTACAAGGGCAACAAGTTATGAATTTTCAAGAGTTTCATTAGAGAATTGTTGATTCGAGAAGTACATGGAGGAGGAATAGTTAGGAATTTTGGCATTATCAAAACTTTTGATGTACTCCAAGAACATTTTTATTGGTCTAGAATAGTAAAATATTTACAATCAATTGTCACATGGTGCTCTACTTGCCAAAAGTCTAAGAGTTTCTTCCACCAAGAACTCTATGCTCCATTGCTTGTCCCACATAATCCCTGGGATCACGTGAGTATAGACTTTATAGTGGCATTGCCTAGAACACAAGAGAAAAATAATATCATTATGGTGGTGGTAGATTGGTTTTCTAAGATGACACATTTTATCCCTTGCCATAAGAAAGATGATGCCTCTTATATTGTTGATTTATACTTCAATGAGATATTTAGGTTACATGATATTTCTAAATCAATTATTTTTGATAGGGATACCAAGTTTCTTAGCTACTTTTATAAAATGTTTTGGAGGTTGGTTAGCACTAAGTGTTGTTTTAGTACATCCTATCATCCACACCCTAATGGTCAAATAGAATTCACTAACTATGCCATCACCATGCTTTTGAGGAGTTTAGTTCGTAAATCCTTAGAGGTTGGGACATCAAACTTAGTCACACAAAGGTTGCTTATAACCTCTTTCCTACTTATGCAAGCAGTTTTTCTCCTTTTGAAGTGGTGTATATAGTGAATCCCACCACTCCTATTGATCACATTCCTTTCTCTATTGAAGCAAAAGTTAATTTTGAAGCAAATAACAAGGCCAAATAATTTAAGAAGTTACATGAGCAAGTGAGGTTCAGATTTGAGAGTGTTAATGAGATGAATAAAGAGAAATCCAACAAGCATCGAAAAGAGCAAGTGTTTGAGCCAAGAGATCTAGTTTGTTTCACTATAGAAAGGAGAGATTACCTTCTATGAGCAAGAGAAAAAATGCCAAGGAGTGATGGACCATTTAAAGTGCTTGAAAAGATTGGTAATAGCGCATTTAGGTTGGAGCTTCCTCCAAAATTAGGGGATATAACAAACACATTTAATGTGGGACATTTATTTCCCTACTTACATGATGAGTATTATGAAGATACAAAAGGTATCTTAAGAGGGGGAGGATGATACAGGAGCATCCCCCCCACTTATGATAACAATAACCTACTCACTAATTTTTCTGAGTTAGGAGAATTTAAAACTCTCCTCAATTGGACTAATATATGAGCTAGATTATCAGGGAGTTATGTAAGCCATGCACTACCAAATAAAAACCATCAACTCACCAACTTTTTCTTAGATTTATTATGGCTTCAATATGTCTCAAAATATTTCTTAGAATAATCCATAAGACTCTTGACCAACACCAGCCTGCAATCAACCCTTGAGAGCTCAACATTTGAAAAGTCAAGGAGAAAGGAAGGCATGTGGGACTAATTTTGTGCGGTAGCCTTTAACGCCTAAAGCTCGTGATTTTTAATACGTTAATTAGCATGAATTAAGGATACAAGAACACCTACTAACCAGTAACCATCCATGGCAGTCAACCAAAAGAGGAGGCATGGGGAAGGATTATTTTTTTCATTTGGTTAAGTACAAGTTAAAGTAGTGTACTAGAATTTCTCTTATAACTAAGTCCTAATGCTAGTTTTTAAGCTAAAAGCTACATTATTCATAGGGAAGGGACTTTGGGAGGCTCCCATGCTAATATTTTTGAGGTTAGTTTCTTCCTACCATAGTCATCTTATATTAGGGTCATGTTTGGTTAAGTTTGTACCCTCATGGCTACCTAAGGGTTTGTTGTAATCTTTCTCAATCTCTTACACTCTTTATATGAGTGAAGAGATGAATGAAAGAGGCATCCACCCTTTGGCTTTTCTATTGGTTTTGACAGCGACCACCCCCGACAAGCTTAGTGCATAGTTTGTTGCTATCTCAAATTCTTACATTATTTATCTTACATGTTAATACCTTAAGTGGTGATTATAAGTATTTGATCTTAAGGGATACTTGAAGATAAAATTCATTCTTCCATATTATCCTCTCTTTTGGTGGAACTCAACCGATGTTCCATCATCAACTCTTAGAATGACCCAATTTGTTTAGCAATCATGCATCACCTCATCTAGAAAACTTTCATCTCTATGTAAGGAATTTTTACAAATAATGTCAACATGACTAGGCCAAGTCGCTAAAGGTGTGAGAACAATCTTCTTCTTAGCATACATCAAGCAATAAGTGTTCATTCTTTCATCATGCAACACACTTATATTAAATTGTCATGGCCTCCCCAAAATCAAATGACAAGCATCCATTGGAGCTACATAACACACCACCTAATCTTGATAGGTCTTCTTAATGGTGAATGTGATGTAGGAGCATGCCCTTTACAATACTTCATATTAACTACTCATCATCCCAAATTAGAAGGCCCAAAAATTATTCTAAATTAGGAAGGGTTATGTAACACCCCCAAAATTCACTACTGAAAAATTTTATTTTATTAAATTAATTAGCGGAAGCAAAATAACAAAACTGTGAATTCTAGGGATATTACCGCCACACTTAGTACCATACTGGTTCACTCCTACTATTCCAGTACCAAGTGCTAAGGCTAAAAGAGTAAAATATAATTTACAATAAACTCAAACATACTTAAATTAGAGTAGTGTTGTAAACCATTTACAAGAATAGAATCCACCAATGATGGCTATAAAACAACGATTACATTGAAATCAGAAATTGAAAAGAGAAAGAGTACAACCCTAGGAATTTTTGGATAGTTCCTTACGCTCTTTCTCGGGAGCCCACTTGAATAGCACCTGAAAACGACCTACAAAGGAGACTGCTCATTGAATAGGTAGAGGCCCCACAAATGGAATCCTTCAGTACTATGGTACTGAGTAACCCTTTAAAGCACACTTAACAACAAATACACAATAAAACACATGATATAACACTACATACATACATAATGAAAGGTGTATACAAAATATTCACATTCGTGCATTCACATACTTAACAAATCAATCAAATATTAATAGGTCATAATGAACAATCGATATTTCTGGGCCTCAAGCCATTATTCCATCATTAATCAATCATCTCGGATGATAAATATCCATATGAGTATGGGAACCCCACTATTATAGTCGGTGAACTGGAATACATGCAGGGTAGAATGCTTCTAACCACTATTGTTGTCGGTGGATCGGTCTCCAGGGCAGAATGCTCCTGGCCACTATTATTCGTCGGTGGACCGGTTTAGCCCAGACTCACATGGTGTTCTACTATAAGTGATTAGTATTTTTTCATAATTTATTCACAATCAAATCAAATTTATTGAGCTCGGGACCCCCACTATTATAGCCAGTGGATCAGAATACTAATATACATCATCCAGGGCAACACACACCTGTGCCACTATTATATCTGGTAAATCGGTACTCAAAAACATCGTCAAGGACAAAACGCTCCTAGGCTACTATTATTTCTGGTGGATCGGTACTCATAATATAACTCAACTAGGCTCAGCTCATTAGTCTTTCACTTTCATGCTTAGTGTTTTCCCTTTTTAGTCATCACAACAATTCTATTTATTTGCCTTGATAGGGGTATCAAGATCCCGGGACACAAAGGTACACCGGTCGCACTGGTGCATAAAAGCTACCCAATACCCTTCAACTATCAACCCAGGGACACAAAGGTACCCTGGTCGTACTGGTGCATAAAGCTAACTCAGTACCCTATCGATAATGACACCTAATCCATAAGTATGCATACCCCCTAAATAGGTCCGTAGAGCTAGATAGAGTAAGATATAAGGCCTGGCTGGGGCAGAAAGCACACCGACAAATACAAAAATAACCGTGGGCTAAATGACGTCTTTAGGGTAGCGACCCCTAAAGAGCCACCATTCCCGATATCAAGGTCTTTCACTTTAAGTATTAGTATCTTAATTAAGATGATCACAAACAAGCATAATAATCCGATACTTATTCACTTTCAATCATTCTTATATCGTTAGATATTTCTTATTCAGACGGTTATCCGAGGTAACATAAAGGAATCATTAAGGCCATCATAATATCATCCAATTCCGATTTAGGATTCATTCTCGTGATACTTACTAATTGTCAAATATTCTTATCTTGCTATTCAGTGTTATTTGAGTCATATTACGAAATTCCACTATCACAGCGACATATTAGATACAAATTGCTCATTTACTCCTTATATAATTGCTAAGTTATCCCTTCCTTACTTGACAAATTACCATATTACCCTCCTTGTTGCATAATTAGTAAATTACCCCTTACTTGATTTAGGTTACCAAATTATCTCCCATACTTATTAGGTCACCAACTAGCCTTTATAATTGTTACACTTAACATATTTTCCATTTAGTTGGTTAGATTACCAATTTGCCCTTCTCCTTCGTTATAATTAACAAATTGCCCTTTAGTTGGTCAAATTATCAAATTACCCTTCTTCATTATCATAATTACCAAATTACCCTTTAGTTTGTTAGATTACCAAAATACCCTTCTCCATTATCATAATTACCATTTTACCCTTTAATTGGTTAAATTACCAAATTACCCTTCTCCATTATTATAATTACCAAACTACTCTTCTCCATTATCAAAATTACCAAATTACCCTTTAGTTGGTTATATTACCAAATTGCCCTCTCCATTATTATAATTACCAAACTACCCTTCTCCATTATTAAAATTTCCAAATTACCCTTTAGTTGGTTAAATTACCAAATTGCCCGTCTCTATTATCATAATTACCAAATTACCCTTCTCCATTATCATAATTACTACCTTATCCCTTATTATAATTACCATTTTATCATTCTACATTATTATAATTATCATTTTACCCCTCACCATTGTTATAATTATCATTTTCTACTTTTACTTACAAATTACCATTTTACCCTTTTCACCTACAAATTACCATTTTGCCCTTTGCCTTCAAAATTACCATTTTATCCTTTAATTATGAAATTATCATTTTGTCCTTTAATTATAAAATTACCATTTTACCCCTTACTCACAAAGTTACTATTTTACCCTTCACTTTTATTAAATTATCATTTTACCCTTCCTTTACATCAAATTATAGTTTTACCCTTCTCTTTTACTAAATTATCATTTTACCCTCCTTCATTATCATAATTACCATTTTACCCTTCTCCATTATTATAATTACCAAATTACCCTTTTCCATTACAATAATTACCATATTACCCTTTTATTTATAAAATTACTATTTTGCCTTTTGCTCCTAAAATTACCATAATACCCTCAACTTCCAAATTTACCATAATACCCTTTTTACTAATAAAATTACCATTTTATCCCTTTACTTACAAAATTCCTATTTTTCCCCTTTACTTCCAAAATTACCATTTTACCCCTTTACTTCAAAATTTACCATTTTATCCCTTCTATTTACTAAATTACCTTTTTTCCCTTATTACACCACTTTTATTAAATCATCATCTCTACCTGAAATAGTAATATTAATACTCCATTCCCATTATTCAACTCCACCTATTATATTTCAACATAAGACATATTAGCACCCACAAATATTAGGCCACATCCTTGCATAAGACATATTACTAAAATACTCCTAGGGCTCATAGTAATGTTATTCATGCATTAATGGTCACAACAACATAATAAAGCATGGGTAAGTACTTAAAATGTTCTTGAATAACAATTCTCCATCCTTAAGCATTTCTTCCATACACGACATATATTATATTAAACAACATATATCAAGCATAATAACATATTAAAAAGCCTAATGTGCTAACATACTTTTATCCATGTGTTTAAGTGGGATTTAATTATTACCTTAATTTTCACAAATCGAACCTTACCAGTATCCCGATAAAGATTTAAGCTTTGATTAGCAAAACCAATACCTAACAATAATATCAATATTTATTATATTAGAAATGAGAAAAACCAAAGCATAAGACTTTATAAGACTTAATTAATGAAATACTTAACTTAAAATATTATTATGACTTAAAAATTTTTAAACAAAACATACCAAGACATGCAACAGCTCATACCACTCATGCAGGATGAGCTCTATTCAAAGAAATGAGGGAGAGGGTCAAAAATGGCATGAAAGGGGGAAGGGGGATCCAATTTCAGGTTAGGGTTTTGGGGCTAGGAAAGAGGGTAGGTGGGGAAGGTTTTAGGGAAAAGGAAGGGTGTAGAGGTGGAGAGGGTGTATAAGTGGTGGTCAGGGATAGGTTGACGGTGACCAAGGGCGGTAGTGGTGAGGCTGTAAAGGTGGTTGTCAAGGTGGAGGGGATTGAGAATGAAGGAAAAGGGAGGAGGAAAATGAAGGCGTGTAGGTGGTTGTTTTGGCTAAAGGAGGTTTGGGGGAGGTAGGGGAAGTTGCAGGGAATGGTTTGGTGGCTCAGGTGGTGGCAAAGGCAGCGGACCAGCGACGGAAGGAGGAGGTGCAGGGTGGTTGCCGAGAAGGGAGAAAAAGAAGAGGGGAGGAAGAAGGGGGCTATAGGGTGTCTCGAGGGGTGGTGTGGGGGTGAGGTAGATGGTGGAAGGGGTGGTGCAAGTGGCTGGTACAGCGGTGGAAATGGCAGAATGGGGCAACGGCGCAAAAACAGGGAGGGAGATGGAAGGAGGAGAAATGGAGAGAAAGAAGATCAGGGAAGGGCATGGAAGGCTCGAAAATGGTAGGATGAAGCAGGGAAGGAAGAAGAAAAAGAAGAGGGAGAGAAAAGGAGGGGATAGGGGCTCGGTAGGGTGGTAGGAGTATGGGAATGACAATGAGAGGGAAGGGAGAGGCAGGATATAGGAAGGAGAGAGAGAGGTGGTGGGGCTGAGATGGGACAGGAAAAATGATGAGGAAGAGAGAGAGAGAGATATAGGGAGAGTAGTAGGGAGGAGGAGGGTTGCAGGTAGGGTGCCCAGAGATGGCGGAGGTGGTTAGGCGAGCATCGAGGAAAGGAAGAAGAAGAATAAATAAAGAAGGGGGATCTGCGTGCAAGTAGGGCGAAGGGGAGAGGGACACAGGCTGGCTCGGTTAGAGGAAAAGGAAGGAAAGAAAATGAGGGGGTTTGGGTTGGACGACGCGAGCGGGGAGGAAGGAAGGAAATGGGCCAGCGGGCTGGGGCGAGGAAGGTAGGAAAGGCTGGGGAAACAAGGGGAAGGAGGGGAGAAAGGGAGAGATGGACCAATGGCCCAATTCACAAGGGGGAGGTATACCAAGGCTCGACGGCCCAAAGGAAGAAAAAGGAAAAAGAAAGAAAGGAGAAAAAGGACAAAGAAAAGGAAAAGGGGAGAAAGAGAGGGAAAAAATGGGAAAAATAAAATAATTTAATTTATAAAATAATAAAATGTAATATTTTTGGGTAATAAATTTATTTAATAATTTAATTTAATATAATTTAATATATGGGCTTAAAAAGTTAATTTTAGGAAGAATATTGGTTTGGAAAATTATTTAAATAAAAATAATATGATAAAATAACAAAATATTTATTTTAACTTATTAAATATTTATATCTAATATTATTTACTCAAAAATCCATAAAATAATTAAATTAAATAATTTTAAAAGCTAATTTATCCCATATAAAAGTTATTTAGTAAATTATAGGTTTTTAAAATTTTGAGGGATTACAGATTACACTAAGCTACACTTCTCAATATTTACGTCCAAAGAACCATACAAGCCATGCAAATTGCCTCCTAGCCACTCCCCTCTTTGTATTTTAATTTTAAGCCAACTATACAACTATAACCTACCACTAGGTAATGCTATTTTTCGCTTACTTTTGAGCCACCATGTGTAATGTTCTCTCGGCAACCATAGCCATCGACAATCAGCACTAGTAGGGACCACAACCAACCTTGACCTATAAGAAAAAAGGGCAGAAGAGGGTTGGTAATTGGCAAGCTTTAATCCCTCACTGTTTTATACTTTTGACAGCCATTGTTACACGTTGTTTACTTGTTTAACGTGTATTCACTTTAATCATGTAATAGCTAGTATTTAGAGTAGAGTGCTTGCAGTATTTCCTTAAGTCAGCCATAGAATGGCCTATGTAGGGACACATAGCCAAAGGTGGAAAAGATGATGTTTGGGCTGGTTAGAATAAAACTAGGATAGTTGTATTGTTAGATAACTAAATAGTTTAAGTCCTAACTAGCTTTTTTATTTAGTTGGGCCATAGTAATGTTGTAACTAAAGGTTTGCACAATTATAAAAGCATGAGAAAAGGATGAATGGATGATTTTTTTTTGTGCCTGTCCATACTTCCTATTTTTCAAGTGAAAACTACCTCCTTGACTAGTTGATGCCTTGGTTAATTTGTGTTAAAAATTATTGTCTCTTTCACCTTAAGTTTTTTAATGCTTAAGTGGTAGGTTCAAGTGTATGTTATAACGGTCACTTAGATCATATATTTCTCTCTTCATCTCCCCCTATTATCTCCTTATTTTTGGTGTCCATTTTACAACTATTATCTTACTTTCCAAAGTTCAACCTAATTTTATCCACCATGCATCATAATAGCACCTTCACTTATTTTATCACCTCCGCTATATTTCCATCATTAATTCAGTGTAGCTTATATGGTTTTTCAAGTTTTGTAGTAGGAAGACCAAGATTATCTAATAAGGTGCAAGAAACAACATTATCATAGCTTCCTCCATCCACAATAAGAGAAAATATTTTTACAAGTATGGTGTACTTGGTTTGAAAAATATTCTCTTTTTATGAATCATCCACTTTGGACTCTTTAGTATGCAACACCCTTTTAATCATCAAAGATTCTCTTATACTTGGTGGTGCAACTTCCTCTTCTTCACTTTCCTCCTCTCAAATAGCTTCCTCCAAATCTACCATGGTCATCACTCTTTTATTAGGGCACTCATTTTGATGGCATCCTAAGCCTTGACACTTAAAATACCTAACATTCTTGGTCTTATTCTGAACCTCCACTCCTTTATTCTTCACATATTTTGAATGGTGGAGGAACATCTTTTTTCAGAGGTATGGAATGGGCTTTGAATGGTGGAGGAAAATCCTATGATGTGCTAGCACCTTTGTTTTAACATCCATATCTTATGGACCTATTCTCCTTTTTTTATTTATGATTTTATACCTTGATAGCTAGTTGATAAAGCTCATCCAGGGTATAATACATATGTATCTCACCTTTTTAGCTATATCTTGCTATAACCTCTAGGGAAACTAGACATATTATATTCTTCTAGCTCATCCAAACCGAACCTCACGAAGAGTTTTTCAAACTCTCTAACGTACTCCTCTATAATAAATGGACCTTGTGATGCAAGAGAATCCCCCTCATGTGATGATAATAATCTATTCATAAATTTTTCTAAGTTAGTAGAATAAAAAACTCTCCTTACTTGCACTAAAATATGAGTTAGATTATATGGAGTCATGCACGCCAATGAACAATAATTATAATCCATCAACTCATCACCTTTTCTCGCTTCATTATGGCTTGAATATGGCTAAAAAATATGGCTTGAAAAGCCATGAAAAATTCGGCCAACATCCAGCAAAATTTAGCACATGGAGCACACATTATTCAAAATTCACAAGCATGCAACCACTTCATTTTTGCTTCAAATTTTGGATTTAAGTTTGGGTTTTTTCTAATACCTTAATTAGAATTAATTAAGGGGAGTTAATGTGTTAAAATGTAGCTAAAGCAACATGCCAAATGGGGGTCTTGGGGAAGTTTTATTTTTTCCATCTAGTTAATGCATAAGTAACGTACTAGTTTTTTTTCTTGTAATTTATGCTTTATAAGTCCTAATTAGTAGCTTATAACCCTAATGTAATAGCTAATTTATGGGAAATGAATGATGGGAGTCTTAATACATTAGCTCCCATGCTAGTTGTTTGAGTCTTACCATAGTTAGCATGTATTAGAGTAGAGTTTGGTTAAGTTGAACTCATATGGTTATTTTAAGTTTGGTTGTGATTTTCTCAAATTCTTAAACTCTTATATGGGTGTAAAGAGGAATGAAAGAGGCGGCTTTTGAGTATTCTGTATACCCCCAAGTCATGTGTTTCCATTTTAATGTTTCCATTTCAACCAACCTAATGCATGGTTTGTTGAGTTTTACAAAAATCTTGTAATCTTTATCTTAAGAGTTGTTACAATAAGTGGTGATTGTAAGTATTTGATCTCAAAGTTTACTTGTATATCAAATCCTTTTCCCATCTCATCCTCTCTTCTATTTTCTATTTTGTTATAGCTAAACTCAAGTTCTATAATCAACTCTTAGCAAAACCCAATTTGTTTAGAATTGTACGAATGACCTTGTTTCCAAGAGGCCATTTTGTTGTATAATTCTTGAGTAAAAGAAGGATAAAGGAATCTCTCCTTCATTAACTTCTTCATTTTTACCCAAGACTTAACTTTCGGTTGTTTTCTACTCTTATGAACTGCACTCTCCCACTATAAGGAGGAATGAATGTTGAGATTAAGAACCTCCACCTTGAAGGCTTTAGTGTTAGGATAGCCCTTAGCCTCAAACAACCTACTGTACCTCAACTCCCGGTATAGAAATTCTTCACGATTGTGATTGCCTTCAAACTCTAGGATCTCCGCCCTTACCTCATGAAAGTATTCTTCTTTTTTGTTACTACTCCTCCTTGTCTCCATAGCAGACTCACTTGAGGATGAGTCTTCTCCACCCTCACTATCAACATGTTCGAAACCTTCATGTGGCTCACAAAATGGGGGTATTCTTCTAGGAGGATCTTAGGTCACATTAGGATCTAATTTTTCCAAGATATTAAGAACTATCCCTTCCTAAGTTGTTTGTTTCTTTAAGGCTCAACCCTCTTGGAAAAGGAAGGTATCCCTTTAAAAGATAGGAAATTTAAGAAGAGAATAAGAGTCAATTATAAAAGAGAAAAATGGATTAGGTTTTGAGTGGGGTTGGCTAGAAATTTTTTTGTGTGCATGTTTGGTTCAGATAAGATTTATGAGAAGACAAGAAGAAGACTCAAATTGAGATAATGTAAAAGTTGATGCATATAAGATCCAACTTGGATCTTTCTAGGTGTTGATGTTATAATACTTTAGAATAACCAAGATAAGAGAAGGAAATGGGTGAAAGCTTGCAAAAACGTGACCTTATATGACTTCCTTTTGCTTGGCTTGTGGACTAAAAAGGAGATGGATTTTTGCGTGTCTTATATAGCTTGTATGGCTAGGTTTTGATTAATTTGTCCAATTAAGGAGAGTTTTGTAGCTCTCAAACTTGGAAAAATTAATGACTAGATTATCATCAATTGGAGATACTCCTACATCACATGGTTTAACTCACTACTAATTATGGATTTTTGCTGGTGTGCCTTAGTGCCTTAGTTAAGCCCTATATCTTATATTGTTTAGCTCTACAGATTTATAGAGGGTATGCATACTTATGGATTATGTGTTCTTATCAATAGGGTAATATGTTAACTTCATGTCCTAGCGTGACTAGAGTCCCTTTTTGTCCTTGGATTGATAGTCGATAGGATACTGTATTGCCCTGGTGCATGGGTATAATCGAAGTATCTTAATGTCTCCGAGTTGATTTGATCTCCCTGTAAGTAAATAAAAATAAAAATGATTGTTGGATTTTTAGATTATTAGATTATTAGATTGGTCGGTAATATTCTTTTGTACGTCCTTGTGGTTCAGTAGAAGCCTTTGTGCCTACCTGTGATGTTGAGGATTTTATTGGTCTTGTGCACATAAGCTTACATGTTTTATGAGATTTACTAGTATTGATAAGGAGATATGTGATATGTTGTTATTGTCTTAGTTTTGGGTTGATGTTGTTTCTAATTATACTTCAAATAACATGCTTTAGATATTCGATTGGTAAGTTTTAGCTTGTTGCATATGAACATGTATGAGTAATATATGACCTTGGTGGTATTTGATTATATAAATTATTATTTTATTTCAATTAACACATGCATGCTTTAATGTTTTATAGCATGTATTGTTCCATATTGTTATACTTTAATGTTTTATAGCATTATATGTGCTCCATATCATATTAGTTTATAAGAGGTTTCTTAGTACCATTATTCTGAATGATTCCTTCCATGGGCCTCTATCTATTCAATGACCAGTGGTCATTGCAGGTCAGCTTAAAAATTCAGTTGCAAGTTAGTAATTCAGTTTGCAAGCTTAGGACTATTTAGAGTCCTTTTTGATATCTTTAATTCTAGGTTTTTTATAAAAAAAACTTTTATATCCTTTTGCATTTTCTCTTTAAGTTTTATAACCGTTAATGTGGTTTATTTTCAAAACGATGTATATCTATTTGTTCTATCTAATCCGAATATTGTGACTATGTTATTAATTTAAGTGGAGTAATGACTTTTGCCTTAGTACTTAGTATAAGAATAGTAAAGGAAGCGGGACTTGTACCAAGGGTTACGATAACACCCTTTGTTTTTCTATTTTAGCTTCTATAATTAATTATTTAAACAAAAAATTTAAGTCTTAAAAATGGGGGTATTATAATGGGATACAATATATCAAGGAGTAATATGTTTTGGATGTATAATATCTCAAATGATATTGGGTTTGGGGCAAGTGTTGGGTTAGGTAGGATAAGTATTGAGTTTATAATTTTCGTGTTACATTGAATTGCAAATTATCATTGGATCAGTTCGAAAAGGTTTTGAATTTATGATTGTTGGGTTAAAAATATATAACCTTTTGAGTGGAGGGCATGTTGTAGGCACATGCAAATACGGGGCATGGAGGGAAAGTTTTTATTGTTTTTGGAATAAGAAGTTCGTTACATATCAAAACCAACTATGGCCGTGAATGATTAAAATGAGTCGTGCCCTATTGTCATGATCTGCACATTTTATTTTTTATTTTTTTGTTTGTTGAAGAACTCTCTCCATTTTCATATGCACGTAAACACTGATTAACTAGAGAGAATCGTGAGTTGGCAATTTTTCTTTCTCAAACTATGCCAATTCCAAGTCGAAGAAGACACGTAAAAACTCTATTTCTGCTCTTCATTGTAGCACATTACGTAGTCTGTAGTGGGGAAGAAAAAAGGATGCAGTATGCCACTCAGGTAAGGGTGTGGGAACAAGGAAAAATGAAGAAACCATAAATTTTGTAATATATGAAATATTATATATATGTATATTTTAACTAAACATGAACACGAAAATAGACTGCATAATGGTTTTGAAAGAAAGCGTTAAATACAGTAAAATTTCTTTAATTCATTGAAATGATGTGGAAGCGTTTCTTAATTTTTTGAATTTAGGTATCACAGACCAACCTTTTGGTATCAACATTTCGATCAAGGGACAAATTATACGTACATTATAACATATATTAAATTATTATTTCCCATTTCGTTATTTATTCACGTGTACAGCCAATATCTTTACTCTGGATGAGAAGAACTACCTTGGGGTAATAGTCGGTGAAAGGCTCATCTAATGTGTCAACTGATCGAAGTCTAATCCAGAATGCTTGAATCTCATCTCAGGCACAAATTAACCAGAGACCCGCATGTCTGTTTGCCCTGAGCTACAGTCGCTTTACCAGAATTTCTTTTTGAACAACTATATTAGTGACGTCGCCGTTAGGAAGAAGGAGGCCCGTGGACATAAACAGCTGATGGCCATCATCCTCTAGCAGTCATATTCTTCTTTTTTGGGTTGATAATAAGATTGTTCTGGTCACCATATGTGATAACCATGGCCATTTCTACAAACATAATTGCAGCGTCATTTTCAAAACCACCAAGAAGGGTAGTGGGAAGAAAAAATATCCCACGTGACAAAAAAAAGAAAAGAAAAAAGAAAGAAACAGAGGAAATGCTCTTGCGATTGGATTGATGATGAATTAGTTTTTTTTTTTTCAAGAAATAAAAATAAAAATCTATTCTTAAAATTAGAGAGGTTTACACTGTATATTCTACAATATGTTCCACCAACTAAGAAATTATGAAAAGTAAGAAAAATAAGAAAATAAAGAAACTACCCGGCCGCATATATTTCCGATAGATTGATGGATGTAATTAAAGCACGAGATTCACTTTCTGTCTTTTCAATCTCCTGGCAGTGGCTTTGATCGGACACTTTGCGCTGACAAATCCTCCAAGAAGCATAAGATAAGTCCTCAAGTCATGGCATTCAGCAAGATTCATGTTGCTGATTGGGTAAGGAGGCCTCTGCGACGACGACTCATGATGGCTCGCTAATCGTAGCTCGCAACCGACCTCTGCATACACCCACTGAGTACCACCAACACGCTTTTGAAGCCAACTAAGCCACGCAGTGACCGTATCAATCACCTGCTCCCTTAGCATTTTTATCGGCGTAACATTGGCGCCTCTGACCTCTGGATCTCCGGGCTTATTGCGGTCGCCCTGCAGGTCATCATCGCCACTAATATCTCCACTAGTACTGCAACTATCACCTTGTTGGCGGTTTTCGTGGTTGTGGTCATCGATCACAAATCCCGGTATCTTGGTTATCAAATCACCTGGGTTAACGATACGTAAAATCTTAGTGCCTTGCTTCTCGAGGTGGCATCTAAAGCTGTGGTTCCCAACCCGTGGCCCGCCAAAGGAAATGACGGTGACGAGTGGACAATTCGAAAAGCTAGTGTTAATGTCATATGCAGCTAATGTGGCTAGCGCAGCACCAAGGCTGTGGCCGGTTACAGTGAAACTAAGTGCCTCGTCTTTGTATGTGCCCAAAATTCGCAAGATCTCCGTCCTCAGTATTTCCCGCAGACTAGGACATCTCGTGGTCCCCGATGTGTAAAGGCTCAAAAACCCCTTTTCCACCATAGGCACGTCTACGGATCCCGCGGACCCACCACCATCACCGCCGGGCCTCAATATTGCCTCATTTTTATCGTTTTCATCGTTTCTCGAATCGGATAGCTGCACCGGACTCAGATTAGCTCTTAGGTTCTCGAGCCACTCGAGGCAGGTGGCGGTGCCGCGGAAGGCGATAACAACATCCCGCCTCCCCAGCCTTTCAATCTCCTTCCTGTCCTGACAGACTGCCACATAACCAATCCAGCTAGACTGCATTGTCATCCACCAGCTGGCCCCGCCCATTCCTTTCTCGGCCCAGCGGGGCAATTCAATGCCCGACGTTGCACGGAGGTTCTTGGTCAGCCTGTAACCAGTGTCCAAAAACCCTGTCTCTGCAAAAAGGACCTTCTTGCCGAACAGACATGAACCATAAGAGGAAGATGATGGGTCAAAATCAAAGGATCGATATGCGGCCTCAACGAAGTCACCGTACCTCAGGATCTCGTTCCGCAGCTTATCGTCCAGGGGGTTTAGAAGGCCATCCCAGTTGTTGACTCCTTGATATTCCATCCACCTCCGGCCGAGGCAGGCCGGATTATAATTGTTGGAGCGTGATTGCGGCTGATCAGAGCTGATTTGGAACAAGGGCACTAATTCTCTCGGGGATGGCGATGAAGCTGAAGTCCGGCTGCGTTGATTATGAATGTATTGCAGCCGGGAGTTGAAGCTTACGCTTTGATCCGTAAGGCTACTGGCACAGGAGGACTTTATTGTGCTCACGTGCTTAACTGATGGTGAGAGTGGCGTGAATGGCTTATGATTAATAGCTGGCCTCATTTTTCACTTTCTGTGGTGAACAAATATAAATGTATGTATAATAATAATACTAATAACTATTACTATTATTGTTACTATTATGAAGCAACAATAATAGCCAGAGTGCAGTAGTGTATGCACAATAAGGGATAGAGGGACTAGCTAGCTAGCTTCAATGATTTATTAGTTCATATATCATATTAAAATAGTATTGATCTAATTAAGAAACTAAACACAAAAGCTAGATGCGCATGTATGTACATATCTATGATTATATAATAAGAGCACGTATCAGCTAATAAGACGTATATAAGAGCTGAGATAAGGTCAAAAAAACAACAGAAATGCTAGAGAATTAATTGCCCTTTTTTCTTTTTCTTTTTCTTTTTCCCCCTTTCTTTCTTTCTTTCTTTCTTTCTTTCTTTTTTCTTTGCCACACCCAACTGAAAATCCCCGCCCTTTTATAATTGCAAAAAGTGAGGAGATAGATGGGTGGACGGATTGCAGTACTCGACTTGTTTCTCTACCTAGCTAGCTAGGGTAGGGACGGGTTGGACGGGAGGAGAGTCAGAGAGCGTGTATGAGAGCGACATTAACCAACTGCTGACGACAGGTAGTACTACTATTGTGTTGATATTGCTTGGAATAAAAAGGAAGGGAGATGAATTCTCTGTAAGCACTCTCATGCATGGTGCATTGATCATATGAACATGTACGCATGCACATGCGTGCATGACTCATTACATTACATGTCATGCCGAAAGAGGAAGTACATGTGGACAATTTCAGACCGTCATTTTTTTTTCTCTTTCCGGTTTAAATTTGTATTGTAATTAATAATAATATTAATGAATATAGGTTGTTCGATAAAGTACAATATATTGCTCTAGGTTGATGTAAAATTTGGTTGGATTAAAATTAACTATGCTTATATTCCTTCTCTTTGATATCATAAAGTAGGACAGTTAGTACAGCATACCTTTTTTTTTATTTCAATAAACATGGCAGTTTTGAGAATATTGCCTTAATTAATCTCATCAAGCAAGGGAGAATATAAAGATTTTCCTTTTACATTTTTGAGTATTTACATTATCAAGCTGCTAGACCCATTTTTATTTTTCTTATTTAATTTTTACTTATTTATTTGCTTCTAATTTTCCTTACTATTCACTTTCTTTTATCCTTGAGCTTTAACTAGCAACACAAAAAAAAAACCACTACCAAAGTAGATCATGGTATAGACCATGGTTGTTGTTCAATAAATTATCAAATAGATTCTCTTATCCTTTTCAAGATTTTTGAAACACGTGCGCACATATACATACACAAGCTATGGTTTTTAGGAATATTCTAGTTTTCTCTTACCCTCTAAGGGTCTACTTGGAACAAAAATGAAAGTTTTCTGGTTCAAGATTGGATTGCAAGACTCTACATTGAAGAATTGATGTAGGAGCATCCCCCACACATGATGATAATAATAATCTATTCATTAATTTTTCTAAGTTAGGAAATTTTAAAACTTTCCTTACTTGGACTAATATATAAGCTAGATTATTAGGAGCCATGCAACACCAAATAAAAACCATCAACTCATCACATTTTATTAGCTTCATTATAGCTTAAATATGGATTAGAATTAACCATGTGAAACTCAAAACCCACCAGTATGTGACAACCCTATTTTGATCTCAATATTTGAAAATCAAGAAGAAGAAAGAGCATGCAGGTCCGCTTTTGTTTCTTTATTTGGTTAAGCATAAGTTAAAGTAGTGTACTAGAAATTCCCTTCTTATAATTTATATTTCCTACGCCCTAATTCTAGTTTGTAAGCTAATTGTAATAGCTATTATTATAATACCCCCATATTTCAACACCGAGAAATATCATTTAAAATATTACGGAAGCTAAAAATACACCTAAAAAAAATAAGGTGTTACTACCATACTTGATACAAGATATACGTCCACTGCATACCCCAATATGAGATATAAGGCTAAAATCAACCAAGACATTGAAAACAATGGAGTGCGAGAATAAAAGATTACATAAAACAACTTAAAGAATTTTTACATCAAATGATCTTAACAGTTCCTGACCACATCATTACAAAACACATGTAGATAATAATACAGGCTACAATAAAATGAGATTAGGGTATGACACCAAAATCAAAACCCCGGTCAGCCATGGACCATATAAAATTTTTTTGTTGTCCTTGCTCTCAAGCCCTGACCCCACCAAGGTAGGCTCTCTACTGGTCATCTCCAAACACCTACACATGATCGTTTGCTCTTAGGAATGAGCAGGTGATTGAGAAAACGAGCACATTAGTACACTAAATACTGAGTGAGTCTAGTTCCTCCCTCAATATAAACACAAGTATATAAATTTTAGTGTACATGGATATAATATATAACATGCGCCATGATAAAGCCATATATATAAAAGGCAAGGTTACATCAAGACATGTTATCGTACATAACTTAGATAATGGGTAATATATCATGTTTGGTTTCATGTTATCATACTCACACATGTAAATTTAGAGAAGAGCCAAGCAACCACTAAAGTTTAATTCCAGTGACCCAGTCCTTCAGGTGTACTATTCCCTTACTCACATATGGTACAAGTCAATCATCTAGTCAATATTTTGTTCAATAACCAATTAGTCATTTAAGTCATTTGCCAAGTGTAATACCAACTTTTATCCTTGTTGTTCATTCATACCATTACTTCCATCCTTATTCAATTGTTAGCCATTCACTTGGTCATCATTCATATTTTATCAACCAATTACTTATCATCCATATTTTATTATCATCGAGCAATAGACTGTGCACCAGCCTATGGTCATATATACCATGAAAACCTATCTAAATCCTATCCAAATAAGGGATATAAAGTCTAAGCCAAAGCCAATCGTCAAGTGGACACAAGTTAAGGCCTAAGCCAATCACTAGAATGGATATAAGTCCAGACTAAAGCCAACCAATATGGACATAAGTCTAGGCTGAAGCCACCTACTTAAGTAACCACACCCTTTAGTATCGATACCTCCTAGTACATCATCAATATCTAGAGTAGGTAAGGCACCGAGACTTCTCAGGATCCCACTATAAAGCAAAGTACGAAGGTAGACTAACCCAGTAGCTAATTAAATATCGGATAACCTAGATCCATAATCAACTCGATTGCCTTTTGCTTTATGTGATTCGTATATTATTTATAAGGGTAAGTGATCACACAATGCCCATACAAAGTAAGCAAGGAAATTTCTAGATTTACTTTATATCCATCCTTTTTCATTCCATTTTTCCATTCATGTGGGATTCCATTTATCCTTGTACCATATATTGCTCATATCCATCTTATCATTTTGTCCAAGCCCATGCTGAGTTTCATTGCTCTTTTCCTAGTACCATCACTTATCATAAGTGGAATATTCATTAAACCTTTATATTACTCATAGAGTATATCATAAATTATAATTCATGTTATGCTTTCATTAGGCCATTAGTCAATGATAAAATCTATATTCTATCCCATTAATAATCATAGTATAGTCCCAACATAGCCTCGAAGCATAATCAAACTGAAGGGAAACAAACCATACAAACTAGTTGAACTAGTCGATCAATTTAGCCCAACCAATCAATTGGTTTAGGTCGACCTATCAATTAATTTGACTCAACCAGACCATGATTTTTCTCAAACTAGCCTATTGGGTTAAGCAAATTAATAGACTATTCATAGATCTATTGATTAGTTTTACCCAACCAGTTAATGAGTTGAAACAGAGAGTAAGACTAACATCTTTGGAGGCTTACCAATCTATAAGTTGGCTCAACTAGCTTATTGTACTAGGAACCAATTGATCGGTGTGACCTAACCAGTCTACCGATTTGCCCTATCACAGCACCAAACCACTAAATTTCATGCATAATCATGCTTATCAAGCATCCTCAACCACATTATAACATGTATCAACATAGTCTAACACATTTCCAATCGAATTAATTTACAAATCTCAACATTGAATCACCATATCCTATTTCCATCAAATTTCATGCTTTTTGCTGATGTATACAATCTATCCATCCAAATCACTTATTTAGACTATATACATTCATGCCAACATGTAAAATTAACTTAAAGGGACAAATAACGTGTAGGAATATTCACTAATCATTTTAGAAGCAAGAATCACCTACTTGATGTCGTTACAATCTCCTCTAAACCTAGAAATTCCAACTATTAAATTTTTAGCATTTTAAACCTTTTAAAACTATAAGTCTTAAACTCATAAATTTGCACCAGAGCCTTATTAATTTTTAAACTTAAATCAGCTTAAAAGAAGAAACATACCAACTTAAGGCAAAATAGGGAAATGATCAGTTGAACCACTCAACTTTTTTTTTTCAAAATCTAACTATTCCTTGCTTAATAATTAAAATAAGAGAGAGCTAGAGATAGGATCAAAAGTGCGAAAGAATTTGATTACAAGGCTTGAAATGTACAAAGTAGGAAAGTGAATACAAAGACTTATAGGTTTTTGTGGCTGAAAGAAAAGGTGAATAAAAGAGATGATTGGGGCTATTTATAGCCAACCAATTTAGAAGGATAATAAAGGGTTCAAGAATCAATTCAAAACCCTAAAAATTATCGTTTGAATTTGAGCTAAACAGATAGATTTCATCCAAGATATGTCAACCTATTCTCTAGAGATCAAATAGTATTTCTAAAAAATATAAGCCAATTAGGCTAGAATTAGAATAATGAAGAGAAGTAATGGAAGGTTAGCATGGAAGGAATCTTCCAGTTCCTTAGAGTCATGTCTAAGATCAAAGCATTGATCTCAGAAATGTGTAGAGGAGAAAGGTTGAAGAAGACAAGGATGTTGTTATCTCTCCCCCTCAATTGTCCTAATCAACCTCCATATCGATCTAAGGTAACATTTCAAGCTAAATGCACCATGAAAATGGTTAGGAATATTTTAAGGATAATTCGGCATGAGTTAGTAAGGTTCCACTTCATTATAAGAGATTTTTTCATAAAATCAAGTTCTAAAAATATACCCATCTCGACAAACCAATCTATCAATTTAAGCCAACCAGTTGACTATTCTATAAACTAATAGATCAATTCCCCCAACTAGTCAAATAGTTTAGTCAAGAAAAATTATTTTGTTGAAATGATAAACCATTCAATCGGTTCATGGAACCAATCAATTGGGTTACCTAAAAAACTCAATAAAATCCATTTTTCAACATGATTTCAAATCAAACTTTGCCTCAAACCAAATCATAACATTAAATCAAGATCAAAGGTTAAAAAATTGGCAACATTCTCATTCAACCATTTATAAAAAAAATATGAAGTATTATAATTATGAATTGGGAAGGGTTGTAATGGTTTGAAAATTAGCTCACAAGCTAATAGGTTTGCGTTTGTTTTCTCCCTACCATAGTTAGCTTATATCAGAGTCATGATTGGTTATGTTTGTACCAATATGGTTACCTAAGGATTAATTGTGCCTTTGTAAGTTTTTTCTCATCCTCTTACACTCTTTATATGAGTCAAGAGCTGAATGGAATGAAGATCATCAATCCTTTGGTATTTTGTAGGTTTTCGAATAACCCATACAAAGCTTAGTGCATACCTTTATTGATCCCTCAAAAATTTTAAATTCTTTATCTTAAGAGTTAATACCTTAAGTGGTGATTGTAAGTATTTGATCTCAAAGGTTACTTGCAGATCAGTATCCTCTTCTCTATTCTTTTTTTTTTCTCTTTTGGTAGAATTTAGCCCAAGTTCCATCATCAACACTTAGGATGACCTAAAATGTTAAGCAATTATAAATCAAGTTGGTATCAAAACTCAAGGTTGATAAATTAGGTCCCTTTTTTCCTCTAATTATACACATTCATTCATCACATCCAGCCCTACATTCGACCACCACCATACCACCATCATTCAACCACCCTACACTATCTGAACGACCATCAAACACTATAAAAAAAATCTACCATTCTAACCACCATCAAACACCACAAATTTTTTTCCACCATTTGAACACTGTAACATCATTAAAACCGCCATCAACCAGCATTCCACCATTACTGTAATCCCTCAAAATTTTAAAAGCTTATATTTTAATAAATAAAATTTATTTGGAATAAATTAGCCTTTAAATTCATTTAATTTAATTATTTTATGGATTTTTGAGTAAATTAAATTGGGTCTAAATATTTAATAAGTTAAAATAAATATTTTTTTAATCTTATTATACTCTTATTATTTAAATAAAAATTTAAACCCTTATTTTACAAAATACTATCCTTTTTAACCCTTATATTTTAATTATCTTAAATTAAATTATTAAATTAATTTATTACCCAAAATTATTATATTTTATTATTTTATCCATTAAATTATTTATCCCATTTTCCCTTTCTTTTTCCTTTTCCCCCTTTTCCTTCTTTTCTCCTTTTTTCTCTTTCTTTCTCTTTCTTTTTCTTCTTTGGGCCGCTGTCCTACTTCGACTGCCCTTACCCCCCTCTCCTGCGTTGGGTCGCTGACCCATTCCTCCTCCCCCTGCCTTTCCCACGTCACCCGACCGCCTTCTTTCTTTTCCTTCTTCCTTAACCGACCCGCTCTTTTTTTTCTTTCCTTCGGCCGGTCCACCCATCTCACCCAGCACCCCTGACCCTTTCTTCTTCTTCTTTATTTCTTCTTCCTCCATCACCGGCGATAATCCTGGCCACCCTCCACCATTTTCGCTGTCCAACCTGCAGCTCCCTCTCCCCCGTTAACTCCCCCGTCTCTCCCTCTCTATCTCTCTCTCTCTCTCTCTCTCTCTCTCTCCCTCTCTCTCCCTCTCTCCCTCACATCGTTTTCTCTACCCATCCTGGTCTCCCTCTCCCTCTCCCTGCCATTACCATACCCCTTCTCCCCCTCCCTGCAACACCCATTTCCCTACCACCTACAGCCACCCCTCGAGCCCCTATCACTTCCCTTCTCTTCCTCTCCTATTTATTCTCCTTCCATGCTCACTCTACGTTTTTTTCCGAGTCATGTGCCTTACCCGAGCCTCTCCTTTTCTCCCTTTCTTCTACTCCCCTCTCTCCCCTGTTTTTGGTTTTGCCACCCATCTCTGCCACTGCCTCAACCACCACCTCCTGCCACCCTCTACCTCACCCTCGAGCCATCACAATCTCCATCGAGCTACCCCGCAGCCCATTCTTCCTCCTCTCTTCTTTTTCTCTCCCCTTCCATCCCTTCTTGGCAACCACCCTGTGCAGCTCCGATCCTCCGTCGTTCCGCCGCCTATGCCGCCACCTGAGCAACCACAATAATCCTTGCAACCCCCTCTACCACCCTCAATCCTCATTTGGCTGAAATCGTCCTCCATAGGCCCTCGTTTTCCCTCCCCATTTTCCTTCCTCACCAGCCTCCATCTCAACCTCCCTCCTCAGCCGCCCTTAGCCACCTTCAACCCATCCCCGACCACCACCTACACCCCCTCTACAATTTTTCACCATTACCTTGCCCCAAATCCTTCCCCGCCATGCCCTTTTCTTATCCCCAAACCACCAACCTGAACATACCCATTTTTCCTATTTCCACCACCTTTGAGCCCCTCTTTTTATTCTTTCTTTGCATGCAGCTCATGCTGCATGAGCAAGATGAGCTGCTGCCTTTTTTTATTGATTTGAATATTAATTTTAAGGTATAATTATATTTTAAGTTAATCATTCTATTAATTGTTATAAAGCTATATGTCTTGATTTTTATGATTTCTAACATAATAAACCTTGATATTATTTTTAGGTGTTGGTTTTGATAATCAAATCTTGAACCTTAAACCGGAATACCAGTAAGGTTTGTTTTTGGCGGGAAACAAGGTAATCGCTAAATCCCGCGTAAATGTATGGATTAACACATGTTAGCACATTAGGCATTTTTAATGTGTATTATGGTTGATATAGTTTGTTTAGTATATTATATGTGGTTCTTGTGTTGATTGATGAAAATGAAGCATGATAGATTGTTGCTATGTATGGAAATATTATTTGAGGTGGTAAATTGGTTGTTAAGGAAAATGTTAATTATTACCCATGTTGTTTTATGCTATTGTAATATTTAATAAATTTTTAATATTTTGTGAGCTTTAGGGGATTTTATTAATGTATATTATACAAGAATATGGCCTAATATGTATATAGGGGTGCTAATAATATTATAAGAGTTGTGGATGAGAAATTAAAGTTAATATTTTATGTAGTAATAATAATAATTTAATATAAGGGGTGTGCTAAGGGTAAAAAGGTAATTCTTAATTAAAAAGGGTGTTTTGGTAATCTTGGAGGCAAGGGTAAAATGGTAAATTTGTTAATAAAAGGATCAAATGGTAATCTTGGAAGTAAGGGGTAAATTGGTCATTTTGGAAGTAAGGAGGGTAAAATAGTAATTTTTTAATAAAAGGGCAATTTGGTAATTTTGTAATAAAAGGGTAAAATTGTAATGTTATAATTAAAGGGTAAAGTAGTAATTTTGTGATTAACGGGCAGAATGATACTTTGGAAATTAAAAGGGGTAAGATAGTAATTTCATAATTAAGGATAAATGGAAATTTTATAAGTAAAAGGGCGATGTAGTAATTTTTGGGAGTTAAAGGGTAAAATGGTAAATTTGAAGGTAAAGGGGTAAAACGGTAATTTTGTAAATCAAAGGGGTGAAAGTGGAAATTGGAAATTATAATAATTGATAAGGGTAAAATAATAATTTAAATAACTAAAGGGTAATTTAATAATTTAGTAATGGAGAAGGGTAAGATGGTAAATATGATTAATATGAGGGGTAATTTGGTAATTTAACCAACTAGAGGGTATTTTGGTAATTTTAATAATGGAGTAGGGTAGTTTGGTAATCATGAAAATTAAGGAGGGAAATTTGGTAATTTAAATGGCCAAGGGGTAATTTGGTAAATTTGATGATGGAGAAGGGTAGTTGGTAATTATGATCATATAAAAGGGTAATTTGGTAATTTAACCAACCAGAGGTAATTTGGTAATTTTGATAATGGAGAAGGGTAGTTGGCCATTCATAATAGAGGATGGTAATTGGGTAATTAACTAAAAAAAGGGTTAATTTGGTAATTAGGATAAGGAGGAAGGGTAATTTAGTAATTTGACCAACTCAAGGATAATTTATTAATGATAATAAACGAAAAAGGGCAAAGTGGTAATCTAACCAAATAAATGGAAAGTATATTAAGTGTAATAATTATTAAGGGGGATTAATGACCTAATAAGTATGAGTAGTAACTTCGTAACCTAAATCAAATAAGGGGAACTTAGTAATTTGTAACAAGGAGGGTAATATGTTAATTTGTTAAGTAATGAAGGGATGACTTAATAATTTTATAAATAAGAGGTAAATGAGTATTTTGTATCTAATATATCGTTGTGATTGTGTGTAACACCCCAAAATTTACTACTTTTTTTAAAAGCGGAAGTAATTAAAATAGAAATACTTAAAACCTGTGAATTCTGGGAATGTTACCACCACACTTAGTACTAACCCGGTTCTCTCCGACCGTTTCAATACCAAGTGCTAAGGCTAAGAAAATATTTACATTGAACTCAACCAACAGTTCATAAAAGAACTCAAAAGATCATACATAAAAATTAGAGTGCGCATAAACGTTTATAAACCATAATAAAATAGAAATCAGAGTGCAAAATCAAAGAGGATAAATACCCAATACAAGGTAATAAATCAAAGAGGATAACTCCAATACAAAAGAAATAATAGAATGAAATAAAATCGCATAAAGACTGAAATACGGTTACAACTCTCTCGAACTTCGAGCCAAACATACTCAACACTCAGCCCCACCAGATGTTTCGCCTACCTATATAAATCAGAAGGGCATACTACTCGTGGGAATGAGCAGCACCCATGAAACGGGTGATCTGTACGCTACGTACTAAGTAAGGTAACCAAGCACTAAGGCCAACACATAAGCACATAAGCTATGAAGAAAAAAATAGAAGAACACAATCATAAATGCATATGATCAACCAGGTAAAAGTACGTACAAAGGCCCAAGAATAATCTGGATTAATTACTTAATTAATCTCTTATCAGAATCTGATTCACACCATGCCTTTTATCAAATCCATGTAAGTATAGGAACACCCCACTATTATTGCCGGTGGGCCGGTCACTTGCGGGACAAAGTCCACACCACTATTATTCGCCGGTGGATTGGTCACTTGCAGGACAAAGTCCATACCACTATTCCCGACCGATGGATCGGTCTGGTTCCTTCTCATATGGTATTCCACTGCAAGTAATTAGTATCTTTTAAGCGTTTGTAACTCTGATTTGTTTTTATTGAGCTCGAGTTACCCCACTATTATTGCCGGTGGGCCGGAAACACACAGGTACAAAGCCTGACCACTATTATTACCGGTGGATCTGTTACACATAGGACATCATGTCCTAACCACTATTTTTGACCGGTGGATCGGTCTGGACCCGGCTCAATAATCTTCCACTTTAAATGATTAGTGTCTTAGGTATCTTATTCAAAGGCTTTCACCATGGACATGCACGAATCATAAATCATAAATTCCATATTCATCATCATACTTACACTTTAATCACCACATACATATGATAACACAAAACCCTAATCAACCACACCAAACCCTAATTAACCACAACAAACCATAATTAAACACTCCAAACCTTATTTAACCATAACAACCATAATTAGCCATTCCAAACCTTAATTAACCACGATAATTCACAATTAGCCACTCCAAACCCTAGCTTCGTCTCCTACGTACCCAGATAATGTTCCACGTATTATTTCCCATCCAAAGTGTTTAACTACCCAAACAATGCTTACATTACCTTCCTTACATCCCAAATTAATGTTTCATATGTAAATTTTACTCCAATGCAGACTTTACACATCCATGCGACCATTCAAACTTTTCATGCAAACCCTAAATTCCATGCAATCATTAACTCCCATGTAAAACCCTAACTCCACCACGCAACCCTAATACCACCACACAACCATTAATACCACTATGCAAACCCTAATACCACCATGCAAAACCCAAGATTCCATCATACAATACCCTAAATTCAATCCATACCAACCAAATATTCATCCTTACCAAACCCTAGATTCAAATCACATAAAATCGAAGATTCATCCTTACTTTACAATTGATTAGATTCTCCCACATAAAATCATAAATTAGAATCTCCCAAGCAAAACCATAAATTGGATTCCCCCAAACAAATCATAAATTAGATTCTCCCAATCAAATCATAAATTAGATTCTCCCATATAATATCATAAATTATATTCTCCCAAATAACATCATAAATTAGATTCTCCCAAACAAACCATAAATTCAATTCTCCCATATAACATCATAAATTAGATTATCCCAATTAACATCATAAATTAGATTCTCCCAAACACACCATAAATTTGATTCTCCCATATAACATCATAAATTAGATTCTCCCAAACACACCATAAATTCGATTCTCCCATATGATATCATAAATTAGATTCTCCCAATTAACATCATAAATTGGATTCTCCCAAACACACCATAAATTCGATTCTCCCATATAACATCATAAATTACATTCTCCCAAATAAAACCATATATTATATTCTCTGCATAAAACCATACATTAGATTATTCCTTATAAAACCATAAAATTAGGTCAACTCACTTCCCTTAGTCAACTTCTTTCCCCATCCTCCTTTTTCATCCTTTCTTCCACACAAACCACATCGACATCCTCTCATGCATGTCTTATAGGGTCACAACACATATCATCCCATACACATACTACACATGCCATATAACACACAAAAGCATGCTTGAACTCCATGCCATACCAAATATGCAATAATTACAATAATAACATAGGATTCATAACATACAAGGCACACAATGCACATTAGCACATAAAAGGCCTTATCACCCCTTACCTAAAACGATACCGGTCTTGGAGGACGCTCCTATGCCTCCTTAGGGCTTTGACTGGTTTCACCTATTATGAGGGAAAAGATAAAATTAGACTCCCTCCTATCAAAAATACTATTAAAAACTAACTTAATATAAGACTAGGCTTTGATAAAATATTAAAATAATAATAGCAAAAATACCAAAAATAATATCGATATTAATATTAATAAGAATAATAAAAATAGTAATAATAATAATAAAAAGGCATTACTCAAAAACAAAGTGAATTAAGGGCTTCAACCCCTTTACCAAAATAATACTAATAATAATATTAGTAAAATAAATAATTAAATTTAGTAATAATAATGACGATGAAATAATAGTAATAATAATAATGATAATAATAATAATAATAATAATAATAATAACAACAAAAATTATAACAATAATAATAATAATAGCAAAACTAATAGTAAAGTATTTGTAATATTAATAATGGAATAATAATAGTAGTAATTCGAAATATTAAAAATAAAAATGATTATAATTATAATAATAACATATTAATATTAATAATAGTAATAATAGAAGTAATAAGAATAATAATAATAAAATTGAATTAAAATACATTAGAGCTTTAGCCCTTAACAAAAATAATAATCAAAACATTAATAATAATAATAATAATAATAATAATAATAAGACTTATTAAAAAAAAATAATAATAATAGTATTCATATGCAAATAATTGAAATAAAATAATTTAAGGGTTATAAAAATAGGGAAAATGGCTGAGAGGGTCTAAGGTTCAACCTTAGGCTGGCAGGGATAGGCGGCACCGGCGGTGGCCGGAAAAAAGGAAGAAAAGGGTAAAAGTTGCATGTTGGGAAAAATATAGGGAGAATTAAGATGTGAGCTGGGGTGTTTTGAGTTGCCCAGGAGGAGAGGGACAGAATGATGGTGGTGGCGTAGCCAAAGGTGGCGGCGGTGAGTGGTGGCCGAATGGAGGAGAAGAAGAGAAGGAGAGAAGGAGAGGGAGAAAGAGGAAAATAAAGGTATGGGGAGATAGAGGAGGGTGTGCAAAAGATTTTGGAGGTGAAAGAAGCTACGGAAGCGGCAGAAGAGGTGGCTAAGGGCGGCGCAAAGGGTGGCGGAGGCAGGAAATAGGGTTGATCGGGAAGGACAATTGGCACAGCCGGGGTAGCTTGTGCAGAAATAATCGAGGGTGATGAATGGTTTGGTTAGTTAGAGGGAGGTTCCGGGAAGAGTTTGGTGGCTATATATGGCGGCGAAGTTGGCCGGAGGCGGCGGAAGAAATGTCTAAAGGGGCGGCGGCGAAAAGGGAAATATTCTGGGTTGGAGACCAAAGGCTCGGCACAGAGCTCAAACTACGGCTATTTATAGGTTTTATAAGGAAGTTTAGGGTTTTGTGGGTCGGTTGGGGTGTAAGGAAAGTAGGGTTAGGGTCACCGGCGGCGAGGTTGGCCGGGGGGAGTGAGTTTCGGGTATGGATTGGCGGCACAGAAAAAGAAGGAAAACGCGCGAGAATGGGGGAGATTTGGTTGGGTGAAAAGGTCGATGGTCATCAGGGGAGAGAGAGGAGCGAAATGGCCGGTCAACAGCGGCGAAAAACCAAGGCATAGGGGCAGCGGTAATGGCGCAGGTCGGCGGCGTCGGCTGCAGGTGCGAAGGAAGAAGAAGATGGGAGGGGGGAGGGAAGCCAGGCGGTTCAAGAAAAAGAGAAGAAAAGAAAGGGAGGCAGACCGAACGGTCGGGTGCATAAAACACGGCGTGGCAGAGTCAAAGGAAGGGGTCTTGCGGGCTAGGCCGTGCCGAAGGAAAGGAAAAAGGAGAAGTGGGCTGCGGAAGAGGCAACCCAAACGGGGAAAAGGGGAGGAAAAAAGAAAAAGAAAAGAGAAAGAAAAAGAAAGAAAGAAAAGGAAAAAGGAAAAAGGGGAAAGGGAAAAATAATTAGTTTTGGTATTTAAATTAATTAAAATATTTGGGATGTTTAAAAATAATAATATTTAAATAAAATAATATTTAAATCCTTTTTTAGGCTAAATTAGGATTTTTAAAAGATTTTCCATAAATTATATTTTAATTAGCAAAACACCCTTATTTTCTTTAATTAAATTATTTATAAAATTCATATTAATTTGAAACTATTTTCTCTTTCTTAATTTAAATAAAATAATTTGTTTAATAAATTTTTAGATTAAAATATTTAATTAGTTAAAATTCCCAAATTTCCTCTAATTAAAATATCTATAAAATTTCTTATTAATTTGCCCTAATTAATTTCCTTTATTTTAATAAAATAAATTATTTAATGAATTTTCAAAATAAAATCTTATTTAATAATAAATAATAAAAATTAGAATTTTCGGGGCATTTCATTGTGGAATTCGTAATATGATTCTAATAAAGTTGATTAACGAGGTAGGAGTATTTGATGATTAGTAAGTATTACGAGAACGAATTCTAATTCAAAATTAGATGAGTTAGGATGGCCTTAATGATTTCTCTGTGTTACCTTGGACAACCATTTGAATAAGAAATTTCTGATGATATCTGAATGATTAAAATTGGATAATTAGCTGATTGTTGTGCTTTTGTGATCACCATTAATTAAGACACTAATACTTAAAGTGAAAGATCTCGAGATCAAGAATGGTGGCTCTTTAGGGGTCGCTACCCTAAAGATGTGATTTAGCCCACGATTATTTGATTTTTGATGGAGTGCCTTTGTGCCCCAGCTAGGCCCTATATCTACTCTATCTAGCTCTACGGACCTAGTTAGGGGGTATGCATACTTAAGGATTAGGTGTCCTTGTCTTTAGGGTACTGAGTTAGCTTTATGCACCAATACGACCAGGGTACCTTTGTGTCCCTAGGTTACTAGTTGAAGGGTATTGAGTAGCTTTTATGCACCAGTGAGACCATTATACCTTTGTATCCCGGGTTCTTGATCTCCCTATCAAGGCAAATAAATGAAATTGGTGTGCTGAATAAAAAGGAAAAATACTAATTGTTAAAGTGAAAGATTAACGAGCCGGGACCAGTTGAATTATTTGATGAGTACCGATCCATCAGAAATAATAGTGGCCCAGGAGGTTTTTATCTTGGATGATATATGTATATATGTATTCCGATCCACCGGCCAGAATAGTGGGGGTCCTGAGCTTAATAAAATCTATTTTGGATGTGAATAAATTATGGAAAAATACTAGTTATTGAGATGATTGATAATGATGGATTAAGGGCTTAAGGCCCAGATGTATCGATCATTTTCTATGGCCTACTAATAATTATTGATTCGTTAAGTATGTGGTTGTATGACTGTGGATCTTAAGTATTTACCTTTCATTGTGTACGTATGTAGTATCATGTGTGACATTGCGTGCCTATTTTTCAGTACGTTTTTAAAGGATTACTCAATACCGTAGTACTGAAGGGTTCCCTTCATGGGGCCCCTGCCTATTCAATGGGCAGTACCCCTTGCAGGTTGTATTCAAGTGCTATTCAAGTGGGCCCTCGGGAAAGAGCGCAAGGTATTGTCCGGAAATTATAGGGTTTTAATTTTTCTCTTTTAAGTTTAATGTATTTGTTATTTTGTAGCCACCATTGTTGAATTTTTTTCTTGTAAAGTATTTACTACGCTTCTCAGATTTTTAAATGCTTAAGTTTCTCGTAAAATTGTATTTTACTCTTTTAGCCTTAGCACTTGCTACCGGAATGGTATGAGTGAACCAGTCTGGTACTAAGTGTGGCGGTAATACTCCCAAAGTTTATGGTTTATTAATTTGCTTCCGCTAATTTTATTTTAATTAAATGAAAATTTTCAGTAGTGAATTTTAGGAGTGTTACAATTACTCACCCCACCACAACCCATTTAGATCAAACACTATAAAAAAATCCCCACCATTTAACCATAACCCTTGTTCTACTCTCTTATTTAACTTCTTCAACTTCGAACCATTATAAGAAAATCAACAAGTTCCTAAATGTTTTAGTCTTAAAGAAGCACACAATTTAAGATGGGAAAGAACTATTGAAGCCCTACAAGAAGACATGAGGAGAGTGTTTGGCATTTTGAAGGCTCTTACACCAAATGCTAATGTTCCACCACCAAGAAGAAATCCATCACCTCATGAAGAGGGGGAGGATCAGAACCTAGAGGAAGAAGCTAATGATTTTAGCTCTTCTTCTAGTTAGTCTCCTAGGCTTCAAGGAATGAGGATGAATGTTAGAAAAGAATCCTCTCATGATATTAAAATAGACTCTTTGGAATTTAATGGGTCACATAAACTAGAAGACCTTTTTAAATGGGAGTTGAGGCGTAATATGATGTTTGAGGCTAAATCCTATGATTATGTGAAGTCTTACAAGGTTGCGGTTCTTAAGTTAAAAGGGAATGGTTCCTTGTGGTTAGAGAACTTGGTGCATAAGAGGGGAAGGAAAGGAAAGTCTAAGGTGAGGAGTTAGATTAAAATGAAGAAGTTGACGAGGAAGAGATTTTTACCATCTTCTTATACTCAAGATCTTTACAACAAAATGTCTTATCAAGACAATGGTCCATGAATTATAAGATTATAGTAGGGACTTTGAAAAACTTATTTTGAGACTCAACTTGGAGGAAGTGGAGAAGCACACAATGGCAACATTCTTAGGAAGTTTAAGGTGTGACATTGCTAGAAAGGTGGAGCTATATAAATACTACACCCTAGATGAATTGTTTCACCTAGCCATTAAGGTATAGAAGCATAAGCACACATAGGGAGTCACCTAAACCACCTCCTAAACCTAAGACATTTATGTTACGAGTAAAGGAAGATAAGAAATGGGTGATACTCGTAGAAGTAAAGGAGTAAGGTGTTTTAAGTGTCAAGGAATTGGGCATTATCAAATCAAATGTCAAAACAAAAGGGTGATGACTTTACTTGACCTAGAGGAGGCGCCATTAGAAGAAGAAGAGAGATGAGCATTTGGCTTTGGAGAGGGAGGCCAAAGTTTAGGAGGCCTCGCTAGATTTCGGAGAGGCCTTGATGGTGAGGAGGGTGTTACATGTAAAGGAGGTCTTGGATGAGGAGTCCTGAAGGGAAAAAAATATTTCATACTAAGTGTGTAAAATACTTAGAAAATATGTTCCCTTATTTTGATGGGAATAGTTGTGCAAATATGGCTTCTTGTACTCTTGTAGAGAAGCTTAATTTGCCCACTAATTCAGACACTACACCATATAAGCTTCAATATATTAATGATTTTTCTATGGTTGAAGTTACAAAGGAAGTTGTATTTCCATTTTCCTTAGGAAAAATTTATTAACATAGAGTTATTTGTCATGTAGTTCCTATGGATGCATATCAGTTGTTACTAGGTAGGCCTTGGCAATATGATAGGAATGTCAAGTATAATGGGAGAAAGAATACTTATAGCTTGAAATATGATAATATAATTGTTGTACTCACATCCCTTAGCAATCAATCCTCACTTGTTAAGGAGGATCCAAATTGTAAGAAAGCTATGTTCATAGATGGGAAGGTGTTATAGAAGGCCATATGCAACGGGAAAACATGTATTTCTTATTGGTAAGTAATGAGAATGGTAGTCCACTTGACCCAAGGGTCAAGACCTTAATAGGTGAGTTTGGAGATGTTTTGCCAGATGAGCTACCAAGTGGGTCGCTCCTAAGAGGGTCATATAATACCAAATTGATTTTATTCCCAGTGCTACACTCCCTAATAAGCCAGCCTATAGGTTTAATCCTAAAGAGGCCATGGAGTGGCAAAGATGAGTTAAAGATTTCTTACAATAGGGTTTCATTAGGGAATCACTTAGTCAATGTAAGGTACTGGTTCTCTAAATAACAAAGAAGGATAGGTCAATGAGAATGTGTATTGATAGTAGAGCTATCGACAACATTACTATTAAGTATAGGTATCCCATACTGATTGTGTACATGGAGTAAGTATATATTCTAAGATTAACTTAATGATTTTCTACCATCAAATTAGAATGGAGGATGGAGATGAATGGAAGACCACCTTTAAGACCAAAGTAGGCTTATATGAATGGAAGGTCATACCATTTATATTTTCCAACTCACCAAGCACCTTTATGAACCTCATGAATGAAGTCCTTAAACCCTTTATTTCTAAGTTTGTAGTGGTGTACTTTGATAATATTCATGTACACTCCTCATGTAGTTATGATAATGTATGGCATTTAAAGCTTGTATTCTTAGCCCTTATCTACAACAAAAATTATTATAAATTAGAAAAATGTGACTTCTTTTTGCCAAAAGTTAATTTCAAGAGTTTGTTGTATCCAAAGATGGCAATTCCATGGATGATTCAAAGGTGGAGGCAATAAGAATGTGGCATACACCCACATCTAGTACCGACATTAGATCCTTTCATGATCTTGCCTCATTCTATAGGTGGCTCATAGGAGGATTTAGCACTCTTCTAGCACCCATCACAAAATGCCTTAAAAAGGGAGAATTAAAATGGACTAATTCTGCACAATAAGCCTTTGAGATGATCAAAGGTAAGTTTAGTGAAGCCTTGGTATTAAGGTTGACTAACTTTGATAAGGTGTTCAAAGTCAAGTGTGATGAAAGAGTGGACAACAATTTTACTACGAGAAGGGAAGCTGATAGCCTTCTTCAATGAAAAGCTCAAAGGCTCAAGATCCAATTATAACACCTATGAAAAAAAATATTCTATGATATTGTTAGGGATTTTGATAATTAGTCTCATTACCTTATGATGCATGGTGGATATAAATTGGGTTACGTTTGGTGCAAAATAAAATGACTAGGTAAAAAGCCATGAAAGTGAGAAATTTAGAGGAGAGAATAAGTGTTGGAGATATGAATTAAGTAACCCTTAATTCATACACATGAATCTAACACTTAAGCTATGCAATACGTAAGATAAAAGACACAAGATTTGTAGAGATAAACCAACCAATGTATGCATTAATCAAGGAGGTAATTTTCACTCATCAAAAGGGAAGTAAGGCTAACCAAAGATCCTTACAATCATTCCCTTCTTGCTCTTACATAGTGTTACAAATATTTAGTTACAATTCAACTAAACTAGATTTGGTTAGATAGTAAAGAAGATAGTTACTAATTAGATGCCTATTCTAGTTTAGTTTAGGCAAAAAATAGCCTAGTTTTCCCCACCCTTAATGAGGACATTTGTCCCTCTTCCATTATACCCTTAATTTGGATGATTTGGATTGAGTACATGTTATTGCCTAAAGTACAAGCTATTACATGATTTTAAACATAAAAATGGTTAACCCCTAAAGTCAAGTTATAAGAAAGGGATGCCATGAGTACAAGTGGGGATTAGAAGGCATCAAAAAAGGTAATAATTCTACACAATGGTGGGCTAATAACTTACTTTTCTTCCTTTTGTTCCTTATAGGTCTTTGAGAATGAGGGATTGTCATGGCTAATACATGGTTGATATAAATTCGGTTAAACTTGGTGTAAATAAAATGGCTAGGCAATAAGCCATGATAATGTGGAATTTAGAGGAGAAAAGAAGTGTTGAAGATATAAATTAAGTAAACTTTGATTCATAAATTAAGTAACCTTTGATTTATATACTTGAATCTACCACTTAAGCTATGCAACACTTAAGATAAAAGACACAAGATTTGTAGAGATAAATCAACCAAGGTATGCACTAACCAAGGAGGTAATTTTCACTCATGAAGAGGGAAGTAGGCTGACTAAAGACCCCTACAATCATCCCCTTCTTGATCTTATATAGTGTTACAAATATTTCGTTAAAATATAACTAAATTAGAGCTAGTTATAAACAAAACTAGATAGTTACTAATTAGTTTCCTATTCTAGTTTAATTCTAACCAAACATAGCATAGTTTTCCCACCAAAATGGAGCATATGTGCTCCTCTTCCATTTAACCCTTGCTTTGGCTAATTTGGATTGTGTACAATTTATCCCCTAAAGTACAAGCTATTACATGATTTTAAACATATAAATGGTTAACCCTTAAAGTCAACGTATAAGAGGGGGCTACCATAAGTACAAATGGGGATCACAAGGCACCAAAACACAATCATAACTCTACACAATGGTAGGATACTAGCTTCCATTCTTCCTTTTCTTCCTTTTAGGTATTTTTTTAGGGAGAGCTAGACATGGTAGGCTACAAAAGATGGTAGGGATAGAGGGTAGTGCAGGATAAAAAAAGGTAGCAGGGGGAGGTGCTTTTGTAAGCTAAAACTGGCAGGCTAGACGTGGGTTTTAGGCTATAAAATATCAAAGGTGGGGGCAAGAAGGAAGGACAAAAAGTGGCTGAGTATTAGCTGTGAGATGGCTTAGATGATGACATCAAAAGGTGTCTCATAAGTGGCTTGAAGATTAGCTAAAATATGGCAGCATGTTTAAGGTGGTTTAGGGAAGTTTGCATGGTTCAAGCATGGTTGATTTTATTACATAAAAAGGTCATAGATTTGGGATGTTTTTGTTTACCCATATGTGTTCAAAAACGAAGAGGGTTGGGAAAGGAAATTTGATGAAATAAAGTTTAGTGGCCACCTTACTAAATTAGAAGAACTTTAGGGTCGTCTAATTTAGGGAGAAGGGTGTTTAAAATGGAATTAGATGAAGGAGATCCTCTTGCATCATTCTCCCTTTTTGAAAAGGTTCCTAGTTTGGGTCAAATGGTTCATCATGGATGTGGAGGAGTAAGTCTACGACATTGAAGGTGTCCAAAATATTAGTCATGCCTTCTGGTAGCTCAAATTTATAAGGATTATCTCTTATCTTCTCCAAAACTCTATATAGACCATCACTTGTTGGCATCAACTTGTTCTTTCTTCTTGTAGGGAATTGTTCTTTGTATAAGTGAAGCCAAAACAAATCTCCTACCTTGTATAAGTATTGTTTGTGATGTTTTTTTGGCTCTTGCTTTATTTAGCTTGTTTACCCTTTTAATTTGTTTTCTCACTTACTCATAGAGTCTCTGCATGCTTTTGGCTTAGTATTTGGCTTCAAAACCTGTTACTTCACATTTAGGGAGAGGTAGGAGGTCTATGGGAGAAATGCGGTTCAAACCATAGAGTGTATCAAACTTTTGAGGAGCATGGTGAGGGTTCGGTTTGTTAGTTTGGTCTAGCTATCGATTTGTGGATGGTACTAAAGAGTAGTTTTATATCGACTTACCTCTATAGGGTCTTCCAAAAATAACTAAGGAACTTGGTATCCTATCTGAAACAATAGATTTGGGTATAACTTGTGCCTAACTATTTCTTTGAAGAAACCTCATCCGTTTTATGACAAGCAATGAAATGATCCATCTTAAAGAACCTATCTACCACCACCATTATAGCATCATGTTGCTTTTTTTTGTTTGAGTAAGTGCTACAATAAAGTTCATCCTAACATGATCCAATGATTGGTGGGGGATAGGGAGGGGATTAGACAATCCTTGATGGAAGTAACTCTTAGAATTTTGGAAAGTGGAACATCTTGCCACTATACCTTGTACTTCTCCTACCATTCTAAGGTAAAAGAAATGTGCCTGCAATACATCGACGATTTTGTTGATTCCAAAATGTCTTACAAGCCCTCCTCTATGTACCTTTTAGAATAGAAACTATCAAATGGGACTCTTGGGCACTCAAAGATTGTTTTTCTTGAAAAATGAATGAACCCTTGATCTCACCTTGTTCCATAAAGTAGGTGCCAAAATCTTCATCTTTGTGGTAAAGCTCCTTGATGCAGTTAAATCCTAGGACCCTTTCTTCTAATAAAGAAAGCATACGATATCTCTAAGAGATGGCATTGGCTACAACATTGGTTTTTCCACTCTTATGTTTAGCTACAAATGAAAAGTAATGTAGGAACTCCACCCATTTATAAAGTCCAAGGTTGAGTTTGTGTTGGCCATTAATGTACTTGGGAGACTTGTGATCAATGTGTAATACAAACTACTGGAGTGTGACCAATGATCTAAGGCCTTTATAAGTGTATAAACCTCCTTATCATTAGTGCTAAAGTTCATACGAGACCCATGGAGATTTTCATTAAAATAGACCACATGCTTCTATTCTTGGATGAGGACTGCTCTAATTCCAACTCCACTAGCATCACACTCTTCTTTGAATAGTTTCTAGAAATTGGGTAAGGCCAAAAGGAGCGCTTCTCCTAACTTGGTATCCTGGGTGACTCTTATCCACTTGAACTCTCCTTTCTTCATGCATTCTACGATGGGGGCTAGGAGAGTACCGAATCCCTTGATGAATCTTCGGTAAAAGGAGGAAAGTCCAAGGAAGGATCTCACTTAAGTCAAATTTCTTGGGGTTGGCCAGTTCTTAATGGCTTCAATCTTGGTCTTATCTATGGTTAGTCTATCCTTAAAAACTACAAAGCCTTGAAAAGTAATCATAGTTATAAAGAACACACATTTTTCTAGCTTAGCAATGAACTTGGAAATGAATGGTCTAAGTACCTCATTCATAATAATCATGAAGGTATTAGGAGTCTTTAATAATTTTAAAGGCATCACCATCCAATGATACAATCCATTTTTTCATTTTAAATACTGTTTTTCACTTAGATTCGGTAGTTACCACTACAAAGGTCAATTTTGGAAAAAAAGAGAATTCCATGCAAATAATTCATCAAGTCTAGTTATTAGATACCTATAATTGATGGTGATGTTTTTGATAGTACTACTATTAACACACATCCTTATGGTTCCATCCTTCTTTGGTACTAGCAAGGCCGATACCGCATAAGGACTAAGGGATTCTCGTATCAATCCCTTAGAGATTAATTATTCCACCTATTTGTGAAGCTCCATGGATTATTTGGGATTGCAATGATAGGCTTCCTTATTGGGCATGGTAGCACTGGGCACAATGTCTATTTGGTGCTCTATGCCTGATATAGGCAGTAGTACATGGGGTAAATTGTTTAGGAACATATCTCCAAACCTTTCTAACAAAAACCTAACCCGAGGGTCTATGGGTGATCCTCCAGTCCTCCCTCATTCTCACCTACCAATCACAATATATACAACATTTTTTTCTTTGTTTAAAGCCCTAGATACACATTTCTCATCTATAAACAAGGACTTTTGACACTTAGTTGTGCTTACATCAGTGGCTTATGGAAACTTCAAAGGTTTGAGGATCATATTCTTCTTAGCATACATTTTAGTGCAGGTGTTCTTCCTTCCATCATTAGTCACGTGCCTATCATATTACCAAGGGTGCCCCCACACCAAGTGTCATGCATCCATTAGGACTACATGACACAACACTTGGTCATGGTAGATTTTTCCAATAGAAACATCCGTGAGTACATGCTTGGTCAACTCCACAACACTACCATTATGCAAACATTACAATTTATGGTTGGGGTGGGGTATAGCGGTCAACACTAATTTTTCCATGAATGTGCATGAGGCCACATTTAATCAACTCCCACCATCCACTATAACGGAGAAAACCTTGCCACTAGTGCTACATTTTGTTTGAAAGATGCAATCCCTTTGGTTTTATTCAACATAGCTTTCTTTGATATGAAAAATATGCCTCACCATAAGAGCTTCCCCTACATGGGGTTATTGCTTCTTCCTCTTCTTCTTCTTCATGGACCAAGACACATTCTTCCGCTTCTTCCTCAGGTTTAGCTTTATTAAGCTCCATAAGTGTCATAACCCTTTAGTTAGGGCATTTGTTTTAGTAATTCCCTACTCCTTAACACTTTAACCATCACAAATTTCTTCTTTCACTCGGTTTACCTACTCCTTCTCTTCCTTTCCCCCCTTCAAGTCAAATTTAAGGGGAGTGGAGGGGGGGCTTGGATGGTTTTGGCATAATTTTAGGAGAAAAAACACTTGATTTATTGATGCTAAATCAAGTGGTACTCTTCTCCTTCATGCGGGTTTTTATTCTGCTTGCCAAGTAGAAGAGCTCATCAAAGGTGGAATACCTTTGCATCTCTAATTTTCTAGCAAGGTCTTACCTATGACCTCCCACAAAGCGTAACATAGTGTGTTCTTCACTTTCTTTTATGCCAAGTCTTAGCTTTAATTTTTCAAAATATCGTACATATTCATCTACACTCATAGGCTCTTTCCTTAGTGCAGATAAATTATTGAACAAGTCTTGAGTGTAAGAGAATGGCACAAATCTTTCCCACATGAGCTTATTCATCTTTTACCATGATTTAATTTTTGATTTTCCTTTCCTCCATCTTTTGTTGGTAAGGTTCTCCCACCAAAGAGTGGCATCACTCTTAAGCTTCAAGGTGGATACTTTGAAGCTTTTTCCATCTTTGTACCCTTTTTACTTCGAAGAGCCTAGAGCACCTTAATTCCCTTTCTAGAAATTCTTCCAAATTATGTTGGCCTTCAATTTCCAAGATTTTAGTTTTGATATCCCTGAGGTCTCTTACTTTTTCCTTTCCCTTTCTTCTCGATTCATAGGATGACTCACTTTTTGAAGAGTCATCTTCACTTGGGATGTTGTCAACACTATGGGGTTCTTCTACTTCATGTGGAGTTTTGTTTAGCCGGTTTGTTGGAGGGTTGTTGTTAGGGATAATTTGTTGCAAAAGGGCTTGTATATGGCCCATTTCCTCTTATAAGGCCACTAATGTATGATCTATTCTTTGAGTGTTACATTGTAGGGTATTAATGGCATAATCCCTTCTTTCATTGTGTGCCCCATTGAGATTTAAACCCTAGGCATGGGATGATCATCCATAGGATTAAAAAAATTTATGTTGGTGAAATGGGGTTCGAAAAAAAGGGTAAAGGTGAAGGAAAATTTTTATCTTGTATGTTGAAGGGTCAAATGGTTGATGGTGTAGGAATTTTTTTCCCTTTACATGTTGGGCCTTGAATGGGCTTGATAGGGGAAGATAATTTTTTCTTTGTAGATTAAGAGCTCATATGGGTGGACGGTGAAGAATTTTTTTGTTCTTGTAGGGAAAGACCTTGAGGGGTTGTAGGGTGATAAGAACATTTTTTGCGTGCATTTATCTTGGAAAATTGTGTATGGCTGATGGTGGAAAAAAATAATGCCCAATTTATAACATCTTTTGATAAAAATTTGATGAGAAATTGGGTTAAAATTGGTGCAAAATAAAATGGTTGGTTAATAAGCCATAAAAATGAGAAATTTAGAGGATAGAAGAACTGTTGAAGATATGATTTAAGTGACCCTTAACTCGTACACTTAAATCTACAACTTAAGAAATGCAATAGTTAAGATAAAAGACACAAGATTTGTAGGGATAAATCAACCAAGGCATGCACTAACCAAAGAGGTGATTTCCATTCATAAAGAGGGAAGTAAGGCTGACAAAAAGTCGTTACAATCAGCCCCTTCTTTCTCTTATATACTGTTATAGATATTTAGTTATAATATAACTAAACTAGAGTTGGTTAGAAACCAAAGTAGATAGTTAATAATTAGTTTCCTACTCTAGTTTAATTTTAACCAAACATAGCCTATTTTTCCTCTCCCCTAAGGAGGACATGCATCCCTCTTCCCTTCATCCCTTAATTTGGCTAATTTGGATTGATTTCGAGTTATCCCATAAAGTACAAACTAATACATGATTTTAAACATAAAAATGGTTAATCCTTAAAGTTAACTTGTAAGAAGGGGCTACTATAAGTAAAAGTGAAGATTTGAAGCCCTAAAAAAAGGTCATAATTCTACATAATGGTAGGCTACCAGCTTGCTTTTCTTCCTTACATTATTTACTGGTCTTGGATAGGGAGGGTTGTTTATGGTAGGTTGTAAAAGATGGAAACGATGGTGGGTGGTGCATGGTGGAAAAAGTAATGGGGGAGGTGATTTTTATAGGCTGAAAAAGGAAGGTTGGAAATGTGGTTTTTGGGCTGCAAAGTCTCTATGGTGGTGGATGGAAGGAAGGAAAAAAGATGGTTAAGTGTTGGTTACAAGGTGGCTTGGATGGTAACATCAAAATATGGCTCAAAATTAACTTGAAGATTGGCTAAAATATGGCTGCAAGTTTTAGGTGGCTTAGGGAAGTTTGCATGGCTCATGTATGGTTAATTTTCTTATGTAAAAGGTGGAAGATTTGGGATGTGTTTGTTTTCCCATAATGTATTAAAAAAAGAAGGTTGGGAAGGGAAAGTTGATGGAATAAAGTTTAGTGGACACCTTCCCACAATAGAAGAATTTTAGGGTTGTATAATTTAGGAAGAAGGGTGTTTAAGATTGGATTAGATGAGTGGGATACTCTTGCATCACTTTAGACCATCACAATTTGTATTGCATAGTGATTGTGAGTCCCTAAAATACATAAATGGAAAAATAAGCTCAACCCTAGGTATGCTAGATGGGTAGACTCTTTACAATCCTTCTCATTTGTAGCTAGGCATAAGAGTAGCAAAACTAATGTTGTAGCAGATACCCTCTTTAGAAGGTATTGTACATTTTCATTACTAGAAGCAATAGTCTTAGGATTTGGATGCTTAAAAAGAACTCTATAATAATGATGAAAGACTTTGTGAGCTTCATTAAAGATCAAGATAAGGTTTGAGGTCCTTACTTGATTCAAGAAGGCTTCCTTATCAAGGGAAACATGTTGTTCATCCCTAAGTGTTCCATTAGAGAGTTACTGTTTTAAGAAGTACATGGAGGAGGACTAGAAGGGAATTTTGACATTAAAAAAACTTATGATGTACTCTAAGAACATTTTTATTAGCAGGGACATATACAATCAATTGTGACAAGGTGCTCTACTTTTCAAAATTCCAAGAGTCACTTCCACTAAGGATGTTATACTCTATTACCTATCCCACATCATTATTGGGATCATCTGAGCATGGACTTCATTGTGGCCTTGCCTAGAACATAAAGGTAAAATGATTCTATTATGGTGGTGGTAGATCAGTTTTCTAAGATGACACATTTTGTCCCTTGTCATAAGGCAGATGATGCCTCTTATATTGCTGATCTATACTTCAAGGAGATAATTAGGTTACATGGTATTCCTAGATTAATTATTTTTGATAGGGATACCAATATTCTTAGCTGCGTTTGAAAAATGTTTTGGAGGTTGGTTGGGATTAAGATTATTTTTAGTATATCCTATCATCCTCAAATATATGGTCAAGCAGAAGTCACTAACCGTACTATCACTATGATTTTGAGGAGTTTGGTTTGCAAATCCTTAAGGGATTAGGACAACAAACTTAGTCGCACGGATTTTGCTTACAATCGGTCTCCTATTTATGTAATCGATTGTTCTCCTTTTAAAGTGGTGTGTGGAGTGAATCCCACCACTCCTATTGATCTCATTCCTTTCCCCATAGAGGACAATTCAATTTTGAAGTAAATTATTGGGCTAAAGAAAAACCCTAATATTAATTCGTTTAATTGAGTATGATTTAGCTTGTGATAATCTAAATTAATTGTTTGATAATGTATATATGTGCTGCAAGAATGATTTAGATAGGTTAATTGTATGGTTATGTTGGAATTTTGGAAAATTTGGATTTTTGGCCGGGTTATGCCTGAATTTTTCGGATTCGTCGGATTTAGCTATTTTGGGGAAATTGATTATACAATATGTTTTAAAATGTATCTAATTTCATGCTGGAACCGTCAATTTGAGAAATTTATGCAGAATTTATTGGAATTTGATTTCTAGGTCAAAATTCATGTGTGATCAAATTGGGTCGTATAATTGAGTCGTTCCACTCAATTGATTTTATAATATCGTTTAAAATGTATTTAATTTTATATTGGAAGTGTTGATTTGGGAAATTATGCGTAATTGATCGGAATTAGATTTTTAGGTCAAAACTCCCGCAGGTTTAAATTGGATTGTGTAATCGGGTTATTTTATTCAATTGACTATATAAATTACATTAGAATATGTTTAATTACATTTCCAAACTGTCAATTGATATGTTTTGGCAAGAATTGATCGGATTTGCGTTCCGGGCTCAAAAACCCTAATTGTGTATTTCTTTTTTGGTTTTGAGTAATTGATTATTTGATATGTTATAAAATGTGTTTAATTGCATTTCTAAACATTCAATTTGATTGAATTAATAGAATTCAACCGCATTGTATTTTCGGACATAAAACCCTAGATTTCAAGTGAGATTATGAAATTGGTTAATTGTGTAGTTGTTTTTCTAAAATTAAATTTATAGAAGTAGTTGAAAAGACCCTAATTGTATTCTAATGCCTTTAATTGGAATTAATTGATTTGAATTACCCGAGTTTGTGTCGTTGACTTTAAAACCCTAATTTTGAAAATATCAATTACCTGAGTTAATGCAGATGGTGAGAAGATCTTGATAATATGGGTCCATTGCTACAAGATGTGACAAATGTTCAATTTTCCATGGGTATTGATAATACTGAATCAAAAGTAGGGTGTCAGTCTCTTGAGGAAAATGGTGTTGGTTTAGAGAAGTTTTTTAAGTTGATGAAAGATGTTGAGACAGAGTTATATGCAGGTTGTAAGACATTCTCAAAATTAGAATTTTTGGTGAACTTACTCCATATCAAAGTGAGTAATAAAATGGAGTAATAAATCTTTTGATATGCTACTTCAAGTTTTGCATAGAGCCTTTAACTTTGATAAAGGATTTCCTAAGACATCGTATGAAGCAAGGAAATATACTAAGGAACTTGGGTTGAATTATGTAAAAATTGATGCTTGCATTAATCATTGCATATCATTTTGGAAAGAATATTCTCAATACAATAGTTGTCCAGTTTGTGGATGCTCTAGATGGAAGGATAAGAATCAAGATGATGGAAGTAGCAGTGATGGTGATGGGTTGCATATGAGAAATAAGGTGCCTCAACTAGTCTTACGCCATTTTCCTTTAATCCCTAGGCGTCAAAGGATGTATAGGTGCTCTAAATTAGCAGAACATAAGCGTTGGCATAAAGAGCATCGTCCAGACGATGGAATTATGAGGCATCCTGCAGATTCAAGAGCTTGGAAGCATCTAGATGAATTATTTCCCAATTTCTTCGTTGATCCACGGAGTGTTAGGTTGGCACTTGCGAGTGATGGGTTCAACCCTGGAGCACACTTAAGTTCCAAGTATAGCACATGGCCTGTTATTCTTTTCCCATACAATTTACCTCCTTGGATGTGCATGAAAAGTGCTTACTTCATGTTATCTTTGTTAATTCCTGGTCTAAAATCACCAGGTAATGATATAGATGTATATTTGCAACCACTAATAGAAGAATTGAAGGAATTAAGGGAGAATGGGGTTAGGACATTTGATGCACATACTAGTGAGGTGTTTAATATGCATGATGTTTTAATGTGGACAATTAGTGATTTTCCAGCATACGCTAATTTGTTCGGATGGAGCACAAAAGGGACCCTTGCTTGTCCTAATTGCCATAAAGATACTTGCTCTCAAAGATTAAAGCAATCTCGTAAGCATTTCTATTTGGGACATAGGAGATTCTTGGAACCGGACCATAAATGGCGATTGAATAGGAAAGACTTTGGTGTTGGACACAGAGAAAGAGGGCCCCTACCAGAATCACTTTCTGGACATAATATTTTTGAGGAATTGAGTGGAGTTATAAATGTCACATTTGGAAAAAGTAAATCTTTTAAGCGAAAGAGATTTGAGCGATACTTAGTGCATCAATGGAAGAAAAGGAGTATTTTTTTTGAACTCCCGTATTGGAAGCATTTGTTAATTCGGCATAATCTAGATGTGATGCATGTCGAGAAGAACATTTGTGACAATATCTTGGGCACATTGTTGGATATACCCGGAAAAAATAAAGATACTTTGAATGCTAGATTGAACCTTGAGAAGATGAAGATGCATCCGCATTTACGTCCTAAGTTGGTGGGGGAAAAGTTTCATATTTCGAAGGCCTCTTATAGTTTAACATTATTTGAGAGGAGGGAGGTGGCTTCCCTACTAGAAAATTTGGCAATTCCGAAGGCAAACAAGTCCTCGAAATCATTTTGATTTTCCTATTATTGAGGACATTGATGATGATAGTGAACCTTCAAATGCAAATTGGGAGAATGAGATGACTACTACGATTTGTGATACGCAAGATTTAAATTGGGATGAAATTCCTTTGGTACGTGATGATATTGAACCTGATTTAGTTGATATTTGTGACATTGAAAGGGCTATGAATCATGAGGAGGAGGGCCTCGAAGATGAAAATGTTACTATTCAGATTTAGAATCAGATGAAGATATTGCATGATATTATTTTAGTTTTCCTTCAAAGTCGAAGGTGATGGTGATAAATTTCCAAAGTTTCATAACTATTGTATCTTAATTTATTTAATTAGCATATCAATCAATTTATTTTATTATTGTTGGATATAACAGGTTAATGGCATCTAATATTTCATCATCACAAGCTATGGTGCATTTAAATCAAGAGACTTCACCGGATGGTCATGATGAGCGATCTGACAACTTAGCCAATCATATGACATATAGGCAACGCCGTCGGTTGCAACAATCACAAAGGACAGGTTTGTGTTAAGAATGCCTATTTTTCTGTAATATATTTTTTAATTATATATTTCTTGTACATATTTATCATTATTTGTTGAACCAATATACTTGTGTGATGTAGGGCCAAAGCGGGGGTCCACTCGTGGAAAAAAATATTTGAATTCATGGTTAAATGACCACACTACAAAGCCATATGCTAAAATCACCAAAGAAATGAATAGAATTGTAGGCACTGATGCAAACCAGTTCATCACAGAGTTGGGAGTGTGGGTAAAAAATTATTGTCCTCTTGATTCACGGTAAACCTAAATTTTATTCTTCTAATTCTATTTGCACATGTCTATTTTTGACAAAAATTTCTTATCAATTGTTTTTTTTTGGGAATATTGAATTATATGTGTAGAAATTGGAAATATATGGATCCTTCCGCAAAAGAAAGACTTTTCAATAAGATAAAGGTAAAATTTAAAGCTAATGTTTTAGTTTTGCATATTAGTTACATGTTTCATTTTGTTCATAACCAATTGATTAATTTGATATTTATATATGGTTTAGGCTGAGTGGACACTTCCAGAGGGTAGTCATGTTGACAAAGCATTATCTATGCAATGTCAAATTTTGTATAGACACTGGCGTTTCAGGCTAAAAGAGAGATATTTTAATGGATTTTCAACGTCACAAGCTATTGCAAACCGACCTCAAACAATAAATGCTACTGTATGGAGGTGGTTAGTGGTAGACTTTTGGGGTTCGTCTAAGCAAAAGGTTCTACTATTTTTTTTTTAAGTTTCCGATGACAAGTATTTCCACTCTAATTTATAAATTTAGTTTATTTGATGGATATGCATTGGCTAATGAGATGAAAAAGAGTTATGAAATCATTAATTATCATTTTTTTTTCACATATAGCATATTAGTGAAGTGAATCGTAGAAATAAATCAAGAAAAATTGAAATTCCTAGGAATGGAGGAAAGTCAACAGTGCGCTATCTTCATGAAATTGTAAGTATATTAATGAAAGTTTTTTGATTTTTTTTCTATTTTTGTTGCTACTACTATTGTTCTATCAAAAATACAAAGGTTGGCCAATTCTATATATTTGTATATGAAAAGTGTTACAATAGAATAAACTATTATTGTTAAAGCAAAGGCTTATCTTCTTTGACTCTTGATATCTTGTTCTTTCAGTTAAATATTCACATGGATTTATTATATGTAGGAACATCAACCATCAAAAGAGCCTTCTATTATAGCTGAAAATGCTGATGAGTTGATTGAGGAGCTTGAGCAAGAACCAGATTATATTAGATTATGGGAAAAGACCAAAAGGTGTGTCAGATATGAAGAAGTATGTAAATATAAGTTAATTTATACAAATTTGTAAGGGTTTTATTTATTTATTTTATATTATTATAGGAAAAAAGATGGTACATGGGAAGATGGTGCATATGCAAAATACCAAAAGTTGACTGAACTTCATGCTAAGCAGAAGGAGTTGTATGGAGTTGATAATCTTAGTGTGAAAAAAGCATATACCCAGGCATTTGAGCATCGTTTTGGCTATATTAGAGGGCTAGGAGCTGGACCTATGCCTTTAAGGAACAAAAAAGATAATGAAATTGAGGCCAGCCTTAGTCAACAAATTGAGGAGCTTAAACATTCAAATGCTTTAAGGGAGGAAAATTTAAGTCTCGAAATGGAAAAGATGAAGGAAATTGTTGAAGAAAGAGTGAGAAAGTTAAGAGAAGAAGCGGAGGAACGAGAAAGGAAACTTAGAGCAGATGCTGATGAGGCCACACAGAAGTTGAAGGCTGAAATGATGCAAGGTGTGAGAGATCAAATTGCAGGCTTTCTAGGAACACAACAATCTTCACAACTCACAAAATTAGTATGAGGTATATTTAATCCATTCAAAAATTCCCATTTTTAATGGTTTGAACGTTAGAACTCTGCCCTATAAGTGTGGACAAATTATGGAACTAAATTTGTAGTTTGTGCCAATGTTAGACATGTGATATTCATTGTCTTGAAATTGAGATGGATGACTTTTTGCATTAGGTATTCTAACTATATTATTTGTTGTCTTTTACAGCTGGGAGTTCTAATTGGACTTAGAAAATGACAAAGACTTTTAGAGGCAAGGAGCTTTTTTGGACTTATGAATGTAAGTTAGTTCTTGTATTCATTTTTATAATATGGCTTACAACTTTTTTTAATTGAAGGGAGTTGGAAAATTATAAATAGATACCATTTCATATCTCTTTATAATCTTAATTTATATTTTTTTATTTCATGAATTGCAGATTAACTTGAAGCATATTTTGTAACGCTGCAATATACTTGATGAAGCTAAGTATGCAGAACTATAGATAACATCATCCATTTTTTGGTGTTCTTTCAAGCTAGATAGCATAATTGATTTTTATGGTACCCATTAGGCATGACTTTTGCCAATTTGTATATTGCAGTATCATATACTTTGAAATTGGAATGACATTTGTTTTTGGACAATGATATCGTAATCTATGCATGGTTTGAATGATATATGATTTTACAGGGTAATGAAATATGGTGGAGTATCTATATGAATGATACTGCATTACAAGATGATCTATTATTATGAATACATAATACAGGTCTTTGGGCTACAAAATATTTTTGTAGCTTGGAAGAAAGGCTAGGAATTGATTTTGTTGCAAAACAAGTAATAGGGCCACAAATGAAACAACTTTGTCGCACAAAAGTGGGTCTAGGCAACAAAAAAATATTTGTTGCACAAAAGAGGTTTAGGGCGACAAAACATATGTGTCGCACAAAAGAGGTTTAGGGCAACAAACTATCTGCGTCGCACAAAAGAGGTTTAGGGTGACAAAACATATCCTTCGCACAAAAGAGTTTTACGGCGACAAACAATATTCGTTGCACAATAATAGATTTAGGGCAACAAAATTTTCTTTTCATCACCCTAAGCAAGGGCAACGGGCTTATGGCGACAAAATTGTGACGAAATTTTTTGTGTCGCCCAAAGATTGGCCGACAAACCTTTTTTGTTAGGCAATGAAATAATTTGTTCCCCAAAGTAGTATTTCTTGTTGTGACACCATGTGAGTCGGGGCTAGACCGGTCCACCAGCAAATAATAGAGGCTAGGAGCGTTTTGCCCTGGAGACCGAGCCACCAGCAAATAATAGTGGTCAGGAGCGTTATGCCCTGTACATATCTCCGGTCCACCGGCTATAATAATGGGGCACTCGCACTTACATGGATTAATAAAGAGTATGTGGAATTGTGTATGGTAATAAGAGATTTAAAGGATAAGTCTAATTGGAACATAATCGGCCTCACTATTTGTATTGTCTTATGTGCCTATATGATCATGCTTGTATTGTGTACTTTGTCTATTCGGCCTTAGTTATTCGGTTACCTTGCTCAGTACGAAGCGTACTGACCACCCGTTTCATGGGTGCTGCTCATTCCCACAAGCAGAAGGCCCCACTAATCTAGTGCAGGTAGGTGACTCTATATTTGATGCCTACGACGCTTATGAGGCGTTGGGCGGGACCGAGAGCTGAGTTTGGACCTAGCTTGGGGATCGAGAGTGGCGTGGCCAGAGTCTGTTATCACTTCACCTTTCTTATGTATTTTAAGTTTATTTTTCTTAAGTGTATGACGTTTCAACTTTCAAAAACCTTAAACCGTATCTTGAATTGTACTTTGAACTTCCACACTCTGATTCTCTATTACTTAGGTTTTACCCATGAATGTGTTATGCTAACAACTCGTATTTGTTGGTTAATCTATTTTAGCCTTAACACTTAGTACCGGGACGGTAGGAGTGAACCGTTCTAGTATTAAGTGTGGCGGTTACGCCCCCGAATTTACAAGTGTTATGTCTTATTTCGGATAAAATTTTTGAAATTAAACAAAAATTTTCAGTAGTAAATTTGGGGGTGTTACACATTGACCCTTGCCTCAAGGTGTAACACCCCCAAATTTACTACTGAAAAATTTTGTTAAATTTAAAAGAAGTTTAGCGGAAGCAAGCAAATAAACTTGTAAATCCGGGGGTATTACCGCCACGCTTAGTACCAGATCGATTCATACCTACCGACCCGATACTAAGTGCTAGGGATAGAAAGAATAGAACCAGAATAAATCATTCATAAAGCATAAGTTTTTCGGAATCAGAGTACGAAGTCAAAAGTTACATTCCGATATACAATTTAAAAAGTCCATATATCAGAGTACTTAAAATAACGGAATCACAAAGTACGATAAAAACCTTGAAAATTTAAATACAACACTTGTAACCTCCAAAGACAAGTACGATTAAACAACACAATTTCCGAAGTGTGATTGTCCGGACCGCTTACTCACTCAGGTCAAGCCTTCCCCCCCCCCCAATTTAGTAGCCGATCAACCTGCATCAAAGGTCTGCTCCCCACCATTGGTGGATCATCACAAGACCCATTCAACCAGTGTAGTATCAGTACGGGTCCAGTACTGAGTAAGGGCATAGGTGCTAGGGCCAAGCATACAATCATACCTCGTAGTCTACATAACACAATCATATAAGTAACATGCAATGACACACAAGATAAGGCCTGAGTACTTTCCGATGACTTATTCTTTATTCTCGTTAATAATAATATGTCCATTTCAAACACAGTATTTATTAACCCATGCGAGTGCGGGAGCCCCACTATTATAGCCGGTGGAACGGTCGCGAGGGCTATGCCCTGCCACTATTATAGCCGGTGGAACGGTCGCGAGGGTAATATACCCTGCCACTATTATTTACCGGTGGACCGGTCTGGCCCCGACTCACAAGGTATTCCACTGTAGATATTAGTATCTTTCCATGTCTTATCACATTTACGTTTGGGTTGTTGAGCACGAAATCCCCCACTATTATAGCCGGTGGAACGGTCGCGAGGGTAAGATACCCTGCCACTATTATAGCCTGTGGACCGGTCTGGGTTCGGCTCAACATCTTTCTCTCTAAGTCGTTAGTGTCTTAATGTATCTTATTCGAGGGCATATCTTTTGTCATGCATGGCCAGAGATCTCAACACATCACATCAAAACTGAAGGTATATGCGTACTATCACATACAAAGGAGGGCACAAGCACACGTCCTGATTTCAAGCCCCGTTACACATGGAACAGATAAGATAATGATGTTTCAAAACACAACACATAAATCATATAAAACATCCACGGCACATAGGATACATGTCACACATTCAATTAGCTATATCCTTACTCAGTTTCGGTTACCGAGCTATCTCCCGCACTTATTTTAGGCCACTAAATACCCTTTGCGATTTATCAGACTTAACATATTTCTCGCATTGGAAACCAGATCATGACCCTTAGGTTCAACTCTCCCTCATGCCTTACTCCTCCTCGTTTCTTTTTATTATTTTCTTTTTCTTTTTCCACCTTCTCAAATTAGAGTTTCTTTCCCAAACCCTAGGTACCCTTATATGACCCTACGAACTATTTTTCATCTCGAGCCTCCAAATTCCCAAATAGACCTTCCATTAATCTCCCCACGTCCCAAAGTAACTCTTTATACGTAAGGTTCGCCCCCATGCGGACCTTAACCTCTCCATGCAAACCCTATCATTTCCACCATTCCAACTCTATCATTCCCATGCAAACCCTAGTTTTCCCATGCAACCTTAGTTTTTCCCACTCTTCCATTTTATTCAATTCCCCCTTTTTCCTCATCATCTCACAATTATGAATTCCTTAGGTCGTCCATACCTATGTTAACCAGCGTACTTCCCTTTGGTTATTTTAGTTGCTTATTTTTCTCTTTCAAGCCCCTACTCCACAATTCCTCATCAAAACACCTAGCATGCATGTCACATCACACCACCTCATCTTTGTACCATACCATATTAGCACATATAGACAAGAGCACAAGACGTACCTCGGTTCCACGTTGCGCTACACAGTAGAACAGATAACATACACATAATACAACATATAAACCGCACGACGCATCCAAGGCAAATAAAACATGTAATACACACAAGCGGCCTTAGTTACGTCCTTACCTAAATCGGCGCCGGGCTTGGAGCACGCTCCTACACCTCCCGGGGTTTGACCCGGTTCACCTATAAGAGGGAAATACTTAGGGTTAATCTCCCTCTACCGGAATTATCAAAATTCCTATTTTACCCCTATCATGGCCTAATACCAAGGCTAATATTAATGATGGGGTTTATAAATAAAGGGGTAGGTTATTACTACTCTTACGATAGCTTAAACGGATTATCACTAATTAAAGTAGGTTTTAGCAAATCCAGAATATTAAGGTGAGGGTTTCAATATTATTAATAATAATTACCAATAATACCAACAATAATAAGAATAATACTTATAATAATAGTGCTCATAATAAGAATAATAATGGCTATAATGATAATAATGATGATAATAATAATTGAAATCATAGTGGCATTAGTGATAGTAATATTATCGATAATAATAAAATACTAACATAACCATAACCATTTAGATGCCAATATCGATAATGATGATGATGATGATAATAATAATAATAATAATAATAATAATAATAATAATAATAATAATAATAATAGCAATAATAATAATAATGATAGGAGTAATGACAATAATAATAATAATAATAATAATAATAAGTACAATAATAATATTAATAACAACAACGATAATAATAATAATAGTAATAACACAAAGGATGGTAAGAGTACTAGAAATAATATTAATAGGAATAATAGCGATAATAATAATAGTGAGAAAAATAAACATAATAACACTAGTATTAATCATAGTAAAAATAATAGTGATGATAGCAATAATGATAGTAACAATAATGACAATAATAAAAATAACAATAATAAAAATGACAATAATACTAATCACAATAATAATAATAATACAATAGTTGTGGCAATACTATAAGCATAAAAAAAATACTAAGGTAATAATATTAAAGTATAACGTTAAGGATAATAACGATAGTAATAATCGATAAAATAATAAATGCGTTAAATACAACAACAACAACAAAATAATAACAAGGATAATAATGATATAATAATAATAATAAGGGTAATAATGATAATGATAATGATAATAATAATAATAATAATAATAATAATAATAATAAGGATAATAATGATAATGATAATAATAATAATAATAATAATAATAACAACCATAATAGAAATGTTGATAATAAAAATAGTAAAGATAATAATAATAATGATAACAACAACAATACTAATAATAATAATAATAATAATAATAGTAATAATAATCATAATAATAATAATACTAATAATAGTAATAACAATCATAATAATAATAATAATAATAATAATAATAATAATAATAATAATAACACTAATGGTAATAATAGTAATAATAATGCTTAATAATAATAATGGGGATAATAATAATAATAATAATAATAATAATAATAATAATAATAATAATGATGATGATGATGATGATAATAATAATAATAATAATAGTAATAGATTAACAAGGCCCTATAGTTAATTAACACCATTACTTAAAGGTCCTTAGGGTAATGTTGAGTCTTAGTAATAATAATAAGGGGGTAGTATTAGTAATAATAACAATATTAGTAATAATAATGGTAATGTTAATATTAATCATAATACTAATAATAGTAGCTAATAAGATTAAATCATTAATCAATTTTATTTATTTTTATTTATTTATTTATTTTTAAGCTTTAGGGTTCAGGGTGTTGGGCAACCTGACAGAAGTGGTGGCGGCGGCGGCGGCGCGGCGGTGGAGGAAGGGAGAGAGGGGAAAAATGGTGGTGGAGGCTAGGGGAGGGAAAACCAGGATAAAAGGGAGGTATAGGGTGGTAGAGCAGGAGCTGCCAGTCGTTTTGGGGGGTGATGGTGGCGCTGCAAGCGGCGGTGGAGGCGGCGCCGGTGACACGAAAGTGGCGCCAGGGGGGTCGAAGGCTGTTCGGGAGGGTAATTTCGCACGGCCAAGGCGGCGCGTGCGGGGCAAGGCAGAGAGGCTAAGGTGGTTGGTTGTGTAGAGGGCGGTGCAGGGAGGATTGTGGTGGTGCGGGCAGGCGGCAACGGTGGCCGAAGGCGGAGGAAAGGGCGGCTAAAGGTGGGGCGGTGTGCGGCTCTGGTTTTCTGGGTTCCAAATTTCGAACCCGATTAAGGCAACGGTCAGGGCTATTTATAGGGAAATTGGGACGGGAAAACGACAAGCTTCAAGTGGGAGGTTAGGGCTTAGGGTTAGGTTAGGTTGTCCGGCGAGATTCGCCGGCACATGGTCTGCGATTTGCAGGCCATGACTTGTCAAAAAAAGGAGGTTTTCGTGCGGGGAAGGGCTGCAATTGATCGGTCACATCCACAGGGAGGTCAACGAGGTGAAAGGACGAGACGACTGGAGCGATGGCTGTTGTTGCAGGCTTTCCTTCCCAGCCATGGCTTTCGTGTTGCAGGCGGCGAAGGAAGAAGACGACGCGGGGTGGGAAGAGGAAGAAGGCTGGACCGGCGGTCCAGCGGAAAAGAAAAGAAAGAAGGAAATGGGGCGGGCCGAACCGGCCGGGAGAAAAGGAAAGGAGGGGCGCGGGAGAGGAACGGGCTGCGAGGGGGGAAAGGTGCTGGGCCTGGCAGGCCGGCCCAGGCCGGGGAAAAATAAGGGAGAGAAGGGGAAGAAAGAAAAAGGAAAAAGGAGGGAGAAAAAAGAAAAAGGGAAAAAGGAAAAAGAGGGAAAATTAGTGGTTGGCTTAATTAGTATAATTTGGGTAATTTGGGGTATTTAATAAAGTATAATTATCAAAACAATAATTAAATTCTATTTTTAGGTTAATTTAGGGATTTAAGGGAGAATTTTCCTAAATTCATTTTAATTAACAAAACCCCTTTAATTTTTCTCTAATTAAATTATTTATAAATTTTATATTAATTTGAAACTATTTTATCCTTCCTATTTTAAATAAATTGATGTATTCAATAAATTTCTAAAATAAAAACCTTAATTAACTTAAAATACCACAATTCCTCCTATTTACACACTTATAAATTCCTTCTTGATTTATCCTATTAATTCCTTTTTATTTCACTAAAAGTAGTTTATTTTAATTAATTCCCTAATAATTCCCTATTCGGCCATGATTTCCTAAATTGGGGATTTTGGGGTATTTCACAAGGAGGAAATCTTGTTGTAGAGGTCTTGAGTATAGGATGAGGGTAAAAACCTTTCCCTCAAAAGCTTCTTCATCTTTGACCAAGATTTCACCTTAGACTTCCCCTTCTTTCTCCTTTGGTGAGTAAGGCTTTCCCACCATAGAATGACATGTACCTTAAACTTAAGTGTAACACCCCCAAATTTACTACTGAAAAATTTCGTTTAAATCAAAAGGTTTAGCGGAAGCAAAAGAATTAAAACCGTAAACTTGGGGGTATTACCGCCACACTTAGTACCAGACCGGTTCACTCCTACCGTTCCGATACTAAGTGCTAAGGCTGAACTAAACAATCGTTAAGTAAGAATCATCAAAACATAAGTTAATAATCAACATAGGTCATTCACGGAAACACAAGTCAACAATAGTTAGAATATCGTTTAGGAATACAACTTAAGAGTACGGTATCAAAACAAGAAGCGTAGTACAAAATATAGCTAAATAAAACAGATCCCAAGGGACCAATATCCGGATCACCTACTCACTCAAGTCAAGCCTTCCACCCTAAGATAGTACCCGATCATAAACCTGCACAGGAAGTTTGCTCCCCACCATCGGTGGACCATCACAAGACCCATTCAATCAAGGTAGTATCAGTACGGGTCCAATACTGAGTAAGGGCGCAGGTGCGCTAAGGCCAAGCATACCATCATACAACATAACATGCATAACACAATCACAAAAGCAACATGTAATATTATAGATGATGTAGGTCGGTTATGGTCCAATCCAACTTCTTCTTATCATAACTCTGATAATTATAGACGATTCACATCATAATCGTTATGAATCCATGAGAATACGGGAACCCCACTATTATAGCTGGTAGATCGGTCACTTATAGGGCAGAACACACCTAACCACTATTATATGCCGGTGGATCGGTCTTCAGGGCAGAACGCTCCTGGCCACTATTATGCCGATGGATCTGTAACACCCCCAAATTTCACTCCTGAAAAATTTTTTTTTTGAAAGATTAAAGCGGAAGCTAGGAGCGAATTTGGGAAATGTTACCGCCACATCTAACACAAGATAAATGTCAACCATCTATCTCATGTTAGATGTAAGGCTAAAACCTGTCAAACAATTAAATCCGAATTTTAAAACATAACAGCGTTACGAGAAATTAAAAGTCAATTACAAAATCCTTAAAAATTTAAATACAATACTTGCAACTTCCAAAGAAGAATACAATTAAACAAACCAATCCCGAAGGATAATTATCCGGATCGCCTACTCACTCAAGTCAAGCCTTCCACCCCAAAACAGTAACCGATCTTAAACCTGCACAAGAGGTCTGCTCCCCACCATTGGTGGATCATCACAGGACCCATTCAACCAGTGTAGTATCAGTACGGGTCCAATACTGAGTAAGTCTCGCTACCCTACCTTATAGGAGAGATATCATCAAGTGCATATTAAATTATAGTACAATACGTTAATACAATATCATACATACTCACAACCCACAGCATGAATCTTGCCATACACCCATAGTAACACATAAAACATATGCAACATCCCATTTAACATATAAGCATGGTATAACCGAAATAATAAGTGACTCATTATGCACATAAACAGCATGCGGTAATATATATAATAAAAGCTGGTCATGGTCCAATTAGACTTATTCTTTATTCTCATTAATAGTATATTCATTCCACACATATTCTTTAATAATCCATGTAAGCGCGGGGACCCCACTATTATAGCCGGTGGACCGGAAATCAACACTCAGGGCAGAACGCCTCTGACCACTATTATAGCCGGTGGACCGGAATCAACACCCAGGGCAGAACGCCTCTGGCCACTATTCTAACCAGTGGACCGGACTGGCCCCGAACTTACATGGTGTTTCACTGTAAGTACTTAGTATTTTTCCCATGGATTAACTTATTTATTTGGGTCTGTCGAGCCGAGATCCCCCACTATTATAACCGGTGGACCGGATGTAAACACACAGGGCAGAACGCCTCTGACCACTATTATAGCCGGTGGACCGGAACGAAACGCACAGGGCAAAACGCCTCTGACCACTATTATAGCCGGTGGACCGGAACGAAACGCACAGGGAAAAACGCCTCTGACCACTATTATAGCTGGTGGACCGGAACGAAACGCCGGAACGAAACGCACAGGGCAAAACGCCTCTGACCACTATTCTAACCGGTGGACCGGACTGGGCTCGGCTCAATATCTTTCGCTTTACGTGATTAATGTCTTATTCGTGTCTTATTAATCACACATCACCCTTGACATGCATAAATCATTCTCTTTATACTGTACACATCACGACAAATAAAATCCCACATTCATAACTACACTTTAGTCAATAAATACACATGATAACACCAAACAACTCTAAGCAACCATAACCAACCCTAATTGTCCACACCAAACCGTGGTTAACCACTCTTAACCCTATTTTACCATAACAACCACACTTAGCCATTCCAAACCTTAATCATCCTCGACAAATCACAATTAGCTACTCCAACCCTACTTAATCACAACGACCCAGAGTTAATCACTCCAAACCCTAATTATGTCTCCTCCATACTCTTATAATACTCCACGTACTATTCTCCGTCCAAAACTGTTAAACACCCAAATCATACTTGCATTACCTTCCTTACATCCCAAATCAACCTATCGTACGTAAATTTTGCTCCCACGCAAACGTTACACATCCCACACAACCTCTCGAACTTTTCATACAACCCTAAATCCCATACAATCATTAACTCCCATGCAAAACCCTAATTCACCATGCAGACCCGAGTACCACTATAAAAACATTAATACCACCATACAACCATAATACCACCATGCAAACCCTAATACCGCCATAAGCCATTAATACCACCATGAAAACACAAGTACCACCATACAAACCCTAATACCACCATGCGAACCATTAGTACCGCCCTAGAACATTAATACTATCATACAAACTTCAAGACTCCCATTATGGTTCCCAACTCATATTACCATTTATCCTATTATGCATGTCCTAGGGGGCCATAACATAATACATCATAAACATCATACATATACATGTCATTCTCATATCATGGGAACACATACAACATACCTCAATCTCCAAGTTGCGCTACACATAAGGCAAGTTATACACAAATCATATAATACATGGCATAGCATGGCATACACAACATTCAACACATCCATGTCACACATAGCACAAGGCCATTAGCTCCTTACTAAACACCCACAAGTAGAGGTAAGTAGAGACTTACTTGGATCCGAAGTTAGCTAAGCGAAATGAGAGGGAGAGGAACCCCTAGTTCGTGGGTCCACGAGAAAGCTTTCCTAGACCCGATAGAGATCGAAAACTAAATTAGAAACTATCCTATCAATCAATAATTCACATACTCTAATTAAATACGCACAAACAACACAAATGATCTCTCTTAGAAAACGTGTCCAAAGCTTAGAACTTAAAAGCATAGCTTTGTTAAGATTTAAGGTTAAAACTAAATAAAAACGGATTAATACAAATATCCCTTGAGACACCTCAACTTAATTTGGAAAGCCCGAAAAGAATAATCGATCATAAGTTAATTTATTGAAAATAACTTATTTATTAGATTTTATAACTAAATAGGTAATCCAACCGTTTACATAGAACCAAATTCAAACCGATTAGGTTAAAACAGAATTTAAATGGTTTAAAACCCAAAGATAGAATTCGATTAGATAAATACACGTAGCAAAAATCAATTTTATAAAATCATCCCCGAAAATTAGGGTTTTTAATACTTAAACCACAAATCGGCCAAGTCACTTTGATTACCTCAAATTGATAGTTTAAAACACAATTAAACTAATTTTAGATAAATCTAGACAATCAAATTCAACAAACGATCTTCCGATAAATCAATTCCAGATGATCAATTTTCAAAATTAGGGTTTTAGAGTCTACGACATAAACACAGGTAATTCAAATCAATTAATTCTAATTAAAGGTATTAGAATACAATTAGGCTCATTTCAACTACTTTTATAAATTTAATTTTAGAAAACAACTATACAAATAACCAATTTCATAATCTCACTTAAAAATCTAGGGTTTTAAGCCCGAAAATATGATTCGGTAAAATTCTATAAATTTAATCAAATTGAATGTTTAGAAATGAAATTAAACACATTTTATAACATATCAAATAATCAATTGCTCAAAACCGACAAAAGAAATACACAATTTAGCCCAATTAGGGTTTTTGAGCTCGGAACGCAAATCCGATTAATTCTTGCCAAAACATATCAATTGACGGTTCGGAAATGTAATTAAACATATTCTAATGTAATTTATATAGTCAATTGAATAAAATAACCAGATTACCCAAACCAATTTAAACCCGCGGGAGTTTTGACCTAAAAATCCAATTCCGGTCAATTACGCACAATTTTCCCAATTCAACACTTCTAATATAAAATTAAATATATTTTAAACAATATTATAAAATCAATTGAGCGGAACGACTCAATTATACGACCCAATTTCATTACACCTAAAATTTGACCTAGGAATCAAATTCCGATAAAACCTGCATAAATTTCTCAAATTGATGGTTCCAAAATGAAATTGGATACATTTTAAAACATATTGTATAATTAATTTGTCCAAAACCGCGAAAACGAATGAATCCGAAAAATTTGGGCATAACCCGGCTAAAAATCCAAATTTTCCAAAATTCCAACACAACCACACAATTAACCTATCCAAATCAATCTTACAGCACATATATACACAATCAAACAATCAATTTAGCTTTTTATAAGCTAATTCATACCCAATTAATTAAAACAAGGGTTAGGGTTTTTCGGAAATTATACCAAACGAAAAACCGACAAATCGGGACAAGGGAAGGTCGGGGAAGCTTCGCTGGAGGTCGAATAGTGCTCGCCGGTGGTCAGCGTGGCTCGCCGGTGGCACGGTCGGTGCGGCTCGCTGTTGCACGCTTCGATGCTGCTATGCTGTCGCCCGCTGCTGCCGCCCGCCGCTGCTGTGCGTCGATTGTGGTGGCGATCGTCCGACGAGGGAGGAGCAGGAAGGAGGAGGCCGGTCGCCGGAGAAAAAGGACGGGAGAAGGAGGCGGCTAGGGTTTCGGGGCAGGGACAAGGCGCAGGGGCCAGGGGGTCGGGGCTGGGAGAAAGGGAGCCGGGAAAGGGAAGAGAGAAAGAAAAAATAAGAGAGGGGGGCTCGGGGTCCGACAGGTGCGGGGTTCTCTTTTTTGTTTTTTTGGGAATTCACATATAGAATAAAAGACTAAATATTTAAAAATTACCATTTGACAATTTTATCTAAATTTATTAAACGAAAATTATTTTCGAAACTATCCGAACGCTTAAAATAATTAAAAAGGTTATATAAAGAATTTCAGAAACATTTTCGAAAGAATTTACTAACGAACGTAAAAATTTATATTATTTACGGAAATACATTATAAGACCCTAAAATAATATTTAAAAACCTATAATAAAATATTTAAGTCAAATTCTAATAAATCAAGACTAATTTTAATAATTTCCGAAATCGATTTTCCGCAAACTAAAAAGCGTAGAACGGAAGAAAATTAATTCCGGAAAGAAATTCATAAATAAACTCCGAAATCTTTTTAATTTAAAACTTCTCGAAGATATTAACAATTTTCGAAAACGAATAAATTTAAAGTCGGAAATATTTTCTACGGATAAAATCATTAAAATAACTTTAACTATTTAAACAGAAATTTTATAATTTAAATAATATATTTCGTTAACGAAATATAACTTCAAAACAAAGTCAAAATCACATGACGAAGATATAATCGAAAACGAATTAAAAATACTAAAAACCAAAATACGAGAAAGAACGGGAATATATATTTTTAACCGAAGATCGAAATCATAAGAATATAATAAAATCATTGTCGTGAACGAATTTGTCTAGAATGGTTCGCAACGACAATGATTAATTACATTCAATTATGAATTCGAAATCATCGATAAATCCGTAAAAAGAATCGAAATTAAAATAATTAATTATTTACATCAAATTACGCTAATAAAATCATTAAACTTAATAAATCTAGATTTTAAAAATACGGGGTATTACAGGATCGGTCTGGCCCCAACTCTCATGGTGTTTCACTGCGATTATAACGTATCTTTCCATGATTTGTTTATAAGTCATTTCACACCATAATCTTTGTTAATCCATGCGAGTACAGGAACCCCACTATTATAGCCGGTGGATCGGTCACTTATAGGGCAGAACGCACCTAACCACTATTATATGTCGATGGATCGGTCTCCAGGGCACAACGCTCCTGGCCACTATTATGCCGGTGGATCGGTCTGGCCTCGATTCTCATGGTTTTCCACTGTAAGTATATAGTATCTTTCCCATGATTTAATTACAACATACTGTTTAGTTTGTTGAGCTCGGGATCCCCCACTATTATAGCTGGTGGATCGGTCACGTATAGGGCAGAACGCACCTAACCACTATTATATGCCGGTGGACTGGTCTCTAGGGCACCCCTGCACCTGGCCACTATTATGCCGGTGGATCGGTCTGGGCCCGGCTCAACAATCTTACTCTTTAAGTAATTAGTATCTTATTCGTGTCTTATCAAAAAGCTTTCCACCCTTGACATGCATATCAACTACCCTCTACTTCTTTCCTCCCCAATGGGCCCATCCTATATCTTGAGACTCCTGCGCCCCTTACCACACCCCGACATCCATTCCCTTTACACTTACCTTTAGATGAAAGAGTCAACCCCTACGGGTGTGGGTTAGGCCCTACCCTCATGACATCAACTCCACCTCCCATCACCCCCTAGGGTTTTCCCTTGAAAACCCTAATTGGGCCGATGTGGCCCAACCTTCTCCCACTTACGCTGCCTTTACCTCATTCAACGCCCCATATCTTACCTCAATTAGATCCTCTCCCAAAACATATCACTTTACCTTTCGATTCAGGACATAACCATGAAAACCCTAGTTGATCACCTCAACCTTATTACCTTTCTTCTCCCACAAGTAACCTCCCCCTTTTCATCCCAAAGTCTCTTCTTCCACATGGGAACTCATACTCACCTTTTATATAAATGAAATCTCACTCTTAACCCATACTCCACCCTTCCTTAATCACCTTTACCATTGTACCCTTCAAATTCCTCATTTTTCCCCCAAAACCCTAATTGGGTCCCTTAGATACCCTTAAATCCGCCCACGTACTATTTTACATCAAAGTCTCCAATGGACCCATAACTTTGACATTATATCATTTATGCCTAAATCAACTTTCCTCACGTAAGATTCATCCCCATGCGTAATTCAAATACACCATGCAGACTCCCCAACACCCACTTACACCCAAAACCCTAATAAGGTCTATTATGCACCAACTTACATAGTATTTTTCATACTAAGTCTCCAATCATTCCAAGACTCTTCCAAGCTCTTACTTTCAACCCAAATCAACTTTTTACACGTAAGGATCATGCCCATGCAAGGTCTAGTCCCCCCCATGCAAACTTCCCAAGCGTCCACTTCCCCGTTGTTCTTTTATTATCATTTCATGCTACCCAAAACCCTATCATGCATGTCCTAGAGGACCATAACAAGTCACACCATCAACATCAACATCAAACATGGAACATGTCATACACGTATAATATAAGGCACACACAACATACCTCATGGTCCATGCTGTACTACACAAAACAGGTTATTCATAACACATGCATAATACACATCAACATGGCATGCTCATCATTCATCCACACATTACATCACACATAGCACAAGGCCATAGCTTCGTCCTTACCTAAGGCGACGCCGGGCTTGGAGCATGCTCCTATAACTCCTTAGGGCTTTGGTTAGGATTAGCTATAAAAGGGGAAAAATGCTAAGTATTAGTTTCCCTCAAAAGTACCATCATCCCTTATTAAAGAGAGTATTATACGAAAACTAGGGTTTTACCTTAAAATTAGTATACTAAATATTACTAGTCAAAATATGTTTATTTTTAATACTTATTGTTACACTTATATTATTAGACCCGTTAGCCCTATTCTTATAATAATAATGTTCATGCTAATTATAGAAAAATAGTGATAGTAATAATAATAAAACTAATAATAGCGACACTAATATTTATAGTGATCACTACCACGGAAAGGGGTTTTAATAACGGTTATTTTATAGTTTTAATAACGGTTTTCAACCGTTATTGAATCGCCCGTTATTAAATCTTTAATAACGGTTCATAACCGTTATGAAAAATACACAAAAACCCGCGAATATGTGCGAAAACTGGAGTTTTAATAACGGTTTTTAAGTAAAAACCGTTATTAAAACTCCAGGTTTTAATAACGGTTATGATGAAAACCGTTATTAAAACGTAGGTTTTAATAACGGTTCTTATTAAAACGTAGGTTTTAATAACGGTTCTTATTAAAACCGTTATTAAAAACAGAATTTTTAATAACGGTTCTTATGAAAACTGTTATTAAAACCTATGTTTTAATAACGGTTTTCATCATAACCGTTATTAAAACAAGGTTTTAATAACGGTTTTCATAAGAACCGTTATTAAAACTCCTATTTTTTCGCAGTTTTTGCAATTTTGTTCCTGCCCACATACACATTTGTATGTATGTTCAAATAATTACCAAATCTGCATTGTAAAACAACATCAATTGATAACAAATCTGCATTGTAAAACAACATCAATTGATAACAAATCTGCATTGTAAAACAACATCAATTGATAACAAATCTGCAATCACACCATAATTTCAATCAATCCCTTGTTAATACACCGGACATATATACTCAAGAATCAAAATTAGTAGGCATACCACAACTTGGTAGCTCTACACCCCAAAGCAAAATGTTTTAAGGTTTTCAAAGAAGACTTAAAGACATAGACAAAATACAAACATGTAGCTCATCTTCTTCACTCGAACCCTTAAAAACTGGAATTTCATCATCATCATCTAAGTTCCTTTGTCTTGAAAATCTGGTTCCAGTAGCTCTTTGGAGGTACCTAATTACACGGAATTAGCATAATTACAGTAAGAAAAGGCCCTAAAAATAAGAAACATAACAAAAAAACCTCAATTTAGAGGCCAAAATAGCCTTTTTTTAGGCTCCGATATTGCCCAAACCGGCTACGCCGCTTTGCCACGTTGTAGATCTCAAAAAAATACCCAAAATAGCCTCCTAGATCACCTAAATCCGAGGTCCCATGAAAAAGTTATGACCCTCCAAAGTTACGAGAGGTGAATCTAGCTCTAAATAGCCTCAATAATGTCTTCTCTTTTGCTTATTATGGTTGTAGCTCTAAATAATGTTGAATCTATATTCTCCATACAAACAAATACAACAATAATATGTAAAGGTCTCAGCCAACACATGTATTTGTTAATATATAACAACAACGCAACAAATTCAACAACAAACAGAAAAATTTTCAACCAACACATTCAACAACACATTTTCGAACGAAACCCTGGCGACATGAATTTATATAAGTAGATAAAAAGTTACGAGAGGAATAACAAACACATACATAAAGTGAGCTAGCTACAAACATGATGGTGAGAATGTTGAGAGAGGCAAGGGATTCAAACACGACGGTGCAAGGGTTTGCAATGGCAGAGGCGTGGTGGAGAGTTGGCGGTGCGAGGGTTTGCAAGGAGAAGGAGAGAAAGTGAACGAAGGTGCAGAGAATCTGAAAATTTTGGCACGAAACAGAACTGAATTGAATGAAATATAAGTTTGATTTTGGGGTTTTAATAACGGTTCCTGAAAGAACCATTATTAAAACATCTTTTAATAACGGTTCTCTCAGGAACCGTTATTAAAACTTTCAGACTTTTAATAACGGTTCCTGAAAGAACCGTTATTAAAACCTCTTTTAATAACGGTTCTTGAAAGAACCGTTATTAAAACATCCGTGTAAATTTTAACATTGCCCTTTTAATAACGGTTTTTACTATAACCGTTATCAAAACTATCCCGCCCATAAATTTTCACGCATTTGACAACGGTTTTCGAACTACCGTTATTAATGTCCCGTTATTATTTCCAGTTTTCGTAGTAGTGGATATAAACCCTAGCGTTTTTAAGGCTAAGTCTAATATTAGTGTTAGGGTTAAAATAATAATATACTAATTACAATACCAACAAGTAAAATATTCCTAAAGATGATAATGATAAAAGTTGTATATTTTTGAATAGTAATAATATAAGGGCTCAAATGTTTTTGGTCACAATAATAGGAATAATAATAATAATAGTAAGGATAAAGACAATAATAAACCATGGCTAGCGTTAGTATTATTAGTAAAAATAGTAGTGAGGTTAATAGTGGCAATAATAGTAAATGAGGGAACTCTTAATCACATTAACCCTAAAGTCTTAGACCATTATTAATGATAATAGTATTCTTTGTTTGGAAAATCATAAGGTTAGGTTGAGTAATAGTAATAATAGTAATGATAATAATAATAATAATAACAAAGGAGGTAACTATATTAACACTAAGTTGTTAGTAATAATAATAATGATAATATCATTAGCAGTAGTAATAGAATAATAATAATAATAATAATAATAATAATAATAATAATAATAATAATAATGATGATGATGATGATGATGATGATGATGATGATGATAATAGTAATAATAATAATAGTAATGAAAGTAATAATAATAATGATAATATTAAGTATAATATCATTAATAGTAGTTAAAAATTAATAACAGTTATAGAAAAGAGATATTAGGGTTTGGGTAAGTTGGAAACCACCTAAGGTCGGTGGTGGTCTGGCGGCGGCATGTGGCGGCGATGGCGGCGGTGGTGGAGGAAGAGAAGAGAGGAAAAGTTGGAGGCGGTGGTTAGATGGGAGGGGAAAAGGAGAAGTTTGAGGTGGAGAAGGAAACAACAGGTGAAGGGGAGTGGAGTGAGGGTGGTGGCTCGTGCAAGGCAAATCAAGGGCTAAGGAGGGCTTGGTAAGGTGGAGGGTGGTGCAAGCTGGGGTTCTGGGTGGCGCTAGACCGGCGGCGTTGGCAGACGGCGGCGGTCGACGCGTCTGATGGGGCGGCGGCGAGAGGGAGCAATCTAGGGTTTCGAGGTTCCAAATCCCGAATCCAGGTGATCAATGGGGGGTATGTATAGGCAGGGTGGTCGGGCAAGGCAAGGGGAAGAAGACAAGGGGGCGCAGGCGCCAGGCTGGCCGACAGGCGGCAAGCGGTTGTAGGAGGAAAAAAAGGAAGGGTTGCAGGCTGCTCAGGAGGGAGGACAATGCTGGTTGGGGCCAAAACGGGGAAAGAAAACGAAGGGAGAGAGAGAGAGAGAGGCAGGCTTGCCGGTGTCGGGGCAGCGCCCGGCAGCGCCAGCAGTGCAGGCGTGCGTCGCTGCTGCCGTCTGCACGGGGAAGAAGAAGGGGGAAGAAAGGGGGTGGACCGGTGGTCTAGGGGAAAGGAAAAGGAAGGGGGAATGGGTCGGGCGGCGGCGGTTATTTCCCCCATCAATGAAACGCGGCGTTTTGGGAAATTTTTGGGCAAAACGCTGCGCCCGCGTCGGTCTGGCAACGATTATTTCTTTCTTATTGCAACGCGGCGCTTCGGCGACTTTAGCGTTGAAACGCGGCGTTTTGTTCCACGGGCGGCTGGCTCACTGGGCCGCGGGCGAGAAGAAGGAAGGAGAGGCAGGTTTGAGCTGGGCGAGGCCCAATTTCGGCGGAGGAGGATGAAAAAGGAAAAAGAAGGAAAAGAAAAAGGGAAAAAGGAAAAGAAAGGATTTATTTGGGGTTTTGGATTTTGCATAAATTATTTAGAATATTTTTGTGCTATTTAAAATATTAATATTTATAAAATATTAAATAAAGTCTTTTTTTTTCTTAGTTTAGACTATTTTAGATAAATTTCCTTAACCTCCATGCTAATTAGAAAAATAGCCAAATTTTCTTCCAATTAAATTCTTTATTATTTCCCTCTTAATTTACCTTAATTAATTCTCTAAATTTTAATAAATGAATTTATATAATTGATTTTCCTAATAATTCCTTATTTGGCCATAATTTCAAAAATTAGGATTTTGGGGTATTTCATTAAGGATTGTAATCCTAAAACTCTTCTCGACTGTATAGCCTTTTGCTTCAAACATCCTAGAGCACCTCAACTCTCACTCTAGGAAATCTTCTAGATTAAGTGATCCATCATACTCGGACACTTCAGCTTTGACATCATGAAAAGGATCTCTTCTTTCATGTCTCCATCTTCTATCACATGGGGAATCACTTGGTGAGGATTTGGGATCACTATCATCACCACTTGTGCTAGATCCGACCACCTCTTTTTGGTGAAAATGGGGTCTTCTTCTCGGCCGCGGGGAAGGATTTTGGCATAGAGTGTTATGGTTTTGCATGAGATTCTCCAAAATGCCAAAAAATCTTCTCATGTCATTTTGGAGGTTTTCAATGGCTCGTTCTCTTCTCAAGTTTTGTGCCTCTTCAAGGCTCAAGCCTCTTGGGATTTGTTTATCACCTATATTTGCATGAGTTTGAAGAAGAAATCAATAGACCAAGATGATGTGTTTGGTTTAGGAGAGGTTAACTTGGGCTTGAAAATTATGGTGGGTGGCTAGAAAAATTTTTGTGAAGTGTTTGGGCGTAGACGAGGTAAAGAAGGAGAAGAGGAGATAAAAATTATCCCAAATTCTCAACCTTAAGCTTTGATACCAATTTTATGCATATGCTAAATAAGTTGGCATATGCTTAATGGAAGATGGTGGCTTATGGGATAACTGACCACTGAAAATTAAAATAGAGAAAAGAGATGGAGAGTATGATAATATTTGATCTAAGGTAGGCAAAGACCAAACACTCACAACTACCACTCAAGGTTTCAACACTGGAGATAAAAGTTATGAGATTTTTCACTCAAAACAAAGTTTTCACTCAACTTTGTAGTGGGGGGCTTAGGGGAGCTCGAAAATATGATATGTAATTCAAGGGGGTAGTGTGATCCATTGTGTTGAGGCTACCCATATTTATAGTGGAAGCCAGGGTTACAAAAAGTCCATTATGTACATCCCCTTTACCTACCTAGTTACATTCCTACCATTCTTTACTATCAAGTTATCTAATAAAAGCTAACACCTAGTTAGATGAGAACTAATATGAGGTCCGCCTATTTGTGGTATTTTGATAGCCATACCACACCATGGAGCCCCTTAAATGCTGAAAAGTAGGTAATAAATAAAAGTACAAGTCACTCAATCATCCCCCACACCTAATCAATCATCTCCCATGCTTTCTTGGCTAACTGATTTGACTTGGCTGACTTTCTTCACCTACTCCACCATCCACTTGTCCTTATATTTCTTTTCTCTTCTTTTTTTTTTTAAATTTTCAAAATCAGTCTTGGTCTTGGGCTGATTTGGCTTCTTAATGGAAAAATACTTCGAAATAGTAATAAAATAGCTGTTTGGGCTTGAGCTTGATTTGCCATCGTAGCCGGTTGGGCTTGGGCTGGATAAGCTACCATAATTTATTGTGTTTGGGCTGAATGTGTCACCATGCAAGCATGGGCTGGTACTTCCACTTATTTCTCATATTCAGCTAACTAATTTCATCAAAGTAAAGAGTGTTTTGTGATCCCCTAACTTAGAAAAATTAATTAGTGAAATATAATTATAAGATGCTCCTACATTAATAACCATCCTTTGTTGTCGTGCAAAAATCCCTAAGGTAGGTGCTCAAGTTATTTCAGTATGGATAATAATCTATTAAGTAATTTTCTAAGTTGGGAGAATTTAAAACTTTCCTTACTTGAACTAATATATGAGCTAGATTATTAAGAGCCATACAAGCGATGCAATTCCATGAGAAATCCATCAACTCACCACCTTTTTATTGCCTTCATTATTGTTTGAAAATGGCTCAAACATGGATTAGAACTAACCAAGCATAGGTTGAAACATATCACATGCACCAGGCTACATTTCTTGTTCTTATGATCAAAAATCAAGAAAAGCATGGGAGCATTTGAAGTCTAAATTTTTATAGCTAGAGTTGAGTCATATTCTTATGATTTCTAAGAATTAGCATAAACTAAGGTGTCAAAGTGGCATACTTTCCCAGCTATACTTTCGGTCTCAAGGAGCATGGGAAGATGTTATTTTCTTCATTTGGTTAAGCAAAAGTCAAAGTAGTGTACTAGAGTTTCCATTCTTGTAATTTATATTCCGTAAGTCATAATACTAGTATGTACGCTAATTGGACTTATTATTATGTATTTTTAAGCGCTAGGCATGGTCGAAAATTAGCTCCTTGGGTTAGTTCTTCCCTACATAATTAGCTTATATTAGAGTCATCTTTAGTTAATTTTGTAACCCATATGGTTACTTAAGGGTTAGTTGTAATTTTTCTCAACCTCTTACACTAAATATGAGTCAAAAGACAAAATGAATGAGCATATTTAATCCTTGGAATCATCCATGAATGTCAAAATTAATATCACTCAAATCTTAGTGCATAGCATTATTTTATCTCCTAAAAATCTTTAATAAATTATGTCAAGTGTTGAAATCTTGATTAGTTTATGTAAGTACTTAGTTTTGAGGGATTTCAAGACTAATTCTTCTATCTAATATCCCCTCATTCCCATTCTAAATTTTTATATTTTGTTGGAATTCTCCCAAATTCCATCATCAACACTTAGCATGACCTAATTTGTTTAACAATTATGCATCAATGCACTGGCCAAAGAGATAGTTTTCACTCAAACAAGAGGAAGTGTGGGCAGATCAAAAGCTCCTCCATTAAGCCATTTCTCACACTTACGTAGTTGTGTGAGATTTTAATTACAACATAACTATGCCCCAACTAAATAGACAAGCTAGTTAGAACTTAAACTATCTAGTTACCTAACAATGCAACTATCCTAGTTTAATTCTAACCAAGCCAAACATTGTTTTCCCTACCATTGACCATGCACCTCTACACAACACAACCCCATGGCTGACTTGGGGAAAGAGTGAAAGCAATCTACTCTAAATAATAGATTTTATATGATTAAAGTTAATACAAATTAAACATAACCTGCAATAAGGGTTGTCAAAAGTATAAAAAACTAAGGGATTAAACCTCAAAATTCTCCCATAATCTCGCACTTGTTAGCTTGTCAATTACCAAGGCTTTCTGCCATTTTTCTTACAGGTCGGCACTGGTTTTGGTCCCCACTAGTGTTTCTTGTAAGTAGTTGTGGCAGTAGGGAGAAGGCTGTGTGTGATGGCTCAAAATCAAGCCATAAATCAGAGTAGCTCGTGGTAGGTTGTGGCTTCATGGTTGGCTCAAACATAAGCTACAAAGAGGGGTGTGTGATGCAAGAGCATCTGCTTATTGACCTTCACCAAATCCAACATTAACCATTATTCTCCCCAAATTAGAAGAACCAAAAATTCTTCTAATTTGAGAAGGGCTCCACTAAATTATTTCCCCAAATTTCTCACAACCAAGGTAGGCATATAAGACTTGCCACTACAAAATATATGACTTGTGCCAATAGTAATTTAGTCATAGATTTTTTTTCTATTGGAAAAAGTTAATAATACCAATAGATATATTTTTGTGGGTAATAAAGAAATTTTTTCCCATAGAAATTTTTTATCTGTTGGTAATAGTATGTTATGCCAACAGATCTTTTACCTACTTTTATATCTATGGGTGTTAGTAGTATTATACCAACAAAACTAATACCCACTCATATATCTGTTAATATTAGTATATAAGGAAGATAAATGTTTCAACTATTATTATCTCTTAGCACAACACATTCAATCCTCTTATACATGAAATATTTCTCTTATTATCATAATTGCCAATTTCATATGAAATACTAATAATATAATATATAACTAGATTTATAATTAACATTATAGTCATTGTTAATATTATAACTATGATAATTAAAATAATTAAAATTATTCTTAAAATAATAGAAGTAATAATCAATCAAGTCGCGCTTTGAATCACCTATATGACGAGGTCTCACCAATTAATCAATAAAATGAGGGTCTAGGGGGCGTTGTATCCCTTGTTTATAGATCCTTTTAAGCCTAATATTATAATAGTTATTTATATAATTATTGTAAAGTTTCTTATTTTTCAAATTCATTTTCCTTAAACTTAATAAATGACTATTATTATTGTAAGCATTATTTTAATAAATATCATAATACAAATAATAATTAGTTAAGTTATGTTTCGAATATCCTGGGATAAGAGTCTCACGGACTGGTCGGCTAGTTGGGGGTCTGGGGGCACCGTACCCGTAGTGTAATACCCCGCTTATTAAAAACCTAATTTTTATAAATATTTGTGTTGATTTATGATTTTTAATATTTAATATTATTTTAATTAGGTTATTTAATTTAAATCATATTTCTATTTTAAAAAATGTTCCAATTTATTTTAAATAAAATATTTTATTGGATAAGTTATTTGTTTATTTTTGAAAAAATGTTTATAAACTTTTTTTGTTAAATTTAATCTATTTAAAATTATATTTTTGATATAAATTCTTTTATATAATTTAATAAAAAAAATTAAAAAGTGTCGGTCAATACCAACTGACACTACTGACACTATCCCTCGCCCTTATTCCCTTATTCCCTTTCGAGTTTCCGCTTTTTGTATCTTGACCCCCCGGTTATTTTATTCTTGTTGACTTGTAGGTAACAAGTGGCCTTCCCTGTTCCCTCCTCTGTTTCTTCGAACACCATCTCATTGTCACTCAACCGGACCACCACAGCTCCCGATCGTCGTCCCCTATGATAGTACGGCAGCATCAGCGGAGTAGCAGCATAGTAGCGCACTACCGGCCGGCCATCTCAAGCATCAGTCTGCCACCGGCAAGTGCTCCTCTCCTATCAGCGAAGCTCTACTGCCCTTTACCAGCATTATTTTGGCTGAATTTGTTTGGTATATTGTAACACCCCCAAATTTACTACTGAAAAATTTCATTTAATTAAAAGGATTTAGCGGAAGCGAAACGATAAAACCGTAAACTCTGGGGCATTACCGCCACACTTCGTACCAGATCGATTCACTCCTACCGTTCCAGTACTAAGTGCTAAGGCTAAATAAAGTTAATATTAAACACGAATCATTAATAAAACATAAGTCATACAGAAATCAGAGTGTGATTTAGGGTTACAAACCAAAGAGTACGTGACTAGAGTTTTCAAAACATAAAGCATAGTACGATAACACAACTAAATATGATAATACAGGGCCAGAGAAAGGAAACAAAGTCCAGCCGAGTCGCTCTCGATCCCCAATTCAGGTTTAGGCTCAACGCTCAACCCCATCTGATGCCTCGTAAGTGTCGTAGGCATCAAAGACATCATCATCCCCTACCTGCACAAGCTCAAACGGGTCTTCTGCTCGTGGGAATGAGCAGCACCCATGAAACGGGTGAGAAGTACGCTACGTACTAAGTAAGGTAATAGACGCACTAAGGCCCACATACACAGAGATACATGACATAGCAGACATAGCATAATTACATAAATAGCATGCAATAACACGGATAAATAATATCGGTTATGAACCAAGTAACTTTTTCATCGGATCTCTGATAATTATAATCAATTCACATCATAGTCTTTATTAATCCATGTGAGTGCGGGAACCCCACTATTATAGCCGGTGGAACGGTCACGAGGGCCATGCCCTACCACTATTATTTGCCGGTGGACCGGTCTGGCCCCGACTCACAAGGTATTCCATTGTAAATATTCGTATCTTTCCCATGTCTTATCATTATCATGATTAGTTTGTTGAGCATGGTATCCCCCACTATTATAGCCGGTGGAACGGTCACGAGGTCCATGCCTTGCCACTATTATAGCCAGTGGACCGGTCACGAGGGTAACATACCCTGCCACTATTATTTGTCGGTGGACCGGTCTGGGTCCGGCTCAACATCTTCCACTTTACGTGATTAATGTCTTAAGTATCATATTCAAAAGTTCTCACCATGGACATGTACGAATCATTTGCTTTATACTTCACACCTCACAAATAATAAAATTCTACAATCATAATTACACTTTAATCAATAAGTACACATGATAACACAAACTCTAAGCGGCCATAACCGACCCTAATTGTCCACGCCAAACCGTGGTTGATCACTCCAACCCTATTTTACCATAACAACCATAATTAGTCATTCCAAACCTTAATTAACCACAACGAATCACAATTAGCTACTCCAACCCTATTTAATCACAACGACCCAGAATTAATCACTCCAAACCCTAATTCTGGCTCCTCCATACCGTTATAATACTCCACGTACTATTTTTTGTCCAAACAGTTCAAACACCTAAATAATACTTGCATTACCTTCCTTACCTCCCAAATCAACCTTTAATACGTAAATTTTGCTCCCATGTAAACTTTACACATCCCATGCAACCTCTCGAACCTTTCACACAAACTCTAAATCCCATACAATAATTAACTCCCATGCAAAACCCTAACTCCACCATGCAAACCCTAATACCACCATACCACCATTAATACCACCATGTAACCATTAATACCACCATACAACTCTAATACCACCATACAAACCCTAATACCACCATACAACCATTAATACCACCATACAAACCATAATACCACCATACCAACCCTAATACCACCATGCAAACCCTAGATTTCGTCGCACAAAACCCTAAATTCATTCCACGCAAAGCCAAAGATCCATCCATACCAAACCCTAGATTCAAACCATATAAAACAATTGATTAGATTCCCTCATTCATAACCACAAATTAGATTCTTCCATACAAGATCATGAGATAGATTCTTCCGCATAAAATCATAAATTAGAACCTCCCATATAAACCCTAGAATTCTCCATTTTATTTTGCCACTCATAGATCATTAAAATAATTAGGTCAACTCACCTCCCTTGGTTAATCTCTTTCCCCATCCTCCTTTTTAAACCTTTCTCCCACATAAAACACATCAACTCCCTCACATGCACGTCTTACAGGATCACTACACATATTATCACATATACATAATACACATGCCATGCAAACACACCAAACATACTTCAACTCCATGTCATGCCACACACAATATAATTAATAATGATAAACATAGGGCCCGTAGCATGCGAAGCACATAATACATATGGACACACAAAAGGCCTTAGTTATGTCCTTACCTAAAGCGACGCCGGGCTTGAAGCACGCTCCTACTACTCCTTGGGACTTTGGCTCGATTCACCTATAGGAGGATAAGACTAATGGTTAGTTCCCTTCTACCCAAAAATACTATTATTTCTTATTTTAGTCTAAGATTAGGTTTTTATTATTACACAGAGTTTTATAAGTGATAACTAGGGTTTTCTTTCCATCAAGCTAGCCTACTAGTTATTACTAGTTAAAATGTACTTATGTTATTATTCATAACTATATTTATATTATCAACCTAATAGTTTTATTCCTTCTAATGATAGTACTAATGCTTGTTAAAATAAAATAGTGCTAAAAATAATAATAGTAGTAATACCCATGCTCTTAGAAATAGAATCCCTATCATTTTTAAGGTTAAGGTTAATAAGGGTTCTAGGGTAAGATAATATTAAAATATTAGTATTACTAACAAGGAGCTAATATTATTAAAGATAACAATGATATTAGTTATATTTGGGATAATAATAATAATAATAATAATAATAATAATAATAATATAAGGGTTAGAATGTTTTTTTTATTATAATAATATTAGCAAAATAATAACAATAGTACTAGTAATAACTAACAATGATACCAAGGTAATAATGTTAGTAACAAGGGTATTAGGAATAGTATTAGCAAGGTTTGAATAATAATAATCGTAATAATACTAAGGTTGGGTATTCTTCTTCTATAGTGACCAAAGGGGAACATGCTAATTTTGGTTTCAATAACTTTAATAATAATAGAAATAATGGTAATATTATTAACAATGCCCACAAAAACCACAACAACAATAATACTAATAGTAATAATAATGATAATAATAATGGTAAAAATAATAAAAATAATAATGATAATAATAATAACGTTCAGCATAGTAATAATAATGATAATAACCATAATATAGAAATCAAAATGATATTAGTAATATAGGGGTCCAAGTATCTATATTACAAATGAAAGTGATAATGGCTAAAGTTAATATTAACAATGTTAAGAAGATAATAAATATAATAATAATAATAATAATAATAATAATAATGATGATGATGATGATAATAATAATAAGAATAATAGTAACAATAAGGATAATCATAATAATAATAATAACAACAACAATAATAATAATAGTAATATAGATAGTACCATTAATATTATTAAATAATTAATATTTGTACAAAATATGTTTAAGGTTTGGGGAAATTTGGAGGACCACCTAAGGCAGTGGTGGTAGTGGTGGCACCGGCGGCGGCGGCGGTTGTGGAAGTTTGAGATGGAGGAAGAAGGAGAAAGGAGGGAGGAGGATAAGGAAGGGAGGTGGAAGAAAGGAAGGTGTGGGGAGGTAGAGGAGGCTCCCCTGGTGATTTTGGAGGTTAGAGGTGGCGTTGGTGGCGGCGGAATTGACGGTAGTGGCGATGCGAAGGATGGAAGGGGTTGAAGTTAGTCGTTTGGGGAGGGCGACTTTGCACGGCCGGGGTGGCTCATGCAAGGGATATCAAGAGACAAAGAGGGCTTGGTTAGGTAGAGGGTGGCGCAAGGAGCAGTTTCGGGGGTGGTTTGGATGGCGGCGATAGGCGGAGACGGCAGAGGACTCGTCTGATGAGGCGGCGGCGAGAATGGTGGGTTTCTGGGTTTCGAGACCAAAATTCAAATTTGAGGCAGGATGTGGGGTATATATAGACCAATTGGGGTGGGTAATGACAAGGGGAAGGAGACAAGCGGTGGCAGGTGCCAGGCATGCCGCCGGTGGTGGCAGTCGAGGCGGCACTGCCATGGCAGGGGCGTCAAGCTCGAGGGAAGAAGGAAAAGAAAAGGGGCAGGTGCTCGGGAGAGGGGAAAAGGGTCGGTTGGGGCTGAATTAGTGAAAGAAAGTGAAGGGAGAGGGAGGGAAGGATGGTGGCAGCACTGGTGGCCGACGGAGCGCTAGGTTGCAGCTCCTCGGCCGCCGCCACGCCTCGGGGAAGAAGATGGCATCGGGATCGGGCGGCTCAGGGAGAAAAGAAGAAAAGAAAAAGAAGACCGGACTGGCCGGGGGAGGAAAGAAGAAAAGAAAGGGGGACGGCGCAGGCCTGGGCTGCGCAGGGGAGTTGGGCCGCGTGACGGGCTGGCCCAAGTCGGGGGGAGGAGAAAAGAAAAAGAAAGGAAAGGAAAGGAAAAAAAAGGAAAAAATATGTGGATTGGGTATTTTGGTATTTATTATTATTATTATTATTATTATTATTATTATTATTTAAGTTATATATTTAATTTTAATAATAATTATTTTAAGTATAATAGTTAAATTTATTTTTAGGTTAATTGAACTATTTTGGATAAATTTTTCTTAACTTCCATTTTAATTAGTAAAATGTCCTAAATTTTCTAAATAATTTATTCATTGATTTATCTTTATTTTCCTCAATTAATTTCCTCTTTATTTCATAAAACAATTTATTTTCTAAATTTTCCTAATAAATCATTATTTTGCCATAATTCCTAAATTAGGATTTTTGGGGTAGATAAATTTTTTTTAATAATTTCACTTACTATATTTTAATATATTGGTTTAAAAGATAAGTTTTAAAAAAATTGGTTTGAAACTTTATTTAAATAGAATAGGTATGATAAAATAACAATTTATTTATTTTAATTTATTAAATATTCACATCTAATTTTATATACACAAAAATCCGCAAAATAGTTAAACTAAATAAATTAAAAAGGTAAAATCTTCAAAATAATTAAATTATGGGGGATTACATATATTTTCCCAAAACCCTAACTTTTTTTTGGTTAATTTTGAAATAATGGGTTTTAATTAAGCTAAATTAGTTGGTTAATTAAGTATATATGTATTGTATGATTGATATGGATATACTAATTGTGTGGTATATGTTGATTTGTGGACTTTGTGATTATTGACTCGGTTATGTCCAAATATCTCAGATTTATTCAATTAAGCTATTTTGGATAATTTGATTGTGCATTATACTTTAAAATATATTAAGTTTCATATTGGAATTATCAATTTAAGAAAATTACGCGAAATTAATCGAAATTTAATTTTTAGGTCAAATTCTTGCAGATTCAAATTGAATTATGTGTTTTGAGTTATTTTATTAAATTGATTATAAAATTGTAATAGAATAAGTTTAATTTCATTCCTGAACCATCACTTTAAATATTTTGCCAAGATTTAACTAGATTTACAATCTGGACTCAAAAACCCTAATTATGTTAAATTGGGTATTTTTTTATTGTTTTTAATCAATTGAGTATACAATATATTATAAAATAGGTCTTATTGTATTTCTAAACATTCAATTTGAATAAATTAATAAAATTAAACCAAATTGCATTTTTGGTCCTAAAACCCTAATTTTCAAATGAAATTATGTAAATTGTCATTTGTATAGTTGTTTATTCTAAAATTAATTTTGTAGAATTATTTAAAATGACCTTAATTGTATTTTAACACGTTCATTTTGGAGTAATTGGTTTAAATTATCCGGATTTGTATTTTGGGCTTTAAAACCCTATTTTTTGGGAACAATTTCTAAAATCAATTATATTGAGTTAAAATCAACTAGCTTTGATTGAAAATCAATTAAATTGAGTTTTTAACTTAATGTTTGGATCAATTCTTTGAAATTGATTGATTTCACATTTTGGGGTTGTAAGCCCTACTTATGTAAGTAATTTTTAATAAAATTTACTTACTTTCTATTATTTTATATTTAAAATAGTTTTCTAATCCAATCTTGTAACACCCCCAAATTTTACACTTTTTTTAAATAAGACTTATAAACACATTTTCTTTTTTAAATAAGACTTATAAATTAAAACCGTAAAATCTGAGGATATTACTGCCATACTTAGTACCAGACCAGTTCTCTCCGACCGTTCCAGTACCAAGTGCAAAGGCTAAAAAGATTATTTCCACACTTAAACTGAGAGTTCATAAAATGCATTAAATGATTAACATAGAAATCAAAGTATGCATACAAGTTACAATAAATAACAAGATAGAAATTAGACAGGATAATATTCAACTTATACTTTCAAGCCCATATACACAATGAATGAGGTCACATAGGTAAGTACACAACTTATAAATGATCAAGCCCACACATAAAAGGTCAAGTAGTCCAGATTAATTATTTAATTAATATTTTTATAAGAAGTCGATACACACCATACCTTTTATCAATTCCATGTAAGTATAGGAACACCCCACTATTTTAGCCGGTGGGCCGGTCACTTGCGGAACAAAGTCCACACCACTATTATTTGCCGATGGATTGGTCACTTGCGGGACAATAGTCCACACCACTATTCCTAACCGATGGATTGGTCTGGTTCCTTCCCACATGGTGTTCCACTATAAGTAATTAGTATCTTTTAAGAACCTTTGTCATTCTGGTTTGCGTTTATTGAGCTCGAGTCACCCCACTATTATTGCCGGTGGGTCGATCACATATAGGGCATCATGTCCTAACCACTATTATAACCGGTGGATCGAGTGCACATAGGGTAAAACCATAACCACTATTCCTAACCGGTGGATCGGTCTGAACACGGCTCAATAATCTTCCACTTTAAAATATTAGTGTCTGAAATATTTTGTTCACAAATATTTGCCCAGACATGCATGACTAACTCCATGCAAACCCTAGCTCCGATGCAAACCCTAACTCTACGTAAACTACACTTCCATGCAAACCTTAGCTCCCATGCAAACCTTAGCTCCCATGTAAACCTTAATTCCATGTAAATCCTAACTCCACGTAAACCACACTTCCATGCAAACCTTAACCCCCATGCAAACCCTAACTCTACATAAATCACACTTCCATGCAAACCCTAACTGTCATGCAACCCTAATACCATGCCACATTAATAGCACCATGCAAAACCCTACCACCTTTCAAAACTCTAACACCATGGAATATTAATACCACCATGCAAAACCCTAACACCATACAATTCCATGGAAACCCTAACACCATACCATCTCATGCAAAAACCTAACACCATACCATTTCATGCAAAACCCTAACACCGTACCATTTCAACCCTAACACCTAGGGATGGCAATGGGTCGGGTCCGGACCGGACCAGCCATACCCAGACCCAGACCCGTTTATATTACCTAGACCCAGACCCATCGGGTCTTAAAAGTTCAGACCCAGATCCAAATCCATTGGGTCTAGTGGGTAAACGGGTCCTAAATGGGTCCGGTTATTTTTATTAAAAAATAATTAATAATCTATGCTAATACAAATACATTTATGTTTTATATAATTTAATATGTATTTTTTTGTTACATAAATCATCTAAGTGAAAAAATAAATATATTAAAATAGTTATATTAACTTTTCAAATGGTGTTTTAATGCTTTTAGTAGGGATGTAAATGGGGTAGGTTTGGGGCGTATATATTCATATCTGTATCCGTATCTGATTAGAAAATCCGTACCCGAATCTATACCCGTACCCACATCCATATCCGTATCCGTTGGATATCCTTTACTCGACGGATTATCCGTTTACCCATTAATGGATATTATCGGATGTATAAATCCATCACCCGATAGATAAACCCATTTAGAATTAAGTTAAATGATAATTCTAACTTTAATTTATACTATATTTATTTTAAAATTAAGGGTAAAAGGGTAATTATATATCGGGTAAACGGGTACAGATATGGATACAGGTATGGTTACGAGTACGGGTATGGATATGCCATACCCGTATCCGTACTTGAACTCGACGGGTATTTTTTTTTTCATCATCCATATTCGTTTATCCATATCCGTTGGACAAAATCTGTCGGATTTCTGATAAAATCCGCCCCGTTTATATCCCTAACTTTTAGAATACAATGTTATACATATTGTTTATAAAGTAAGTATACAAAAATAAAATTTAAAAAAAATGAATAAGGAGCTTATATAAGATTAAGACAATAATGACAAACATGATATTAGTATTAATTTATATATGTATACATACACACACACATATGTATATTAAATGGGTCTAGTCGATCGGGTCTGGGTCTAGAACTGGACCCAAACCCAGACCCTTTAAGGTATATATGGACCCAGACCCGATCCAGACCCGTCGGGTCTAAAAATTATGGACCCAGACCCACTAAAAATGAGGCGGGTCTGGATCGGGTCTGAGACCCATTGCGATCCCTACTAACACCATGTCATTTCATGCAAAACCCTAACACCACATTGTTACACTCCCCATCACTATTTTACAACCCTAACATGCATTTCTTAAGGCCGCAACATACAATACTAGTAACACAATAATACACATAATTATTATGCCACAATTTATTCACACCAACATACTTCAACTCCATAATCATATTGTATTAATAACAAGTATACAATATTCACATGAAATACACTATAATTCATATCACATGGCATGCATAGAATAAATTCATATATTACACATATGGCATTAGCACCCCTTACCTAAAATGATACCTGTCTTGGAGCACCCTCCTATGCCTCCTTAGGGCTTTGACTAGTTTCACCTATTATGAGGGAAAAGCTAAAATTATACTCCCTCATATCAAAAATACTATTAATCACTAACTTATTATAAGACTAGGTTTTATAATAAATAATAATAATATATTTATAAAATAACATTAATTAATTAATAACTTTGCTAAAGATATAGAAATAATAGAAATAGTATAAAAGTTGATAATATAAGGTTGAAAACTTTACCCTAATAATAATAATAATGATACTAAAATAATAATAGCAAAGATATTAAAAATAATATCAATGATAATATAAATAATAATAATAATAATAATAATAATAATAATAATAATAATAATAATAATAATAATAATAATAATAACAACAACAATAATAACCAGGACATTATTCGAAATAAAGTGAAATAAGGGCTTCGACCCCTTTACTAAAATAATAATAATAATAATAACAACAACAACAACAACAACAACAACAATAACAACACCACCACCACTAATAATAATAATAAAAGCTAATGATAAAAATAATGATAATATTAATAATAATACGACTTGATATTTATAATACTACTACTATAATTCAAAATAGGCACAATAGTGTTCCCTCTATATAAAATAATAATACTAACACTTGAAAATAATGATGATGATGATGATGATGATGATGATGATGATGATGATGATGACGATGACGACGACGACGACGATGATGATGATGATAATAATAATAATAATAATAATAATAATAATAATAATAATAATAATAACAATAACGATAATAACATTATTAACAACACTAATGGTAAAATGGTTGTATTAATAATAATGGAATAAGAATAATAGAAATTTGAAATAGGAAATACTAATAATAATTATACTTATAACATATTAATATTAATAATAGTAACAATAAGGGTAATAGTGCTAAAATCGAACCAAAATTTACAATGGGGCTTCAGCCCTCAACAGAATAATAATAAAAACTTTAATATTAATAAAAATAATAATACATATTAAAAATGGAAATAATAATAATAGGATTTGTATTAGAATAAATGAAATAAAATAATTTAAGGCTTGTAAAAATAGGAAAAAGGGTTGAGAGGGTCTAGGGTTCAACTTTAGGCTAGCGGGGATAGACAGCACCAGCGGTGGTGCACGGCGGCGGCGGCAGCCAGAAAAAGAGAAAAAAAGGGGAACATTTGAAGGCAGGGAACAAAATAAGAAGGAGGAGGGTGGAATTAAGGATGATTATGATTGCCCAGAAGGAGAGGAACAAAATAATGGTGGCGGCGTACGACGGCAGCAGCGGTGGTGGCCGAATAGGGAAGAAGAAGAGAAAGAGAGGAAGAGAGGGAGAAAGAGGAAAAGAAAAGTAGGGGGAGATAGAGGAGAGTCTGCAGCACAATTGTGGATGCAAAAGGAGCGACGGTAGTGGCGAAAGAGGTGGCTAAGGGTGGTTCGAAGGGCGGCGGTGGCAGGTAATGGTTTGGTTAAGAAGGGAAATTTGCATGGTCGGGGTGGCTTGTGAAGGAATAATCGAAGGGTGCTGGTGGTCTAGTTGGGTAGAGGGTGGTGTAGGGAAGGCGTAGGTCACCAGAACGGGAAACGATGTTGGCCGGAGGCGGCGAAAGTGGCGGTGGTGGCGCGAACATCAACTAAAAAACTTGACTCAACACTACTATAGGGTGTACGTATAATCTTGAAAGGAAGTTAGGGTCTAAGGGAAAGTGGGGGAGTGGTAGGCAGGATTAGTAACCGACCAACGAGGACAGCCGGCGCACTTTCCCAATTGTGTCTGCAAGTGGCCTAGGGAGAGAGAATCGTGCGAGGAAATGGGAGACGTGGTTTGGGTCAATGGGTGGCTGAAAGAAGGGGAAAAGGCAGGAATAAAATGGATAATCAACAGGGCATGATCGACGGTGAAAAACTAGGGAGAAGGGCGGCAGAAAAAGGTCAATGTCGATGGTAGGTGTGAAGGGTTGGGGAAGAAGAAGAAGGGGGGTGCGGGAACCGGTCGGCCCAAGAAAAGAAAAGAAAGAAAAAGAAGAAATCGGGCCAGTCAACGTGGTGAGAGGGAGGATTTAAATGAAACGCAGAGTTTCGGTGGAAAAAATATTCAAAACACGGCGCAACGAGGGAGAAGGAAGAAGAAAGAAAAGGCTGAGTTGACCGGGCAGTTTAGGAGAAGAAGATAGAAAAGGAAGACGAACTGGCTAGTGAAAAATAAACAAAACACAACGTTTGGGTGCGTCGACGGAGGAAGAAAAGAAAACTAAAGATGGGTTGTAGGAAGGAACGACCCGCGCCGAAGGAAGGAAAGAGGAGAGGGCTTGGGCCGCTGGGCTACCCCAGGTCGGGGACGAGAGGAAAAAGAAAAGAAGAAGAAAGAAAGAGAAAAGGAGAAAAATAAAAGAAAAGGATGAAAGAAAAAGGGAAAAGAGAAAAATAATTACGTTGGGTAATTTAATTAATTAAAATATTTGAGATATTATTTAAATAAAGTAATATTTAAATCCCTTTTTAGACTAATTTAAGGATTTTTAAAAGATTTTTCATAAATTCTATTTTAATTAGCATAGCACTATAATTTTCTCAAATTAAATTATTTATAAAAGTCATATTAATTTGAAACTATTTTCTCCTTCTTATTTTAAATAAAATATTTTATTTAATTAATTTCTATAATATAATCTTTAGTTAGTTAAAATACCCAAATTCCTCCTAATTAAAATATTTATAAATTTCTTCTTGATTTTCCCTAATAAATTTCCTTTTATTTTAGTAAAAATAATTTATTTAAATAATTTTCCTAATAAAATTTATTTAACTATAATTTTTAAAATTAAAATTTTCAGGGCATTTCAAATATTTTCATTTTCTATCGGTGATCTAGGAAGATGCTCTAATGGATTTGAAAAACCCAATGTGTATACTAGTTTATAGTTTATTTTCCTCGTTGGTCATTTTGCTTAAGGTTTTGACCTGGTGATAGGTTGCTTGTATGATTTGTGGGTTTATGGGTCTTTTCTAGGCTTTTGAACTACAAGTGCTTAAAGCTAATGCTTTATAGCCTAAGGTACTTGGTTTTTCCCTTTTGTGTCTATAATGGCCTAACATTCTTCTGGTTCTTGGTGGAGCTGGCAAATAGGAGTAAATTGATATTAGGAGAGTGTTTTGAATTTTCTTATTTTGTCTTACTCAATGTTGATGACATTTTATCTTTTACTCATAATAGGGCAGTGTATGGAGCATTAGGTCTTAACAACCCATAGGGTGGGTTCCTACTTTAATTTTTGTTCTTTGCTTATCATATTTGGTTGGCTTTTATGTCTCTCTAAGTTTCTATTATGGTTACCAATAATTTATAAAAAAGGGGTTGGATTCAATTATGAAAGTGATATAATTTGTGTAAAAGCTTTAACATGGTTCTAAATTGTTGATTCCTCTTTCACTAGAAGTTATCTTTTAAGATATTCTTTCTTGTCAGTGATATAAGATATTCTTTCTTGTGGTTGTCAAATATTTGTGGTTGTACAACTTTTTCTTATTAGAAATTGTTGTTGCTTTGTGGTAATGTGGTAGGAAATTATTACTTGTTGTTTCTTAGTGAACATGGTTCTACATAATGGTTGTTAAACATTAGTGAATCCATAAAATATTTCTTACTAGAATAATTATTCAAATCAAAGATTTCATTTTCTTTTATGTTGATGGTATTTGAATATAAACCAATATCTATCGCTAAGATTTTGTGTTAATGTAGCTATATTATCTTTTTTTATTGGTTTATAATATGCAACATAATTATTTTTTTTTATAAATGATTATTCTTCTATGATCAAATGGCATATGTGCATATATATATATATATATATATATTTGATATATGGTGGTTGTACACTTGTGTAATTGGAGTTTGAGTATTATCCAAATTTTTTGGTTGAAATTCTCTAATAAATGTCAATTGGGCTTTTAAGACACAGTTCTAGATATTTATCAATCTATATTTTTCCTATTGAATTGGTTGGTTGTTATTATTTTTTGACCTTCTTGTTACTTTAATGATGTTGTCTCTATTTGTTACCTTATTTAATCATGGTTCAATTGATGGAAAAAAAATAAAAATAAAAAATCACTTCGCCAAACATGCAAGGGACACTATATGGTCTTCTTATATTGGTGGATTAGGTAGCATCACCTACAATTAAATTGTAGATGTATTATAATTATAATTATAATATATAAAGCCACACACATCATGTTCTACAAAAAACTAGCCTTTATTATTAACCTTTGTCCTTATTTTCCTCATTATTTTGATGTCTTTACAAAAAATTATGTAGGAACTTGATTTCATGGGTGTGTTTAAGAACAAGAGTTGGGTGAAACTAAGTAGAGTATAAAATACTTACAAAAGATCCTTAGATACATTCCTTAACTATGCATTTGCAACCTCGGTCACTGATGGAAATAAGATTGCTTGTCCATGCTCAACTTGTGTAAATCAATTTTATCTTGAAAGAAATATGGTTAGAGGTCATCTAATAATGAGAGAAATGGATATAGACTATCAAAGGTGTGTTTGGATTTTTCATGGTGAACAAAGGGGAAATAAAGATAATGAAATTTTAGATTTGGGGCTTGATGATGATATGGGGTTTGACGATGTGCATGATCAGGAAATAGTATACTACTACTACTACATTACCGATTGATTTGAAAGCTTAGCCTTAAATTTTTCATCTTTTATTTATGAATTTTCTATAATTATAGTTGAGAAGATATATATATATATATATCTTATTAATATAATAACTAAGAATAATGTGTGTGATATAATCAAAATTTTCATAGTACTGGTATAGGTATTAAGACTCGAATAGCTACAATATGTTGCATTTGTATCAAAGATTCACATATTGTGGATTATTTCACTTATGAATATATTATGTAGATCTCTAAATTACTGGTTTCAAATTCTCTATGTCCAACTATATAAAATATATTTTTAAGGTAATATATTATTTTAAGAAAGCTTTAAAATACTCTCATTGTCTAGCTTTTTAATATGAATTTAGATTAATATGATTAAGTTAATTGCATTTATATTTTTAGGAAAAAAATGTTGACGATTATTATCAAATGGAGGATTACAAGAATGAAAAGGATGACACGTAAGAGGAGAATGAAGAAGATGATGTTTGATGCATTTATAAAGATGCTTTTGTGAGTCAACTTATGAAGATGGTTGATGCTTTTTTTTGTTAGCTTACGAATATGATCAATATTCTTGTATATCAAATTATTAAGATGCTTGGTGCTTTTATGTATACGTTAGCTAACGAAGAAGCTCGGTGCTTTTGATTGTAAGCTTACAAAGATGCTTGATGCTTTTGTATATTAGTGTATGAAGATGTTTTTGTGTAATAATTTATGCTACAAGTCGTATATATAGTATTGTACTTACAAGACTATTATGACTTTGAGAGCTAAATAACTAACTATTTTGTACTACACAATGATAATTATATATGGTGTAGTTAATTTTATATAAGCATAAATTGTTGCTATAGGTGAATATTGTTACTACAAGTGGATATTGTGGTAACATGTAATATCAATAAATTTTTGTACGTCTCAGTATAGGTTTTACCAAAATATATATATATAGGGTTAAAATATGTATAACCAACAATATATATGTTGGCAATAGTTTTTAGTAACAGATATAATATTGTGTTTAATACTTTTAGTCACATATTTGTTGGCAATTCTTTTTATCACAGATATAATTTTGTGGCTAATACCTTTAGTCACAAATATTATTTTGTGGATAATAGTTTTAATTACAGATATTGGTTTGTGGGTAATACTTTTAGTCACAAATATTATTATTTTTATTAATACTTTTACTTATAGATATAAGTGTGGGTATAAGTTTTACTAATAGATAAATATATGTAGGCATTATCAATTATTCCCAACAGATCTTACATATTTGTGGGTAAAACTTTTAAGCATAGAGTTATTACCCACAATTTTATCACAAAAAAATTCTGTTGGTAAAAGCTTTTGCTAACAGGAAAATAGCTTTTACCAACAGATAAGGCTCTGTTGGCAGAAATTATTTATTCTGTAGTGTGCATTGCCTTCCAAACCTATCGTTTTTACCTTGCTAGGAGCAACCTAAATTGTGTACTTAGTTCACATTTTCTCATCTACTTCCCCATTTTTCCAGCCCATTTTTTATGGTCCTCCTCTCCCACCATGTTTCTAGCCTAACTTAACCCATTTTATATCCACCATGAATCAAATTGGTATCAAAGCAAAGGTTGTTCTAAATTGGGTTACCTATTCTCGTTTCTCATCCTTTGTCTAAGCCAAACAATCATAATTTTTTTCCTAAACCTATCAACCAAGGTTGAAAGTCTACCAACAAACCAAAGAAGATTTTTTTCACCTTCTAGAAATTTTTTCTTGTGTTCTGTAGTGATTTTGAGCCAACTCAATCAAGCAAAAAAAAATTCTTTTCCCAAACAGCCCCTTTGAATCATTCCCTACAAAAAGGAAAAAAAAAATCTTCAAAGCCTTGTGCACAAAAAAAATAGCCCTATGGATGATCGTCCCTTACCTAGAAGCGTAAACCAAAATAGCTCATATATTGAAAGAAGAGAGCATGCCATTGAATCTTTTCAATGAGACACTTAATGTATAGATCAAACGTTGGTAGTGTTGCAAGAAGAATTAGGCCACATTTAAGCCCTCCTACAACAACTTATCCCAAACACCAGTACCCCAAACCCATGCCACAACAACACCCCCTTGAAGTAAAAGGGCCCCATAGAATGGGACATATTTCAAACGAGGATGACTCTTCAATAAGTGAATTCTCTTGTGACCTAAGGAGGAAGGGAAAAGAAAAGGGAAGCGATTTTGGGGAGGTCAAAACTAAGATCTCGGAGTTCAAAGGCCAACATAATCTAGAGGAATTCCTAGAGTGGGAGGTGAGGTGCTCTAGGATTTTAGACCCCAAAGGGTATAAGGATGCAAAATCTTCAAAGTAGACACCTTGAAGCTTAAGGGCCATGCCTATCTTTGTTGGGAAAACCTTACCAACCAAGGAAGAAGGAAAAGGAAATCAATAAAAAATGAAGAATATTATGCAAGAAAGTTTTATGCCATCTTAATATACTCAAGCCTTGATCAACAAATTGTCTTCCCTAAGGCAAGGCCCCATGAGTGTAGAAGAGTATATTCGAGAGTTTGAAATATTAATGCTCATATGAACTCCATCAATAACTGTGATGAAACCTAATAGCAATGATGGTTTAGAATCCCAAGATCATGAAGAAAAGATTGCTTGAGCCTTGACCCAACACCTAACAAGATGAAAACCAAGACCACGAAGGATTGAAACGTCACACCTAGAAAACGTGAGAATCTCTTAACAATCAGGGTAATAAGCTTGGTTGTTTGAATGCGACAAGATTAACTTGATAAGAACAAAGAGGAGCACAAAACCTCACAAATATGATAATTTCTAAAAATGTTATATCCATTATTCATTTCAAAATACCCATATATATACTTGGAACAACCCTCCAAGAATAGGAAATGTCATAACTAAAGCTTTAAAATACCCTCTTAGAATAGGAAACGTCATAATTGAAGCATTAAAACACTCTCCTAGAATAGGAGAAGTCATAATTAAAGCTTTAAAACAACATAAACATTAAAATAAACAAGTCCCCACATTTTTTAGGCCTCTTGGACTTCTAAAGGCAACCATAAAGAGCTAAATGACTAAATTTAATTTATTTAACATAACCATTCAAGACCATGCTTTAATCCTCTATTTAATATCTTGGAACTCATCAAATTCATGCCTTTTGATTTTTAGATCATGCCTGAAACATTTTTGCATAAATATTAGTCTCTTCAATTTCTTTGATGATGTTGACTAAGTCTTGATTATTGTTTGAGCCCATCTTGGTCTGTTTAGAATCAGCCCAAATCACTTGGATTAGCCCATTTAGTGCTTCTTTGAAACGTTTGGCTATAAGTATTGTAATTGGACCACTTGGAAGTGACAAAGGGTCTTATGAAGGATTTACATCAACCCCGAGTGTACGATCAAATGCTAAGGCTTGGCATTGAAGAAAGTAAAGAGACACTATGTCATGGTTTGTGGGAGGCCTTAGGTAAGAACTTGTTAGAAAAGAGGAGATGCAAAGGTATTACAGCGTAGATGAGATCTTCCACTTTGCTAGTAGAGTTAAAAAGAACAAGAAAGAGAATAGGAACACTCGGTTTAGCATCAACAAACCAAGTGTGATTCATCCCAATAACATACCAACGCCATCATAGCCACCCTCCACCCCTATCAAATTTAACTTGAGAAGGAAAGGGAGAGAAGTTATGGGTGAGCTAATTAGGGCAAAAAATGTGATGTTCTTCAAGTGCCAAGGAGTACGACATTACCAAAATGAATACCCTAACCAAAGGTTCATGACACTTTGATACATATGAGATCCAACTTGGGTCATGCTAGGAGGTGGTGTTCTAATTTGACTTAGAACGTTCAAAAAAACAAAGAGAAGAATGGGGAGAGATTTATGGAAATAAAATTGATTCTTGGTAACTTCTTAAATCAATACTCACAAGAACCACCTAAGGCATAAACTCTTGGGATAAATCTTGAAAGATTTTTACAAACTTAAAACTCTTACACTTGAGTTTGGGGGCCTCAATTGTTAAGAGGAAAAGTTGTAGCAAAAACAAGTTTTATTATTCTTTTAGTCCTTAGCAATTATAAATTGAGTGCAAGATTAAAGGTTACAACTTAGCCAACTAATATACATGATTTGAGCTAAAACAAATGGAGAAAACTACCTAATATACTAACCATGAGTTTTGGTCATGATAGTGTATATTTGTGCATATTTTCAAATATAATGATATTCCTAGAATATGTCTAAGTCATGTAGATGCCACTTGACACATGAGGAAAGATAAAAATATCATCTTAATCTTGTAGAAGACAAAAATGAGTAAAGAATGTCTTATAGTCTTTCTTGTCCTTCCCAAAAATATGTATTGTTCTTTCCAAGTGTTGAAAAGGACTTGTCATATAACTTGAGAGGGACTTGTGGTCGTCTTGTGTGGCCATTATGGGTATAGAATAGGATGAATTTTTGTGGAATCTTTGGAGCTAAAATAATAAAATAAAAATGAGCTAAAAAGGTTGGGAAAAGTTGAAATACCCCAAAACCATAATTTAAGAAATTATAGCAAAATAAGGATTTATTAAAAAATTAATTAAATAAATTATTTTATTAAAATAAAAGGAAGTAATTAAGGCAAGATCAAGAGAAAAATAATAAATAATTTAATTAGAAAAAATTAGGGTGTTGCTAATTAAAATGGAACTAAGGAAAAATTACTCAAAATATCCTAAATTAATCTTAAAAGGAAAGTTATTTGTTGTTTTATTAAAATATTATTATTTTTATATATCTAAAAATACTAAAATGTTCTAATATCCCAACCCATTTATTTTTTCCTTTTTCTTTTTTTTTCCTTTTTTTCTTTCCTTACTCTCCTTTTCCTTTTTCCTTCCTCCCCAGATCTGGCCAAGCCCACCATTACGACCCAGACCCCCTACTCCTCCACATGGCCCGAGGCCCGCCTTTGCTTTCTTTTCCCCCACGCATCGCCAGCCACCCAATCCTCTCCTCTTTTTATTTCTTTTTCCCCTAGGTCGGCCAATCCACTCCTTTCTTCTTCCTTCTTCTTTTCCATCCCTTCCTCTTCCCCCGCTCCTTCCCCATGCAAGCATGCGGCCCCTACAACACAGCACGCCACCCTACCACCTCCCCTCTCTTCCCCATCTATTCATCTCCTTGCTCAACCCAATCACCTCTCCTCTCTACCCTCATGTTTTCCCCTCTCCCCCTTCCTTTCTCATTTCCCAACCAAATAGGACCTACAACTTTACAAGCCTATACTCACTATGCGCTGCCGGCCAACAACCTACCATACATGCCACTCTCTTCCCCTCTTTGCCCTCTGTCATTTTCCCCTTTCAATGGCTTATAAAAACCCCTCAACCACCCCAATTTGGTCTTTTTCCCTGCCTAAAATTTCCTCCCTTTGTTATGCCACCAACTGTTCAGATGTCCACCCCATCGATGCCGCCCAAAACACCTCCCTACACCACTCCCTACACCACCCTACACCGAACTACACCACTCACCACCCTTGATTCTTCTCGCATGAGCCGCCTTGGTTGTGTAAAGTGGGTTATTCAATCAACCTCTTCTAACCCACCGCCGCCCTTTATGCCGTTGTCCACCATTGTTCCAGCCGCAACCACCACTCCCCCTACCCCTCAAAACCACCGGTGAAACCTTCTCTACCTCCCTCTACCTTACTTTCCCCTTGCATCCCTCTCCTTCTCCCTTCCTCCCTCTCCACCACCTCCTGCCACCACATCCACCGCCGCCTATGCCGTCCCTTTGGCTACACCACCACCCCCATTCCAGCCCTCTCAACCTAAGGAATCCACTACCACCTCAGTCACCCTCTCAATCCCCCTCTTCTATCCTAACCAACCACCTTTCCACCTCATCTTCTCCCTCTGCCACCATCGTCGTGTGCCGCAGCTGGTGTCACCTAATCAACACTATTCGTAGGTGGTACCCTAACCCCCACAACCCTTAAACCCTATTTATGCAAATGTTATCTTTTTTTATTAGTATTCATATTACTAATACTACTACTACTACTACTACTACTACTACTACTACTACTACTACTACTACTACTACGATTACTACTACTACTACTATTCTTATCATTATTATTATTAAATATAACCTCGGAGTATTAATACTATTATTATTATGAAGGGTCGAAACCTTATTTTTATTATTATTATGATTATCATTAATATCATCATCATCATTATTACTATTATTATTATTATTAATGCTAACTTTGGCATATTATCACTTTTATTATTATTGTACTACCACTACTGCTGCTACTACTACTACTGCTGTTATTACTACTACTCCTGCTAGACTCCTCCTCCTACTACTCCTCCTCCTCCTCCTCCTCCTACTACTACTACTACTACTATTAGGAATATTAAGTTATTATCTTTAATAATATAAATATTGCTATTAATACTTTTACATGAACCTATGTACCTCCTAAGACCTATTTTGACGAGTAATAACCTGGTTAGGTACCTTAAGAATAATAGCCCTACTTTTACATATAAAACTACTATTAATATTAGTAATCCTAATATTAGGCTATGATAGGGTAAGGTAGGAAATAATGGTAATTTTGGTAAGAGGGAAGTTAATCCTTAGTTGTTTCCTATTATAGGTGAATCTGGTCAAAACCCTAAGGAGGCGTAGGAGTGTGCTCCAAGATCGGTGTCATATCAGATAAGGATGTAGCTAAGACCAACAATGTGTGTGTTAAGTACCTTGTATTTCATGTGTTATGTTATGTAGTGAACTTTATGATTATTATGACTATTTACGTGTAGCATAGCTTGGAGTTGAAGTATGCTTATGTGACTTTCTTATGGCATGTGTATAATGATATATATGTTGTGCTTATCATGTTCTATGATGTGACCCTCCAGGACATGCATGCTAGGATGTTTAATGATATGATGTGGGGTGAAAGGATGAAAAGGAAAAAAGGAAATTAAGTTGACATAAGGGATATGAAATTAACCTAATTATCTCATGATCCATGAGGGGGCAAATAAAGCAGAATATGAAAAAAAAGAGTGGGATGGAAGGAGTTGCATGGGAGTTCTTAGGGTTTGCATGGGATGGAAGCAGTTTGCATGGGAATTTCTAGGGTTTGCATGGGATGGAAGGAGTTTGCATGGGAATTTCTAGGGTTTACATGGGATGGATGGAATCTACATGGGAATGATCTTTACGTGAGAAAAGTAATCTTGAGGTGTAAGTAAGGTAAGGGAAAAGTTGTTGTGGTGATTGGAGTCCTTAGGGGAAAATAGTACGTGAGTTGATATAAGGATGCATAGGAGACCTAGCTAGGGTTTGGGGAGTAATGCCCTAATTAGAGGAGGTTGTGGAAATAAAAATAATTGAGGGTGAGTGGAATATGGGATAAGAGTATAATAATATCATGTGTAGGGTGAGTATGGGTGTTATGGGAAAGAAAGGATGGAAGGTGAGGAATGAAGAGATGACATATAGGAAGGAAAGGTGCTAGGGTTTGGAGTGGCCAATTAGGGTTTCATGGTCAAATGTGTATTTGGAGAGTAAAGTGAAATGATTGGGTTTGAATCTAAGTAAGATGATGTGGTGGGTGATAAAAGAACTTTGGTTGGGTGAGACAGAGGAAGGATGGAACACATAAGTCCAGTTAGGGCTTCAGGGGAAAACCCTAGGGGAAGATAGTGAGTGGACTTGGATGGCATAAAACGGTGGGCCTTGACCCACACACTTAGGAGTTAGGTTTCCAATGTGAGTAAGTGGAAGAAGAAAAGGATTTTGAGGTGTATTAGGAGGTGCAAAAGTCTCAAGATATGAGATGGGCCCTCTTAGGAGAATAATAGTAGACGGATTGTGACATGCATGTCTAGGGTGAAAGTATATCAAATAAGATATGAATAAGATACTAACCATTTAAAAAGGAAGATTGTTGATCCGGGCCCAAACCAATCTACCGATGAAAAATAGTGGCCAGGAGACGGGGTGCCCTAGAGACTAATCCACCGGTGAATAATAGTGGCCAAGAGCATTCTGCCATGCATGTTTTCGACCCACCAGCTATAATATTAGGGGATTCCATGCTCAACAAACCCAACATAATTATGATAAGACATGGATTGATAATGAGCATGGTGTGAAATGAGTATTGAACAAATATCTAAATAATAAGTTATCTAGACTATAGCCCGGCCTTTATCATCTACATTGTTTGTATGTTATCTATATGATCATGATTTTGTTATGCCTTTTGTGCTTGGTCTTAAATACATGGTTACCTTACTTAATACGTAGTATACTAACCACCCGTTTCATGGGTGCTACTCATTCCCACGAGTAGAAGGCCCTTCTAAATTTGTGCAGGTAGGAGATGTCATCTTTAATGCATATGAGGCATCGAGTGGGGCTGAGAGTTGAGTTTGGACTTAGTGTGGGGACCAGGAGCAACTTGGCCGGATCTCCTTTTTCTTTTCACTTACCTTGTATCAATTTATTTCAATGTTGTTTTATTGTACTGTACCTTTTACCCCTTTAGGGACTTTAATTAGGCACTCTTTAGATTGTAAACTCTTACACACGTACTCAGATTTTCACATTATGAACAATCTAGTTCTTCTTTGAGATCTTGTTTAAGTTTGACTCATGATTGACGATGTTTTTTCTTTAGACTTAAGGTTAGTTGAGATCAGCTGGGGCCTGAGCTTGTACTAATCATGGCGATAATATCCCCAAAATTTACAGTTTATTTTCTTTGCTTTTGATGTATCTTTTGATAAAACAAAAATTTTCAATAGTGAGTTTTGGGAGTGTTATAAAAGTAGAGGAAAAACGTGACTAAAGGTGGCTCTTTTCTAGGTAAAAGATTGACCAGGTTTGCATGGCTATTTTTTTTATGAGTGATTTATTTGTATAAGGAGAGTTGTATAAGCTTATAGTTGTCAAACTTGAAAAATTAATGAAAAGATTGTGATCATAAAATGTGGATGCTCCTGCATCACCTTTTCCCTCTTGAAAATTATCCTCCCTGTCTTTGAATGATTCATCATGAAGTAGCCTCCAAAATTAAATGTGTTTGATATATGTCCCATTTCCTTTGGTAGCTCCAATTCATAAGCTTTAGCACCAATATTTTCAACAAATTTGAATAGGCCATTGCTTCTAGGCATGATTTTGTTCTTTTTCTTAGGAGGAAATATGTCCTTCCTATGGTGAAGCCATATTATGTTACCTACCTCATACAATTGTTATCTCCGGTGTTTGTTCCTTCCTGTACATTTTATTAACCCTCTTTACTTTTGATCTCACTTACTCATGAATCTTTCTCATTACCCTAGCCCTTCTCTTGTGCCTCAAAGTTAGTGTCGGCCTTGATGGGAATGGATAAGAGATCAATGGGAGTAATAGGGTTCACTCCATCTACTACTTCAAAAGGAGAGAGGCATGTAGCATAAGTTGGTAATTGGTTGTAGGCAAACTTGGAATGAGATAGTTTGGTTTCCTAATCCTTTAAGGATTTGTGAACCAAACTTCTTAGGAGTATGGTGAGGTGGACAATTGGTGACCTTAGTTTTCCCATTGGTTTGTGGATGGTAAGTGGTACTAACATGGAATTTGTACCCACTAGCCTCCATAAGGTCTCTCAGAAATAGCTAAGGAAATTAGTATCCCTATCTAAGATAATAAATTTCAAAATACCATGAAACCTAACTATCTCCTTAAAGAATAGAACGACTATGCAAGAGGCTTCATCTGTCTTATGGCATGCAACGAAATAAGCCATATTAGAGAACCGATCCACCACTACCATTATTAATGTAGAAGCATACCCTTCACCTAATTCAATATTAACTACTCTCCTCCACAAATTAGAAGACCTCTTCTAAATTAGGAAGGATTTCACTAAATTATCCTCCCATTAACTTCCCTTCCTAACCCCTTTCTTTTTGTGCTCATTTATGACCAACCAAATGCAACACAAAATTTTCCACCTTCTACATAAAAATTAGCCATGAATGAGCCAAGCACAATCCATGCAAACTCACCCTAAGCTACCCTAAATTTGCAATAACTTTTTCATCCATTTTCTAGCCACTATTCCTTCCCCCAAGCCCACCCTTTTTCATGGCTTCTCTAGGTTGAAGAACACAAACCCACCCTACCACCTTTTCAGCCTTCAAAAAAGCCTCCCTACCACCTTTTCCTAGCCTAAAAAAAACCACTAGTTGTCAACTTTCTTCTAGCTGACAACATACCATAGTTGGTCTCCTTTTTGATAGCATGTAAATATAAAAATAGAATAAGATTTTGGTGGCCTAGAAGTGCAAAATCATGCCACTTTTTGGAAGCTTGAAATCTCACTTTGTACTTATGGTAGCCTCCTTTGTAGATTGACTTTAGGTGTAACCAGCTAGGAAGGTTAAGATGCAAAAATACTACACTTTAGTGGACCTATGTCTTATATATGACATGGACCTATGAGTGTAGATGAGTATATTAAGTAGTTTGAAAGGCTCGTGTTGAGACTTGAACTTGAGGAAGTGGAAGAGCATACCATATCTAGATTTATTGGAGGTCTTATACATGCTATAGCTAGGAAGGTTAAGATGCAAAAATACTACACTTTAGATGAGATATTTCTTCTAGCAATCAAAGTGGAGAAACACAGAAGGGAGAAGAGGTCATCTCAGTTTCATACAAACAACAAGGTTGCTAGCACTTCAAAGGATGTACATTCACCATCAAATTAAAACATCCCCCTACACCCAAACATTTTGATGTTAGGGGAAAAAGGAAAGAAGTGGCTTTTGAATCTAAAAAGCCAAAGGGAGTGAAATGTTTTAAGTGTCAAGTTATTAGGCATTATCAAAATGAATATCCCAATAAGAGAGTTATCATATTTATGGACTTGGATGAGAGCATCCAAGAGGATGATGGAGGCTTGACCTATAAGGAGGAAGAAGAGGTTCCATTATATATTGGAGAGTATTTGATGATTAGGAGGGTCCTTTACACTATTGAATCCATAGATGATCAATCACAAAGAGAAAGCATTTTCCAAACCAAGTGCACTATCCTTGGTAAGGTGTGCTTTCTTGTTATAGAAGATGGGAGTTGTGCAAATATAGCTTTGTGATTTGTACTAATGGATGCATGTCATTTATAGGTAGGCCTTGGAAATTTGATAGGAGTGTCAACCATGATCAGGGAAAGAACATTTATTGCTTGATATTTGCAAAGAAAAATATTGTGTTGACTCCTTTGCATTCACGACCTAGCATGCATGATAGTGATTTAAGTAGTAAAAAGTCCTTTTTTATTGATGAGAAAAGCTTAGATAGGGCTCTTATAAAGAGTAAAGTAGTGTACATGTTGATACTACCTGAGAGTAATGTATGAAGCGAGCCCAATGACTCACAAGTTAGGGAATTGTTGGAGGAGTTTGGGTATGTTTTTTCAAATGACCTACCTCATAAGTTGCTTCTTACGAGAGGTATAGAGCACCAAACTAATTTTGTTCCATGTGTTACACTTCCTAACAAAGTCGCTTATATATGTAACCCAAAGGAAGCCATGGAGTAACAAAGATGAGTTGCTTTCCAATGGTTTGATTCAAGAATCTTTGAGTCCTTTCGTGGTTCCGGCTTTGCTTGTGCCAAAAAAGAATGGAACTCTGAGGATGTGTGTTGATAGTAGAGCTATCAACAATATTACTATCAAGTATAGGTATCCTAATCCAAGACTTGATGATATACTTGATTGCTTACATGGTGCTTCAAAGATATATTTAAGGAGTGGATACCACAAAATCCACATAAAGGAAGGTGATGAATGGAGGACCACATTCAAGACAAAGGGTGGCTTGTATGAATGGATGGCCATGCCATTAAGTTTAATGCACCTATCACTTTCATGAGACTTATGAATGAAGCACTTAGGCCGATCACTAGCAAGTTTATAGTGAAATGAACATGTAAATCATTTAAAATTTATATTTCTAGCACTAAGTAATAGCAAGCTATATGCTAAGCTAGATAAGCGTGAGTTATTTTTACCTAGTGTTACTTTCTTAGGTTTTGTTGTATTTAAGGATGGCATAGCTATGGATGAGTCCAAAGTAGAAGCTATCAAGACATGGCCATCACCAACAAACATAACACAAGGTCATTCCATGGGCTTGCTTCTTTATATAGGAGGTTCATTAAGGGCTTTAGTACCTTATTGGCACCTATAACAAAATGAATAAAGAAAGGAGAGTTCAAATGGACAAAGGTAACCCAACAAGCTATTGAAGTATTTAAGGGGAACCTAAGTGAGGACCCTATTCTAACATTACCTAATTTCAACAAGCTATTTGAAATTAAGTGTAATACTAGTGGAGTGGGCATTGAGGTTGTTTTACTAAAAGAAGGAAAGATAAGTGTTTCCTTAGTGAAAAGCTCAATGGCCCATGGATGAACTATAGCACAAATGATAAGGAGTTCTATGCTATTGTTAGAGCTCTTAATCATTGATCACACTATCTTAGGCCACAACAATTTGTCCTACACACAGATGATGAGTTATTAAAGGACATCAATAGTCAACATAAGTTCAACACTAGGCATGTAAGATGGGAAAAATATTTTACAATGTTTTTCCTTTGTAGACAAACATAAAAGTGGTAAAACAAATGTAGTAGTTGATGCACTATATAGGAGGCGTTGTATGCTTTCTTTATTAAAAGCTATAGTGTTGGGGTTTGGGTGCATCAAAGAGCTTTACCAGGAAGATGAAGACTTTTCTTGCTACTTTAAGGGTTAAAACAAGCTTCAAGGGGAATTTGTGATTCAAGATGACTTCTTATTCAAGAATAATAAGCCTTGTATTCCCAAGTGTTCAATTTGGAAATTTCTTGTTAGAAAATTAAATGGAGGAGGCCTATCATGACACTTAAGCATCAACAAGACCATAGATGTATTGCATGAACATTTTTATTAGCTTAGAATGGTAGGAGATGTACAAAGGCTAGTGGCAAGATTTGTTGTTTGCCAAAAGTCTAAAAGTCATTTTCATTAAGGACTTTACACCCCCTTTCCAATCCCATACCAATCCCACATCAACCATGGGATCATATAAGCATGGACTTCATTATGGTATTGCCTAAGACTCAAAGGCAACATGATGCCATAATGGTGGTTGTGGATCAATTCTCTAAGATGGCTCATTTTGTTTCTTGTCACAAAACAGATGATGTCATTTATATAGCCGGTCTATTCTTCAAGGAAATAGTAAGGTTGTATGGTATTCCTAAGTCAATTATCTCTAACAAGGATACCAAGTTCCAAGTTCTTTAGATATTTTTAGAAGACCTTGTGGAGGTTCGTTGGTACTAAACTTCTCTTTAGTACTGCCTATTATCCACAAACCGATGTTCAAACCAAAGCAACAAATCGCATTCTTACAATTCTCCTTAGAAGTTGGGTTTACAAGTCTTTAAAAGATTGGGATACTAAACTTATCCATACAGAGCTTACCTACAATCAATTATCAACTTATGCAACGGGTCATTCACCTTTTAAGGTAGTGTATGGAGTGAATCCCACTACTTCCATTAATTTCTTACCTCTTCCAATTTAAGCACACACTAATTTCGATGTGAAATAGAAGGCTAAGGCAATAAAGAAACTACATGAGCAAGAATGATCAAAGATTGAGAGGGTGAGTAAGATGAATATGGCTAGGGAAAACAAGCATCACAGGCAATAGTTGTATGAACCTAGGGATTTGGTTTGGCTTCACCTTATCAAGGAAAGATTTTTTACCAAGAGGAAAAATAAATTAATGCAAAGGATTGATGGACCATACAAAGTTATTGACAAAATTGAGGATAATGCCTATAGACTTGAGCTACTGATATGAACCCCATCAACAACTATGATGAAACCCGATAGCAACGATGGTTTAGAACCCCAAGATTGTGAAGACAAGATTGCTTGAGCCTTGACCCAACACCTACCAAGATGAAAACCAAGACTACGAAGGATTGAAATACCACACCTAGAAAACGTGAGAATCTCTCAACAATCAGGGTGATAAGTTTGGTTGTTTAAATGCCACAAGATTAATTTGATAAGTTTTACAAGTTCTTTTAAAAACGAAGAGGAACACAAAACCTCACAAATATGATAATTTATGAAAACATTATATATCCTTATTCATTTTGAAGTTCCCATATATATACTTGGAACAACCCTCCAAGAATAGGAAAAGTCACAACTAAAGCTTTAAAACACCCTCCTAGAATAGGAAAAGTCATAACTAAAGCTAGAATAGGAAAGTTCATAACTAAAGCCTTAGAACAATACAAATAACAAAATAAATAGCTAAATGACTAATTTTAATGTATTTAACATAACCATTCAAGGCCATGTTCTAATCCTCTATTTAATATCTTGAAACTCATCAAATTTATGCCTTTTGATGGTTAGATCATGTTGGAAATGTTTTTGCATAAATATTAGTCTCTTCAATTTCTTTGATGATGTTGACTAAGTCTTGATTATTATTTGAGCCCATATTGATCTGTTTAGAATTAGCAAAAATATCTTAGACTAGCCCATTTAGTGCTCCTTTGAAACGTTTGGCTCTAAGTCTTGTAATTGGACCACTTAGAAGCGACAAAGGGTCTTGTGAAGGATTTGCATCATCCCCAAGTGTATGATTAACAAGTCTAGCTCCTTGGTTTACATCAGCTACCACAAGACATGTGAAATATATTAAACACATTTAATGTAGGAGATTTAATTCCCTATATTCATGATGAGCTAAGTTATGAAGACAAGGAGATTACTTTTCAAGAGAGAAAGGATCATATAGGAGCATCTAACACATGCCATAATAGTCTAGCTATTAATTTTCCTAAGAAGGAGGGCATTAATAAAAGCCTCATCACTTGGGTTAAATTAATTAGCTAATCATAGCCATGCAAATCTTCCCTATCCATGCAAGTTAGCCATTTAATTTTTCCATCTTCTACATTGGTGCGAAGTGGCTTGGGACAAGCCTTGGTGGGGAGCCACGAAATTTTGGAAGTTGAAGGCATCTTTTCAACATTTATTTTAAGTAACTCAACTCAAAAATAATGCATACAAACAAGTTGATTCGGTAGCCATTTTTAGCTTTATAATGCATTGAGTAAGGTGCATAAGAGCTGGTCATGCACAAATCATTTTCAAGCTTGGAAAGGTCATTTTCATACCTGAGTTGCTGCCATCCAGACCTACTTTGTTGGCATATGATGCATGAGCATCCCATAATAATATTTCACTAATTAATTTTGTTTAAGTTAAGGGATCACAAAAAACTCCTAACTTAGATAAAATTAATTAGCTAAATATGAGAAAATAAGTGGACATACTAGCCAATGCACCAACCATGCATATATAGTGGCATGTCTTGTCCAACTATAGCCAATTATGGTAGCATATAAAGTCCAAGCCTAGCTAAGCCAACTATTGTGGCACATCAAGCCCAAGGCCGAACAACTATTTTAATGTTGTTGCCAAGTATTATGTCACCTTAGAAGCTAAATCAACCGCATTACCATGGTGATTTTAAATAAATATATAAGACAAGTGGATGGAGGAGTAGGTCAGGAAATTCAGCCAAGTCAAATCACAAAGTGTTGATTGACTAAAGCAAGATGACTAATTGATTCAGTATGGGAAGTGAGTGATTGGTTGTACTTTGATGAATCAACATGTACGACTAGCCATATGGAGGTATGGATGTCTAAAATCAGGCCATGACACCCTCCTCTTACTGAACCTAATCTAGTTATAATGCAACTCCTTGTTAACTTACATTAGGCAACTACATTGGTTGAAATACAAATATGTAGGTAAAGGGAAGGGTAGAATTGACTTTTTATACAGATGGTCGACACTATAAATATAGTTAGCCTCAACATAATGGGACACAAACCCCATGAATTAAAATCAGATTTTTAAAGGTTCCCTATTCCCTCTCTTCAAAGTTAAATGAAAGATTTTTTTGAGTGTACAATATCACAATTTTTATCTCTAGTTTTGAAGCTTTGAATAGCAATTTTGAGTGTTTGATCTTTGGTTCTACCTTATTTCAAATACAATCCTACTTCTCATCCCATCTATCTTTTAACTTTCAGTATCAATTATACCATAAGCCATCATCTTTCATTAAGCATATGCCAACTTATTTAGCATATGCATCAAATTAGTATCAAAGGTTAAAGCTAAGATTTTAGGATAATTTTCATCTTCTCTTCTCTTTATTTACCCTATTTAAACCCAAACACTTCACACAAAAAAATCTACCCACCCAACATAATTTTTATAACCCCACTTCACCTCTCCTAACCAAACACATACCCTTTCTCTATTATTTTCTTCTTCAAACTCAAGGAAATATGGATGATGAAAAAATCCCAAGAGGCTTGAGCCTTGAAGAGGCGTAAAATTTAAGAAGATACTAAGCTATTAAAAACATCCAAAATGACATTAGAAGAGTTCTTGGTATTTTGGAGAATCTCATGTAAAATCCTAACTCCCCACACGCAAATACTTTACCCCAACTAAGAAGAAGACCCCATTTTCACCAACATGAGGTGGTCGGTTCCATCACAAGTGATGATGTAAGTGATTCCAATTCCTTACAAAGTGATTCCCCACATTATAGAAGGAGGAGACATGAAAGGAGAGATTATTTTCATGACATCCAAGGCAAAGTGTCCAAATTTGATTGATCACTTTATCTAGAAGATTTCCAAGAGGGGGAGTTAAGGTGCTCTAAGATGTTTGAAGCAAAAGGCTATGATGATGATAAGAGATTTAGGATCACAATCTTTAAGCTTAAGGGTATGCCTCCTTGTGGTGGGAAAGCCTTACTCACTAAATGAGAAAGAAGGGGAAGTCTAAGGTGAAATCTTAGTCGAAGATGAAGAAACTTTGGAGGGAAAAGTTTTTACCCTCATCCTACACTTACGACCTCTACAACAAGGTTACCTCTTTGAGGCAAGGGCCAATGAGTGTTGAAGAATACATCATAGAGTTTGAGTAGTTGAAGATGAGGTTAGAGTTAGATGAAGAAGAGGAGCAAACAATGTCACACTTCCTTGGAGTATTAAGGAGTAGTGTTGCATGCAACGTTCATGGCCAACACTTAATTGAGCTCTTTCATCAAGCCACTAAGGTGGAGGAACATAAGAAGGAGAAGAGAGGACATAAGTATCCTCATGGAACGTTCATGGCCAACACTTACAAAGGACCCCCCCTCATCATCCAAGACATCCCCTTCCATTAGAAATGTTGATTTGAAGGATAAAGGGAAATATGTTAAGTATGAACCTAACAAACCAAAGGTCATGAGGTGCTTCAAGTGTCAGGGCCTAATGCACTATCAAAATGAGTGTCCCAACAAAAGAGTTGTGAATTCTTTTGGACTTTGAGGAAGCAACCCATGAAAAAGAAATGGAAGAGACCAAATCGTTCCATGAGGAGGAGGAAGAGAAAGAAGAAGCACCCCCAGATGTAGGAGAATCCCTAATGGTGAGAAAGGGTATTGCACACCATGGAGTTTGTGAAGGAGGAAACACAATGAGAAAACATATTTCAAACCAACTGCATGATCCTTGGTAAGGTATGTTCCCTTATTATTGATGGAGGAAGTTGTGCTAATGTATCCTCTTACACAATTGGAGAGAAGCTTAACTTGTCTTCTACTCAATATGTCAAACCATATAAGATATAATAGCTTAATAATGGAATCATGGTTGAAGTGACCAAGCAAGTCGTATTTCCTTCTTCCATTGAAAAAACCTACCAAGATAATGTGGTATGTGATTTGGTTCCCATGGGGACTTGCCATCTCTTTCTCGAAAGGCCTTTGCAATACGATAGGCATGCCCAACATAATGGTACAAGGAACACGTATACTCCTTAGTCCCCGTTCCTCACTTGTTAGGGAGTAACCCAAAAACAAAAGACTTGTTTTTGCATAGCAAGGGGATAGACAAAGTGCTAACCAAGGAAAAGGTCATATATTTTTTGTTATTGCTTGAAGATAATGGAGGAAGTGGAGGAAGTGAACCATGGGCCAAACCTTTGCTAGGGGATTTTGGGGATGTCTTCCCAAAATCTACCTAGTGAGCCACCCCCTTAAGGGGAATTGAGCACCATATCAACTTGGTCCCTAGGGCTACACTCCCAAACAATCCTGCCTATAGGTGTAACCCGAAGGAGGTGATGCAGTTACAAAGGCAAGTTGGTGATTTATTGCAAATGGGGATCATTAGAGAATCCCTTATTCCTTGTACCATACCAGCTATTTTGGTATCAAAGAAGGATGAGAGTATGAGGATGTGTGTTGATAGTACAACTATTAATAACATCACCATCAAGTATAGGTATCTTATACCTAGACTTGATGACATGTTGGATTGTTTACATGGAGATTGTGTATTCCCAAAAATTAATATGAGGAGCGGATACTACCATATTAGAGTAAAAGAGAGAGATGAATGGAAGATTGCCTTCAAGAATAAGGGAGGATTATACAAATGGATGGTGATGCCTTTTGATCTCTCAAATGCTCCTAGGACCTTCATAAGGCTCATGGATGAATTCATTAATCACTTTATCTCTAAATTTGTTGTAGTGTACTTTAATGATATACTTATGTGCTCCTCTAGTAGTGAAGATCGTGTAAAGCACTTTAGCCCTGTATTTTTTACCCATAGCAACAAGTTGTATGGAAAGTTAGAGAAGTGTAACTTTTTTTGTATCAAAAGTCACCTTCCTAGGGTTTGTTGTATCTAAGGATGGTATATCAATGGATGAGTCAAAGGTGGAGGTAATAAGGTAGTGGCCTACACCTACATCCATTACCCATGACCGGTCCTTTCATGGACTTTTTAAAGGTGTGGAAAAACTTTAGTTACATATCAACTAAGCCCTAACTAAGTGGATATAGCTAGTTAGAATTTAAATTGTGTAGTTATAAAATAAAGCTAACTATTCTAGTTTAATTCTAACTATCCTAAAAGGTCAAGTCCTTACCCTCAATCAAATGCTACACAACCCATCCCATGCCTTTGCTAATTTTAAGATGGGGTGAACAAAATCAGCAACTTAGCTAGCTATTACATCATTGATTTCAACAAAAGCAGAGCTAACAATTATAAACTACATCTTGGGATGTTTGAATAGCACATTAAGTAAAGGATTAATCAATAAAAGTGCTTCTATATTCTATATAGCAGGTCTACACTTCCACCAACCTATTATTTTGTTCTTTTCCTTATAGGCTGACATTAGAAATGGTCCCCATTAATTTTTTGCATGGGCAGATGGGGATGGAAAAAAATAGGCTATAGTTTGGCCCAAACAAGAAGCCTAGAATTGGTCTCCACTGGGTTGTGCACAAGTGGCTAGGGATGGTAGGTTGGTTATTGCATTTTTGGCTAAAAAAAAGGGAAGTTGTGAGTGGCTGTGGTGGTAGGGGTTGGCTTTTGTTTCGGATCAAAGAGGAAGCCATGAAGTGGAGGGTGGCTAGATGTCACATTATATGGATTTGCATGGCTGCCATGCCGGTGCTTTAGGGGTTGGTTTTATACATGGAAAAATCCTTACCCAATTAGATAGATTTTTGGCAATTCAATGTTAGGATAATAACTGACTAATATGGAGTTTTGTAATGGGGATGTTTCCACATTAGTTATAAAGTATCACTCTAAAAGCTAAGAAAGATTGCACATACTTGGTTTGGTTTGAAAACATGAAGAAATCAAGAGAGAAGGAAAGAAAATAGAAGATAAAGACATGGGAAATTTTGAAGAAGCACATGGAGAGGAAATTCATTCCTAAGGAGTTCGAGCAAAATAATTTCATAAGGATGTTTACTCTCAACCAAGACAATTCATGTGTAGAAGAATATGCAAGAGAGTTTATGATGCATGGTGGATATAAATTAGGTTAAACTTGGTGCAAAATAAAATGGTTGGGTAATAAACCACGAAAATGAAGAATTTAGAGGAGAAAAGAAGTGTTGAAGATATAAATTAACCTTTAATTCATATACTTGAATCTACCACCTAAGTTATGTAACACTTAAGATAAAAGATACAAGATTTGTAGAGACAAATCAACCAAGATATACACTAACCAAGGAGGTAATTTTCACTCATCAAGAGGGAAGTAGGTTAAACAAAGACCCTTGCAATTATCCCCCTCTTGTTCCTATATAGTGTTACAAATATTTAGTTTTAATCCAACTTAACTAGAGACGGTTAGAGATTAAAAGATATAGTTACTAATTAGTTACCCTTTCTAGTTTAATTCTAACCAAACAAAGCCTAGTTTTTCCCACCTTCAATATGTTTGTGCATCCCTCTTGCATTCAACCTCTTCCTTTGCTAATTTGGGTTGAGTACAAGTTATCCCCTAAAGTACAAGCTATTACATGATTTTAAACTTAAGAAATGGCTAACCCCTAAAGTTAAATTGCTAGAGTACAATCATAAGTACAAGGTCGTGATTCCAATACTCAAAAAGGTGGCCATGATTTCTGTACTTGTAGACCATCAACCTTTTCAAACATTTGGTGGGGGCTTATAGAAATATATGGAAAAAAGTGGCATGTGCAATCTGGAAGAAAAGGGTGGCAACATGTGGTTTTTTGGAAGGTTTTGAAAAGGTGATTAGGGTGGTTTTGCAAGCTAGTTTTGTTAGGGTCGGGGACGTAAGGTTTTAACCAGCATAGGGTGGGCCATGGGTGAGAAGGTGGTAGTTCATTTTGGTTACCAAGAATGGCTTGGAATATGGCCAAACAAGTGGTTTGATGATGGCTCAAAAATATAGCAAAAGTCATTTCATGTTTAAGGGGCTTGGGGAAACAATTCATGGCTCATGCATGAATAATTTTCTTATATAAAAAGGTAGCAAATTTGGGATGTGTTTCTTTATCCATAATGTGTTGAAAAAAGAAGGGGGTTCGGAAGGAAAAGTTGATGGAAGAAAGTTTAGCGAATGCCTTCCTAAATTAAAAGAATTTTAGGGTCATCTAATTTGGGGATAAGAGTGTCTAAAATTGGATTAGATGAAGGGCAAACTCCTGCATCAGCTTAAAAGAATTTCCCTCATATGTGATGTGATTGAAAAAAGGGATCAAATATGTACAAGATTTTTAGGAATTTTAAATGCAGATTTGATAGACAAAGTTGAAGTTTCTTCTTATGATTTGTTAGAGGATGAGATCAAGTTGACATTGAAGTTTGAAAAGCAAGACAAGACATCAAATATGAATTCGAAAATTTCCATTTCTTCTTCGCATATTGATGTTTCATCAAGTTTGAATATAGAATAAAGTAGATTGATTACGTGTGAAGAGAAAGGAAAAGATAAGATTGTTGAAGATGTTCTTAAGAATAAGTAATGTTATAAGTGTAGAGGATATGATCATTTTGATAAGGAGTTGAAAATAGAATAACTTTTTCATTAAAGGAGATTGAGACCATGAATTGTGGTAACAGTGAAGCAAGCAAATAAGACAAAAAGAAAAATGTGGATGTGTTTGACTCTAAGGACTATGAAATGTATATGGTGAAGAAGATGAAGTGTGTTTCATGTTTAGAGGGTTTGAATTTATGCAAGAAAAAGGTGTTCAAGCCTATGGTGACTTTGTGTATATATGGTGATGTTGTATATATGGTGACTTTAAAAGATTCAAAGGCATGTGATGATGAATTCTAAAGTGTAATAGGCAAACTACAGACATATGGAGATCAAGTTGTGAAGATTTTAAATGGTTCAAGAATGGAGATCAAGCCTATGGTACATGCATCATGTTCAAAGCTTCAACTTGAAAGCCAATTCAAAGTTTCATCATTTTCTAAGTATTTAGATGATTATTCAAACATCTAAAGACAAGATATACATAATCTTAAAAGATATTTTCTCATTTGCTGGGAGTTCATATTCTAAACATGTTTATTGGAAATGTTTAAGAAGTGTTTTCCAAGTTAAAGACACTTTCTTGAAGGCATGGTTCTAAATTTAAGAATCTTGTAAGTAGGAGATTTAGAACCATGCCTTCAAGAAAGTGTCTTTAACTTGGAAAATCAATAGCTATATATATCAATAGCTAGAATAAGTCAACTTCAAGAAAGCTTGTCACACAACCAAACGAAGTCTTAGTGAGTTGGTTGATTAGTTAACTAGTCAAAGGTGATAAATCAATAGCTAGAATAAGTCAACTACAACCATCAAAAGTAGATCATGACAATTAAAGAGTTAATTGTAATAAGCTAAGGTTTTGTTGATAGTTGTGATTTTATGTGCCATTTTTGTAACTCAACCCTAACTCCAAAGTATCATGTAATTGTTAAGGTAAGTATTTTCATGTGTTATTCCTATATATAGCATAATGTCAACACTTAAGAGTATGGGAAGATATAGAGAGAAGTCTATACACAAAAGTTGAGTGAGTAATAAAAATCACTTTATGAAATTTTCTACTTCTCTTTGTGAGATTGTTTAATCATGGAAAAATTACTATATGTGGTTTCTCTTGATTTCTTCAATGAGTGATTCATTTTGAGTTTTCAATAAATTTACTTTGATCACTACCCTTATGAAGTATCAAAGTTTCTATCTTTTTAGTATTTGGATGACATTCGAATGCATAGTACTTCATACGTCCATACAAGAATCATTATTGAAGAGGAAATTCATTCATTTACTTGAAAATCTTTTGACCCACATTCACATCAAAAGTATCAACTGTGAGGGTCCTATTGGTGACCTCAGTTTGCCCATCGGTTTGTGGATGGTAAGCGGTACATAATAGAAGTTTGGCACCAACTAACCTGAACAAGGTCTTCTAGAAGTAGCTATGGAACTTGATATACCTATCTAAGATATTTCTCATGCAATTATTAATTTCCCTAGGTTTAAAGAAGTTAAAAATCCTCTAACTTTGACTAAATTAACAATTTAAAATTTTCAAGCCATGAAATCCATGTGGAAGTCATACAAGCTACCAACCTTGTCCGTATATGACTCCTATATCGCTCAAAAATGTTTATGCCGCAAGCCCCATGAGGAGCATGAATTTAGAAGTAGATTGGGGCTTTATTATTGGCTTTTATTTCAAGAAAAATAAAGGTCAAAATCAAGTAAATATGATAAGAGATGAAACAACCTTTTTGGTGTTCTTTTGGGAAATTCAAGAATTTAGAAGAACAAGGACGACTTATTCATGTTCTTATTAGATAGTTAATTACTCTTATCAAGAAATTTTGGCATTTAGGAAAGTAGTCTAGAGGATTGAATTCATTGGGAAGAAGTTTACACCTTTTTGGTTAACTATAAAGAAGAAAGACAGTTTATCTATGTTATTAAAATTCTTGTCTATGTTATCTTAAGTGTTGCAAGACTTATGTGGTAGAATCAAGCATATGAATAAGGGTTACTTAATTCATATTTTCTCTTCTTATCTCCCTCTCTTTTGTCCTTCCTTTTTGGTGTTTTAACACCCAGACACACTTTGATCCTAGCTTAACCCAATTTGTATCTGTAATGTATCAACGGAAAAACATAAGAGTGACAAAACCAATGTAGTAGCTGAAGCTCTCTCTAGAAGGAGTTGTATGTTGTCCATATTAGATGCTCAAGTCTTAGGGTTTTGATGCTTGATGGATCTATACAAGGTGGATGAAGACTTGGGAGGATACCTTGAAGTTTGAGACAAGCTTCTCTTATGTCATATAAGATGGATGCCTCTTCAAGAATACAAGGCTTTGCATCCCAAAGAATCTCGTTCGAGAGTTGTTCATATGAGAAGCACATGGAGGTGGGCTAGCTAGCCATTTATGGATCAACAAGACCTATGACATACTTTAAAAGCACTTTTATTGGCCTAAGATGATAAGGTATATACATAAAGTCATAGCTAGATGGGGTACCTGTCAAAAGTAAAAGAGACACTTCTCCAATGACTCTACACTCCATTGCAACCATGTGAGTATGGAATTCATGTGTCTTTAACACAAGTCTTCAAAGTTAGATGAAGATTTTTGTGATTGTAATTGAATTTGGATTGATGCCTGTCCAATTTAACTAGAACACAAAAAACTCAACTTTGAATGTCTCCTATCTAAGATTACTCAAATTAGTATTAGAAAGGAATATTCAATCAAAAAGAGAGAATTAACTAAGTGAATTGCTTGTATTATATTTCAATATGATCAACCATCAACATGTTACAAATGTCAACAACTTATGCTATATATAGGAATATAACATTTCTAACTAACACACTAGTTTAGCCACATGACCCATAAATGGCTAACTAGCACATAAACTAGCATTAATAATGTAGTTATATTCTATATAATACATGACTCAACAAAAACTATTACAAACAAAGTAAGTTAATTGGTACATGAAAACAAATAACAAGAATCCTAATAAAAATAATGTTGTTAACTTGAAAGGCTGATTAGGTATTCTTGACTTATAGAGTTTACTTTCATGCACAATAGCTTCATTTGTAATAGCTTGTAAAACTTGAAAATCTTAGGCATTTTGACTTCTTAAATCAATTCATCTTCTTCCTTTAAATATGTTACATACCTGCAAGAATGGCTTTAAGTAATATCATCAAGGTTAGTCTATTATTATTATTATTATTATCAAAAACACATAATATGATGGATTCCATAATTAAGTATGCCAAATTACTATCACCTTGAGCTGTATCATTCTCCTCAAATTAAGAAGAATTTTTCCACAAATTGACATATTTAATTAAGGAGACAACCCATCCACAGTAAATATCTTTGAAACGCCACCATATGATTTAGGAAGTTCAAGATCATAAGCATCTTCTCCAAATTTTCTAAGAATGTTTATTAAAGTTCTTAGAGGCTTTTTTTCAAGTTTTTAACACTTTCTTAAATATTTGGGCACAAATTCAATAATCTTGCAAAGTAGGTAAGTTTTTCTAACCAAATGAAGCTTAGTTGACATGCAATGATTTGGGTCATGTTTAGAGAGAAGATAAGCCAACCTGGATAAAATATCATGCAATGACATGAAAGGATTTTAGTCATAATAAGTGCCATGACTATCATGTTTGATGTAGGAGCATCCCATTTATCTAATCCCACATTAACGACCCTTCTCCAAAAATTAGACAACCCCAAAGCTCTTCTAATTTGGAAAGGTGTCCACTAAACTATTCTTCCCTCAACTTCCCTTCCCAACCCCTTTCTTTTTTGCACTCATTTATGAGCAATGAAACACCATCCAAATTATATCACCTTTTACATAAAAATCAAACCATGGATGAGACATGCACAAGACATGCAAACTCACCCCAAGCCACCCTAAACTTGTAGCCAATATTAGCCACTTTTGCAAGCCATCACCCAACCACCTTTTCAGTCATTATTCAAGCCACATTTGCAACTAATTGTCTAGCCACCTTCCTTTTCCCAAAACCATCCCCCAAAAAGTTGAGTTCCACACCCAAACCCTACCCCTTCCAACCTAGAAAAACCTCCCTACCACCCTTTTCTAGCCTGCAAAACCACCTACCTTGCCACCTTTTCCCAGGCTGCAAAAATGCCACCCTAACCCATGTGTTTCAATAACATACCATACCAAATGGAAGGAAAGTTTGGTGGCCTACAAGCGTAGAATCATGGCCACCTTTTGGGGTCTAGTAATCATCACCTTATACTTATGATAGTCCTCTTTGTGGGTAGACTTTAGGGGATAGCCAACTTTTTGTCTAAATCATGAAATAGCTTGTACTTAATATGGATTATATGCACTCAGATTGAATTATCAAAAGTATGGGTTGCATGATGGAGGGTGCATAAACCCCTTTGGGGTGGGGGAAAACTAGGTTGTGTTTGGTTACACTTAAACTAGAAAAGGTAACTAAGTAGTAACTATCTAGTTTGGTTTCTAACTAACCCTAATTTTGTTGTATTATAACTAAGTAATTTATAACATTATATAAGAGAAAGAAGGGGTTGGTTGTAAGTGAAATGCCCCCAAAATTTCTAATTTTATAAATTATATTTAAATGAGATTTAATTAGAAATTATTTAAATAAATTATTTTTATTAAAATAAAAGTATAATTAATTAGGGTTATTCAAGAAGAAAATAATAAATAATTTTTATTAGAAAAGTTTGGTATTTTAAATAATTAAGGATTTTAATTTAAAAATTTATTAAATAAACTATTGTATTTAAAATAAAAAGAAAATTAATTAGGGCAAATTAAGAAGAAATTTATAACTATTTTTATTAGAAAAGTTTTGGGTATTTTAGTTAATTAGGGATTTTATTTTGGAAAATTAATTAAATAAATTATTTTATTTAAAATAAGAAGGAGAAAATAGTTTCAAATTAATATGAATTTTATAAATAATTTAATTAGAGAAATTTAGAGTGTTTAACTAATTAAAATTGAATTTATGGAAAATATTTTAAAAATCCTAATTTAGCTTAAAAAGTGATTTAAAGATTATTTTATTTAAATATCCTAAATATTCAGATTAATTTAATTGGCCCTAACCTGATTATTTTTTCCTTTTTCCTTTTTCCCTTTTTCCTTTTTCTTTCTTTTTCTTTCTTCTTCTTCTCTTTTTCTTTTTCTTCTTCTCCCCAAACTGGGCCAGCTCGCGGCTCAGTTTCACTTCTTCCTTTCCTTCGGCCCAGCCCATGCCGCACACCCTTCGTGCCCCTTCCAGCACCGTGTTCTGATTGTTTTTCCAACAAAACGCAATGTTTCATTTAAACGCTACTTGTTTCACCGAACCGCCCGGTCTCCCCTCTTTTCTTTTCTTTCTTTTCCTTCACGAACCACCCGGCCCAGCCCCTTTCTCCTCCCCCAGCCTTTGCACCTCCCAACCCCGACGCCGCCAACCAGCCATCGCCGCCGCCCATCCAAAGCTTCCGGCGCTGATCTCGCTCCTTTGACTGGCTTTTTCCTTCCTTTCTCTTCCCATTTGTTTCGGCAACCCTTTGACCAACCAAATATCCCCTTTCTCGTGCATTTTCTCTCCCTTGGCCTGCGCAACCCCTACCCCGAATTGCTGCCACCGGCCAAACAACGTCGTCGGTGACCATGACCCTACTTGCCCAACGCTCTAGCCGATCCACAGACCCTAACCTATCATTTACACTCTATAAATACCCCCCCCCATGATAACCTATATCGAGCCTTTGATTTCATTACCCAGAATTTGACCCTTTTCGCCGCCAACTCTATAGACGCCTCGTCCGCCGCCTCCGGCCCACTTCGCCGCCATCCATGGCCACCAAAATCTTCATTGCACCTCCCTCTAGCTAACCAAACCATTCATCACCCTCGATTCTTTCTGCACAATCCTCCCCGACTGTGCGAACTTCCCTTCTCAACCAACCTGTTTTCCATCCCCCGCCACCCTTTGCACCACCCTTAGCCACCTCTTCCGCCGCTTCTTTCACCTTCTAAAATGTTCTATAGATCACCTTCTACCTTCCCCTACCTCTATTTTCCTCTTTCTCCCTCTCCTCCTCTCTCTTTCTTCTTCTCCTCCATTCGGCCACCACCTGCCATCGTCGTGCGCTGCCACCATCATTATGTCCCTCTCCTTCTGGGCAACTCAAAACACCCCAGCTCCCACCTTAATTCTCCCTATCTTTTTCCCAGCATGCAACTTTTACCCTTTTCTTTCCTTTTTCTGGCCACCGTTGCCGCCTCCGTGCACCATTGCCGATGCCACCTATTTCCGCCTGCCTAAAGTTGAACCCTAGACCCTCTCAGTCATTTTCCCTATTTTTATAACCCTTAAATTATTTTATTTCAATTATTTACATATAAATACCATTATTATTATCATCATTATTAGTATTAATGTTTTGATTATTATTTCTGTTGAGGGATGAAGCCCTATTGTATTTTATTTTCGATTTTATCATTGTTATTCTTATTATTTCCATTATTACTATTATTAATATTAATGTGCTATTATTATTATAATTATAATTATTTTATTTTTACTATTTCAAATTAATATTATTATTATTTGATTATTAATATTAAACCTACTTTACTATTATGATTATTATTATGATTATGATTATTATTATTATTATTATTATTATTATTATTATTATTATTATTATTATTATTATTATTATTATTATTGGTTATTTATTTTACTAATATTATTATTAGTATTTTTTTGGTAAATGGGCCGAAGCATTTATTTTACTTTTTTTTTAATAATGCATTTTTATTATTATTATTACTATCATTATTGTTATTCTTATTAATATTCTCATTGATATTATTTTTAGTATCATTACTATTATTGGGGTAAGGTTTTTAACCCTATATTATCAAATTTTCTAATATTTCAATTATTTCTATATCTTTAGCAAAGTTAGAATGTTATTAATGCTATTTTATTAGTATGTTATTATTTGGTCAAGGCCCTAAGGAGGCGTAGGAGCGTGCTCCAAGACCGGTGTCGTTTCAGGTAAGGGGTGCTAAGGCCTTTGTGTGCTTATATGCATTATGTGCTTTGCATGCTATATATCACATGTTTATCTTTATCAATTATTTCGTATATGGTATGATGTGGAGTTGAAGTATGTTTTTGTGTGTTTATATGTCATGTGTATTACGTATATATGATGATATGTGTTGTGATCCTGTAAGGTATGCATGTGAGGGTGTTGATGTGGTTTTTATGGGAGAAAGGATGAAAAAGGAGGATGGGGAAGAGGTTGACCAAGGGAGGTGAGTTGACCTAATTATTTATGAGTGGAAGAATAAAATGGAGAATTTTAGGGTTTCGTGTGGGAGAATCTGATTTATGATTTTTATAATTTTGTGTGGGAGAGTTTAACTTATGGTTTTGTATGAGAGAATCTAATTTATGGTTTGGATGATTTTATATGGGAGAATGTAATATATGATGTTATATGGGACAATCTAATTTATGGATTATATGGGAGATTCTAATTTATGATTTTATGTGGAAGAATCTAACTTACGGTCTTGTATGGGAGAATCTAATTTGTGGTTATGAATGGGAGAATCTAATCAATTGTATTATATGGACAAATCTTTGGGTTTTCTATGCTTTGAATCTAGGGTTTGATATGGATGGATTTTTGGTTTTGTGTGGATTGAACGTAGGGTTTTGTATGACGGAATCTAGGGTTTACATGGTGCAATTAACGGTTGTTTGGTGGTATTAGGGTTGCATGGTGGTATTAATAGTTGTGTGGTGGTATTAGGGTTTACATGATGTTATTAGGGTTTGTATGGTAGTATTAATGGTTGTATAGTGGTAGTAGGGTTTGCATGGTGGTATTAATAGTTGCATGGAGATATTTATGGTTGTATGGAGATATTAGGGTTTGCATGGTGGCATTAGGGTTTTACATAGGAGTTAATGATTGCATGGGATTTAGGATTTGTATGAAAAGTTCGAGAAGTTGCATGGGATGTGTAAAGTTTGCATGGGAGTGAAATTTACGTATGAAAAGTTGATTTGAGATATAAGGAAGGTAATGTAAGTGTTGTTTGGGTGTTTGAACACTTAGGATGAAAAATAGTACGTAGGACAATATAAGAGTATGGAGGAGATTGAATTAGGGTTCGGAGTGATTAACTATGGGTTGTTGTGATTAACTGGGTTAGAGTGGATAATTGCGGTTTGTTATGATTAACTAAGGCGTGGAGTGGCTAATTATGGTTGTTATAGTTAAATAGAGTTTGGAGTGGTTAACTATGGTTTGTTGTGGTTAATTAGTGTTTGTTGCGGCCGATTAGGGTTTTCGTGTATCATGTGTATTTAGTGATTAAAGGGTAATTATGATTGTGAAATTTATGATTTGTGATGTGTGATGATTCATGCATGTACACGGTGAAAGCTTCTGAATAAGATACTTAAAACATTAATTATCTAAAGCGGAAGATCATTGAGACGGGACCAACCGATCCACCAGTTCAGAATAGTGGTTAGGGTTTTTACCCTATGTGCGACCGATCTGCCAGTTATAATATTGGTTAGGACATGATGTCCTATATGTGACCGATCCACCAATTATAATAGTGGGGGTTCCCGAGCTCAATGATCACAAACCAGAATTTTGCTAAAGCACTTAAAAGATACTAATTACTTACAGTGGAACACCATGCGAGCCGGGGCCCACCGATCCACCGGTTAGGAATAATGGTTAGGACGCGTAGTCCTATGTGTTTCCGATCCACCGGCTATAATAGTGGTTAGGGTATGATACTCTATGTGCCTCCGATCTACCGGCTATAATAGTGTGGGCTTCCGTAATCGCATGGATTTGATAAAAAGTATGGTGTGAATCAACTTCCGATCAAAGATTAATTAAGTAATTGAATTGGATTATATATGGGCCTTTGTACTTTTACTTGGACGGTAATGTGTATTTATGTTATCATGTTGGTCTTATGGTCTATTATTGTTCTGCATTATTTATGTGTTTAGTGCTCGGTTACCATACTCAGTACGTAGCGTACTGATCACCCTTTTATGGGTGCTGCTCATTCCTACGAGTAGTATGCCCTTATGACTTTGTGTAGGTGGACGAGACATCAGTCGGGGATGTGTGTTGAGCATGTTTGGCTCAAGTTCAAGAGAGTTGTGGTCATATTTCAGTCTTTATATGATTCTATTTCCTTTGATTAATCTTTTATCGGTTGTAACTATTTCTCTTTTTAAGTTGAATAATAATTCCTTATGCGTACTCTGATTTTTATTTTACAACCGTTTAATGCTCATTTGGAATTTTTTCAAAGGCTTAGCACTTGATTTATAATTGATTATTTCTTTTCTTTAGCCTTAGCACTTGGTACTGGAATGGTCGGAGAGAATCGGTTCGGTACTAAGTGTGGCGGTAACATTCCCAGAATTCACGGGTTTTACATTAAGTATTTTAATTACTTCCGCTAAAAAAAGAAGTGAATTTTGGGGTGTTACAGTAAGAGTCTTTTGTAAGCCTTAATTCCCTCTTGCTGAGTGATTTGAATTATCTCCAAAAATCTTGAGTCTTTTATCTTAAGTGTCAGTCACTTAATTCATATCTTCAACACTTCTCCTCCTCTCTAATTTTATCATTTTTGTGGCCTATTACTCCACCATAATTTTAGCACCATGTTTAACCCAATTTGTTTCCATCATGAATGAAATTGGTATCAAAGCTTTAGTTATTATAAATTAGGTTTTATTTTTGTTCCACCATCAGCACTACACCATTTTCTAAGCTAAAACCTTTCCCTGCAAGAAGAAAAATATTTCTTCACTTTGCAACCCACTTGAGCCCTCAATTTGCAAATAAAAAATTTTCCTTACCCAATCCAACCCATTCGAGCCCCCCAACCTACAAAAGAAAAACTTTTTCAAAACCCTTCGGTCCATTCGAGCTCTCAACCTGCAAGAGGAAAATATTTTCCTCCACCTAGCAACCATTCAAACCCTTAACCTACAAGTAAAAAAAAATCCTTCCCCTTCTTAACCCTATGCAAACCCCATTTCATTAACAAAAAAATAACCCTATGGATGATCATCCCATACATAGCGATTTAAATCTCAATAAGGCACATAATTAAAAAAGGGATCGTGCCATTGATGTCCTACAACATTATACTCAAAGAATAGATCACGCGTTGGTAGCCTTATAACAGGAAATGGGACACAATCGAGCCCTTTTGCAACAACTTATCCCTAACAACTCCCTCCAACAAACCATCCAAATAGAGTCCTCATGAAGTAGAGGAACCCCATGATGTTGACAGCCTCTCAAGTTGATGTATGGTGGATTCAAGTTGGGTTTAACTTGGTGTAAAACAATATGGCTAAATAATAAGCCACAAAAATGAGAAATTTGGAGGATACAACTTAATTCATACACTTGAATCTACCACTTAAGATATGCAAGAGGGAAGTAAGGCTAACCAAAGACCCCTACAATCAACCCCTTCTTGCTCTAATATAGTGTTACGAATACTTAGTTACATTAAAAATAAACTAGGGTTGCTTAGAAACCAAACTAGATAGTCACTACTTGGTTAGCTTTTCTAGTTTGATTCTAACCGAACCTAAACTAGTTATTACTATCCCAAGAAGGGGGTCATACGCCCTCCATCATGCAGCCTATGCTTTTGCTGATTTAGCTTAAGTGCAACTCAACCCTGTTAAGTACAAGCTATTACATGATTTAAACAAAAAATTGGTAATCCCCTAAAGTCATCCTACCAAGAGAAATATCATAAGTACAAGGTGGTAATTCCAATACTCCAAAAGGTAGCCACGATTTCTACACTTGCACACCACCAACCATTTCTTCCATTAGCTGGGGGCAACCGAAAACCATGGGGCCAGAATGGGGTGTGAAGGATAAGAAAAAAAAGGGGTAGCAAATTGTTGTATTGCATGCTGTAAAAAGGTGGTTGGGTGGTTTTGTAGGTAGAGTTTGGAAGGTTGGGGATGTGGGAAATTAAACCAACAAAGGTGGGCTATGGAATAGAAGGTAGCTAGATATTTTGGCTGCTAGGATTATAGCTGCAAAAGTGGCTAAGTGATGGCTTGAAAAGGTGGCAAAAAATGGCTACAAATTTAGGGTGGCTTAGGGGAATATTGCATGGCTTACATGATTGATTTTCTTATATAAAAACGTGGAAGATTTGGGATGTGTTTGTTTGCCAATAGTGAGTTCAAAAAAGAAGGGGTTGCGAAGGGAAAGCTGATGGAAGAAATTTTAGTGGACACCTTCCCAAATTTGAAGAATTTTGGGGCCGTCTAATTTAGGAAAAGTGTGCTTAAGATGGGATTAGATGAAGGGGATGATCCTACATCACTCCACCCCCCCCCCTAAAGTTAACTTGAAGGGGAAAGGAAGAGAAGAGGTAGGTGAAATGATAAGAACAAGGAATGTAAGATGCTTCAAGCGCCAAGGAGTAGGGCATCACCAAAATGAATGCCCTAACGAAAGGGTCATAACATTTATGGAGCTTAATGAAGCCATACCTAAGGAATAAATGGAATAATGTGTCTTATCCCATAAAGAAGAAGAATAATAAAAGGAAGAAGCAGCACTCGACATGGGAGAAGCTCATATAGTGAGGAGGAGTTGCCATACCACGAACCAAAGGGAGTACATCATTCAAACCAAATGCACCATTGGTGGCAAAGTTTGCTTGCTTATAGTGGATGGTGGGAGTTGTGCAAATTTGGCCTCAGCATGTTAGTGGAGAAGTTAGGGTTGGACACCACTCCCTATGCCAAACCATATGATACATAGTGGATATAAATTAGGTTAAACTTGGTGCAAATTAAAATGGTAATAAGCCACAAAAAAAAAAGAGAAATTTAGGGGTGAGAATAAGTCTTGAAGATATAAATTAAGTGACCCTTAATTCATATACTTGAATCTACCAATTAAGCTATACAACACTTAAGATAAAAGACACAAGATTTGTACAGATAAATCAACAAAGGTATGTACTAACAAAGGAGGTAATTTTCACTCATCGAGAGCGAAGTAAGGTTGACTAAAGACCTCTACAATCAGCCCCTGCTTGCTCTTATATAATGTTACAAATTTTTAGTTACAATCTAACTAAAATAGAGTTGGCTATAAATCAAATTAGATGGTTACTAATTAATTATCTTTTCTAGTTTAATTCCAACCAAACAAATCCTAGTTTACCCCACCCACAATGTGGTTATGCGTCCCTCTTATATTCAACCCCTACCTTAGATTATTTAGATTGAGTACAAGTTATCCCCTAAAGTCCTAGCTATTATATGATTTTAAAAATAAAAAATGGACAGCCTCTAAAGACAACTTGCAAGAGGACAATTATAAGGTAGTGATTCTAATATGCCAAAAGGTGTTCATGATATATGCACTTGTAGGCACCTAACCTTTTCATCCATTTGGTGGGGTGGCTATCGAGTTACATGGGAAAAGGAGGCATGTACAAGATGGAAGAAAAGGGGTAGCAGCAGGTGGTTTTTGAAGGCAAAGAAAAGGTGGATGGGGTGGTTTTGTACGCTGGTTTTAGCAGGGATGGGGACTTGGGATTTTAACCAGCAAAGGGTGGGTGAGAAAGTGGCTGGTGATTTTGACTACCAAAATGGCTAGGATTATGGCTAAAGTGGTTGGGTGATGGCTCAAAAAGGTGGCAAAAAGTAGCTACAAGTTTAGGGTGGCTAGAGGGAAAATGCATGGCTCATGCATGGTTTATTTTATTATGTAAAAAGGTGGCAAATTTAGGATGTGTTTGTTTTCCCACAATGTGTTCAAAAAAGGAGGTGGGGGAAGGGAAAATAATATTGAAGAAAGTTTAGTGGACATATTATCAAATTAGAATATTTTTAGGGTCATCTAAGTTGGGGAGAAGGGTGGTTAAGATGGGATTAGATGAAGGGGATGTCACTACATCATTCTCCCTTTCTTGAAAACGTTATTGGATTGGGTCAAAAGGTTCATCATGGATGTAGGGGAGTAAATTTTCTACATTGAAGAGGTTGCAAATATTGCCCATGTTTTCTAGTAGCTCGAGTTTATAAGCATTATCTCATATCTTCTCCAAAACTCTATACAAACCATCACTTCTTGACATCAACTTGTTATTTCTTCTTATGGGAAATCGTTCTTTGTGTAGGTGAAGCCAAACCAAATCTTTGGCCTCATCAAAGTTTTGTTTGCAATGTTTGTTGGCTCTTGCTTTGTTTAGCTTGTTTACACTTTCAATTTGTATCCTTACTTGCTCATGGAGTCTCTTCCTTCTTTTGGCACATTCCTTGGCATCGAAACTTATTAATTCACCTATGGAGAAAGGTAGGAGGTATATGAGAAAAAAGAGGTTTAGACCATAGTCAGCCTCAAAAGTTGAATGCCTCATGGAATAAGTGGGAGACCGATTATAAGCAAATTTAGAAAAACTAAATTTGGCATTCTTATCCTATAAGGAGTTATGGACCAAACTTCGAAAGAGCATGGTGCAAGTTCAATTTGTTAATTCGATCTGGCCATCAGTTTGTGGATGGTAAGTGGTACTAAAGAAAGGTTTTGTACTGACTAACCTTCAAAATTACTTCAAAAATAGTTGAGAAACTTAGCATCCCTATCCAAAATAATTTCTTCCAGAAATCAACTACATAAGATGCATCATCCATTTTATGACAAGCAACAAAATGAGTCATCTTAGAGAACCGATCTACCACCACCATTATAGCATCATGTTGCTTTATGTTTGAGGCAATACTACAATAAAATCCATGCTAACATGATAATATTGTTGGTGGGGCACGGGGAGGGGAGTATACAATCATTGAAGGAACTGACTCTGATGTAGAGGCATCTCATAATAATATTTCACTAATTAACTTTTATAAGTTAGGGAATCACAAAACACTCTTAACTTGGATGAAATTAATTAGCAGAATATGACGTACCAACCCCTGCATGCATGGTGGCACATTCAACCCAAACACAACCAATTATGGTAGCTTATCCAACCCAAACTCCACCAACTATGATGGCACATCAAGCCCAAGGCTAACTATTTCATTGCTATTTCTAAGTATTTTTCCACCTAAGAAGCTAAATCAGCCCAAGCCCAAGGTTGATTTCAAAAAATGAAATTAAAAAGGAGAGAGAAAAGAAAAATGAGGACAAGTGGATGGTGAAGTAGGTGAAGAAAATCAGCCAAGTCAACAAATCAAAGTATTTTAATTGGATAAGCATATGAGATGATTGATTAGGTATGAGAGATGATTGAGTTATTTGTACTTTTATTTATTACCTACCTTTTTAGCATATAAGGGGCTCCATGCTATGTCATGGCTGTCAAAATACCACACATAGGCTGGCCTCATTTTAGTTCTCATCCATCTAATTGTAAGCTCGTATTAGATAACTAGATAGTAAAGAATGGTTGGAATGTAACTAAGTAGGTAAGGGGGATAGGTATAGTGGACTTTTTATTACCATGGCTGCTACTATAAATATGGGTAGTGATGTAGGAGCATCTCATAATAATATTTTACTAATTAATTTTTCTAAGTTAGGGGCACTCTTAACTTAGATGAAGTTAATTAGTCGAATATGAGAAATAAGTGGAAGTATCAGCCCATGCTTGCATGGTGACACATTCAGCCCAAACATAACAAATTATAGTAGCTTATCCAACCAAGCCCAACCAACTATGATGGCACGTTAAGCCTAATCCCAAACAGCTATTTTATTACTATTTCCAAGTATTTTGCCACTTAAGAAGCCAAATCAGCCCAAGACCAAGGCTAATTTTGAAAATTCAAAAAAAAAAAGAGAAAAGAAAAAGGAGGACAAGTGGATGGTGAAGTAGGTGAAGAAAGTCAGCCAAGTCAAATCAGTCAGCCAAGAAAGCATGGGAGATGATTAGTTAGGTATGGGGGATGATTGAGTAACTTGTGCTTTTATCTATTACCTACTTTTCAACATGTAAGGGACCCCATGCTCTGGTATAGCTATCAAAATACCACACATAGGCTAACCTCATTTTAGTTCTCACCCAACTAGTTGTTAGGTTGTATTAGATAACTAGATAGTAAATAATGGTTGAAATGTAACTAGGTAGGTAAAGGGGATGGTTATAATGGACTTTTTGTAACCTTGGTTTCCATTATAAATATGGGTAGCCTCAACACAATGGAACACAATACCCCTTGAATTAATTATCATATTTTCGAGCTCCCCTAAGCCCCCCTCTACAAAGTTGAGTAAAAACTTTGTTTTGAGTGAAAAATCTCATAACTTTTATCTCAAGTGTTGAAACATTGAGTGGTAGTTGTGAGTGTTTGGTCTTTGGCTACCTTAGATTAAATATTATCATACTTCTCATCTCTTTTCTCTATTTTATCTTTTAGTGGTCAATTATCTCATAAGCCACCATCTTCCATTAAGCATGGTCCAACTTGTTTAGCATATGCATCCAGTAGCCTCAACACAATGGAACACACTACCCCGCCCCCCTTGAATTACAAATCACATTTTCGAGCTCCCTATGCCCCACTCTACAAACTTGAGTGAAAACTTTGTTTTGAGTGAAAAATCTCTTAACTTTATCTCAAGTGTTGAAACCTTGAGTGGTAGTTGTGAGTGTTTGGTCTTTGGCTACCTTAGAACAAATATTATCATACTCCTCATCTTTTTTCTTTATTTTAACTTTTGATGGTCAATTATTCCATAAGCCACCATCTTCCATTAAACATGTGCCAACTTATTTAGCATATGCATCAAACTCTTAGACTTTTGGAAAGTGGCACATCTCACCATTATGCCTTGTACATCTCCTACCATTCTTCAACAAAAGAAATGTTCCTGCAATACATCAGTAGATTTGTTGATTCCTAAATTTCCTACAAGCCCTCCTCCATGTATCTCTTGGATGAGCATCTCTCGCACAGGACCCTTTGGCAAGCAAATTTTATTGTTTAAAGGAACCCATCATGAAGAGTGAATGAACCTATGATCTTGTCTTGTTCCTTAAAGTAGGCACTAAACTCTTCATCTTCCTGGTAGAGCTCCTTCATGCAACTAAATCGTAGGACTCTTGATTCTAATAAAAAAAACATACAATATCTCCTAGAGAGGGCATCAACTACAACATTTGTTTTGTTACTCATATGTTTAGCTGCAAATGTTAAGGCCCAAAAGAACTCCACCCATCTAGCATGCCTAAAGTTGAGTTTGTGCTAAACATTGATGTACTTGATAGACTCATGATCATTGTGTAATAAAAATTGTTAAGGTCTTAGATAGTGTGACTCGTGATCTAAGGCCCTTACAAGTGCATAAAACTCCTTACCTTAAGTGTTATAGTTCATACGAGACCCATAGAGTTTTTTAATAAAATAGGCCACGAGCTTCCCTTCTTCGATGAGGACCACTCCAATTCTCACTCCGCTAGCTTCACACTCTACTTTGAAAGGTTTCTAGATATTAGGTAATGCCAAAAAGGTTGCTTCTCCTAAATTGGTCATGGCTACTTCAAAAGTGTCCTAGGTGGCTCCTGACCACTTGAACTCTCCTTTCTTCATGAATTCTGCCATGGGGGCTAGGTATTGGACACCTATACTTGACTGTGATGTTTTTGATATCTCTACTATCAACACACATCCTAATGGTTCCATCCTTTTTCCCATTAGCAAGACCGGTACTGCACAAGGACTAAGGGATTCTTGAATCAATCCCTTAGTGATCAATTCTTCCACTTGTTTGTGAAGTATCGTGTCTTCTTTGGGATTACGATGATAGGTCACCTTATTAGGCAAAGTAGAGTAGAGTACAAGATCTATTTGGTGCTCTATGCCTCATATGGGGGTAGTATATGGAGTAAATCATTTGGGAACATATCTCTTAACTTTTCTAACAAAACCCTAACATGATGGTTCATGGGTGCCCCTCCCTCATTCTCTCCTACCAGTAACAATAAATAAAACATTTTCCCTTTGTCTAAAGCCCTAGATACACATTTCTCATATATAAGGGCTTTTGACACTTGGTGGTGCTTCCATCCGTGGCCAATGGCAACTTCAAAGGTGTGAGGATGATGTTCCTCTTAGCATACTTCAAGTTGTAGCTGTTCTTCCTTCCATCATGGGACACATTCCTATCATATTGCCAAGGGAACCCCAAAAGTAAGCGGCATGCGTCCATTGGAACTACATCACACAACACTTGGTCATGGTTGAATTCTCTAATAGAAAAAACCCACGGGTACTTTCTAGGTCACCTCCACAACACCACCGATATTTAACCATCGCAACTTGTATTATTTGGTGTGGGGTGTGGTGGTCAACCCTAAATTTTCCACAAATGTGCATGAGGCCTCATTTGTACAACTCCCACGATCCACTATGAGGGAGAAAACCTTATCACTAATGGTGCATTTGGTTTGAAAGATACCCTTCCTTTTGTTTTCTTCAACATGGCTTTCTTTGGTATGAAAAATCTGCCTCACCATAAGAGCTTCTCCCACATCGGCTAGTGATTATTCCTCTTCTTTCTCTTCATGGACCAAGGCACATTATTCCACTCCTTCCTTAAGTATGGCTTCATTAAGCTCCAAAAGATTCATGACCCTTCAATTAGGGTATTCTGTTTGGTACCACCCTGCTCCTTGGCTCTTAAAGCATCTTATATTCCTTATTCTACTTGATTCACCTATTCCTTCAATTCCTTTCCCCTTCATGCCAAATTTAAGGGGAGTGGAGGGAGGCTTGGATGGTGTTGGTATATTTTTTTGAGGACACACACTTGGTTTGTTGATGCTAAACTGAGAGGTCCTCCTTTTCTTCTTATGATTTTCGACTCAACTAGCCAAGTAGAAGAGCTCATCCAAAGTGTAATACCATTGCATCTCCACTTTTCTAGCAAGTTCTTACCTAATACCTCCCATGAACCGTGACATGGTATGTTCTTCACTTTCCTCAATGCCAAGTCTTAACCTCAATTCTTTGAACTCTCGTACATATTATTCCACATTCATAGACCATTACCTTAGTGAGGATTATTTGTTAAACAAGTTTGAGTATAAGAGGATGGCACAATTCTTTCTAGCATGAGCTTCTTCATCTTATGCCACAATTTAACTTTTCATTTTCCTTTCCTCCTTCTTTGGTTGGTAAGGTTCTCCCACCAAAGAGAGGCATGACCCTTAAACTTCAAGGTGGCTACTATGAAGCTTTTATCATCTTTGTACCCTTTATCCTCAAAAAGCCTAAACCACCTTAATTCCTATTATAGGAATTCTTTCAGATTATGTTGGGCTTAAAACTTTGGGATTTTAGTTTTGATATCCTTGAAGTCTCTTCCATTTTCCTTTCTCCTTCTTTTCATGAAATGATTCACTTTTGAAGAGTTATGCTCACTTGAGAGGTTGTCAACACCACGGGGTTCTTCTACTTCATGAGGGTTCGGTTTGGACAGTTTGTTAGACAATTGTTGTTATGGATAAGTTGTTCCAAAAGGGTTTTGATGTGGCCCATTTCCTCTTGTAAGGCTACCAACGTATAATCTATTCTTTGAGTGTCACGTTATAGGTAATCAATGGCACGATCCCTTCTTTCATTGTGTGCCTCATTGAAATTTGAACCCCTAGGTATAGGATGATCATTCGTAGGCTTAAAATTTTGTTGTGTTTAAGAAATAAGGTTCAAAAGGGGGGTAAGGTGAAGGATAATTTTTGTTTTGTAAGTTGAGGGATCAAATGGGCTGGATGGTGAAGGAAAAAAAATTTCTTTGAAGTGTGAGGGGTTAAAATTTCTAGATTGAGAGGAAAATATTTTTTTTTCTTTGTAGTTGAGGGCTTGAATGTCCCACAAAGTGAATAAATTTTTTTTCTTCCTATAGAGAAAGGCCTCGATAGGCTGCTATGGTAAAAAAAAATTGTGAGTGGTTGGCTACGAAAATTATTTTAGGCTGATGGTAAAATGAAAATGTTACCCAATTTATAACAACCTAAGCTTTGATAATAATTTGATGCATGTTGACTACAAATTAGGTTAAACTTGGTGCAAATTAAAATAGTTGGGTATTAAGCAAAAAAAAGAGAGAAATTTAGGGGTGAGAAGAAGTGTTGAAGATATGAATTAAGTGACCCTTAAATCATATACTTAAATCTACCAAGTTATGCACTAACCAAGGAGGTAATTTTTACTCATCAAGAGGGTAAGGCTAACCAAAGACCTCTAAAATCAGCCCCTTCTTGTTCTTATATAGTGTTACACATATTTAGTCACAATCTAACTAAACTAGAGCTGGTTAGAAATCAACCTAGACTGTTACTAATTAGTTATCTGTTCTAGTTCAATTTTAACCAAACAAATCCTAGTTTTCCCCACCCTCAATGTGGTCATGTGTCCCTCTTACATTCTACCCGTACCTTGGCTGGTTTGGATTGAGTACAAGTTATTTTGTAAGGTACAAGCTATAACATTAGTTTAAAATTAAAAATGGTTAATCCCTAAAGTCAACATGTAAGAAGACAATCATACGTACAAGGTGCTGATTCTAATACTTCAAGCCACTAACCTTTTAAACCATTTGGTGGGGGCTACTGAATTACATGGACAAAGGTGGAGTGTGTAGGCTAGAAGAAAAGAGGTAGTAGCTAGTGGTTTTTGCGAGCTAAGAAAAGGTAGCTGGGGTGGTTTTGCAGGTTGGTTTTGGCAGGGATGGAGATGTGGGATTTTGACCAACATAGAGTGGACCATGGGTGAGAAGGTGGCTGGTCATTTTGGCTGCTAAAATGGCTAGGATTATGGCTACAAAAGTGGCTAGGTGATGGTTCAAAGAGGTGGGAAAAAGTGGCTACAAGTTTTGGGTGGCTTGGGGTGAAAATGCATGTTCCACGCATGATTGATTTTCTTATGGAAAAAGGTGGCAAATTTGGGATGTATTTGTTTTCCCATACTGTGTTCAAAAAAGAAGGGGGATGGGAAAAAATATGGAAGAAAGTTCAGTGGAAACCTTCCCAAATTAGAAGATTTTTAGGGTTGTCAAATTTGGGGAGAAGGTTGATTAAGATGGTATTAGCTGAAGGGGATGCTCCTGCATCACCTAACAAGTTGCAATGCTTGAATAATGGTAGTGTTGTGGAGGTGACTAAACAATTTCCTGTCATTTTTTCCATTAGAAAAACCTACTATAACCGAATGTTGTGCAATTTAGTCTTAATGAATGTATGCCGCTTGCTTTTGGACGGCCCTTGGCAATATGATATGCACGTGACCCATAATGGAAGGAAGAACAACTACACCTTGAAGTATGTTAAGAAGAAGATCATCCTCACACCATTGAAGTTACAATTTGCCACGGACGGAAGCGACGTCAAGTGTTAAAAGTCCTTATGTATAAACGAGAAATGTGTATCTGGCGCTTAGAAAAAGGAAATGTTGTATTTGTTGTTAATGATAGGTGAGAATGAGGGGAGAGCACCCATGGAACCTCAAGTTAGGGTTTTGTTAGAAAAGTTTAGAAATGTGTTCCCAAATGATTTATCCCATGTACTACCCCCAGATGAGGCATCAAACACCAAATCAACCATATACCTGGTGCTACCTTTCCTAATAAGGTGGCCTATTGTTGTAATCCCAAAGAAGCCATGGAGCTTCACAAACAAGTGGAAAAATTGCTCACTAAGGGATTGATTTAAGTATCACTTAATCCTTCTGTGATACTAGCCTTGCTAGTACCAAAGAATGATGGATCTGTGAGGATGGATGTTGATAGTAGATCTATCAAAAGCATCACCATCAAGTATAGATATTCAATACTTAAACTTGATGACTTGCTTGATTGTTTACACAACGCTTTTCTTTTTTCCAAAATTGACGTTTGTAATGGTTATTAACATATTCAAATGAAGGCAGGTAATGAGTGGAAAATGGTAATGTGCTTCGGGTTGTCAAACGCTCCTAGTTCCTTCATGAATCTTGTGAATGAGGTACTTAGGCCATTCATTACCAAGTTTGTTGTTGTTTATTTTGATGGCATACTTGTTTATAGTCCACATGAAAGAGAACATGTAAAACATCTTGAGCTTGTATTTCATGCCTTTAGAAATAAGTTGTATTCTAAGCTAGAAAAATGTGAGTTCATTATAACTAGGGTTACTTTTCCAAGCTTTGTGGTTTTTAAGGATGGGACAACCATGGATGAAACCAAGATTAAAGCCATCAAGACCTGGCTAACCCCTAGTAGTTTGACTCAAATAAGATACTTAAAAGGACTTACATCCTTCAACCAAAGATTCATCAAGGGATTCAATACTCTCCTTTCTAAAGTGATTAGCACCAAGTTAGGGGAAGTACCCATCTTTACCTTACTTGATTGCAAGAAACCATTTGATACCCACTAGTACATCATCAGTGTCTAGAGTATGTAAGGCAACGAGACCTCTTAGGATCCCACTTGGAGGCAAACTAACCCCTGATAGCTAATCGAGGATTGGGTATGCTAGATCCATACTCAACTCGACTTTCTTTCGCTTTAAGTGATTAGTATTTTATTCGTAACGATGGATGATCATACAAAGCCCATATAGGCAAACAAGGTAAATCCCCATATTAAACTATATTAATCCTTTTTATTTCCATTTTCCCCAACCATATAGACTTACCATTTATCCTTAGCTAAAGAAATTCACATCCATCATATGGCTTAATTCATACCCTTACTAATTTCCATTACTATTATCTCCATATTATCACTTATCATAAGTTAAGTATACCTTTAGCCTTTACATTACTCATAATGTATGTCACAAGTTATGATTCATTTTAATCTCTTATTTAAGGTAATAATCTATGTTAAAATATGCATTTTATCCCATTAGTAATCGTGATATAATCCTAAACACAGTCCTCCAATCATAACCAAACCACAAGCAAACAAATTATGCAAACCAGCCAACCTAGTCGATTAGTCTAGCTCAACTAGTTGATCGGTTGTACCAACCAACTAATTAGTTTGGGTCGACCAGTTGATCAATTCAATTCAATTCAACCAAACCATGCTTCCTTCAAACCAATCAATCGATTTAGGCAAACCTAAAATGCTCTAAAAATTTCTAATTTTAAAAAATTATACTTAAATAAGATTTTATTAGAAAAATTAATTAAATAAATTATTTTTATTAAAATAAAAGTAAATTAATTAATAAAATTTAAGAAGAAATTTATAAGTATTTTAATTAGGAGAAATTTGGGTATTTTAGCTAATTAAGGATTTTTATTTTAGAAATTAATTAAATAAATTATTTTATTTAAAATAAGAAGAAGAAAATAGTTCCAAATTCATATAAATTTTATAAATAATTTAATTGAAGAAAATTAGAGTGTTTTTCTAATTAAAAATGAATTTACAGAAAAAAATTTTAAAAATCCTAAATTAGAATAAAAAGGGATTTAAATATTATTTTATTTAAATATTATTATTTTTAAGTAGCCCAAATATTTTAATTAATTTAATTAGCCTAACCCATTATTTTTCCTTTTTCCCTTTTCCTTTTTCCTTTTTCTTTCTTCCTTTTTTATTTATTTTTCTTTCTTTCTCTTCCTTTTCTTTTCTTTTTCTTTCTTACCTTCCCCAAGTTGGGCCTAGCCGTAGCCCATTTTCTTTCTTCTTCCCATGGCCTACTCCCGTTTCCTTCCTTTCTTCCTTCAGCGCGGCCCAATCGAAACGCCGCTCTTCATTCCTTTTGCCACCAAAATGCCGTGTTTCATTTAATTCACCCCCACTGCGCCAACCGACCCGATTCACCTTCTTTTCCTTCCTTTCTTTTTCTCCTAAGCTGCCTAGTCCAAACCCCCCACTTCTTCTTCTTCCACCAGCCTTCGATCCTACCTTCGTCGTCGACTACCACCTCCGTCGCCCCGCCCTGGTTTTTCGCCACCGATTACGCCCAATTTGACAGGCCAATTTTTCCCCTCTATTTCCCCAGTGATTGGCCTATCATTTCGACCAAATCAACTCCCCTATTCTCGCGCGTTTTTCCCTCACATTGGCCTGCGCAACCCTTTCCCCGTTTTGACTCCCACCGGCCAACCTTGCCACCGGTAACCCTAACCCTACCTGCCTTACCTCGTAACTGACCCACATAACCCTAAAACTCCATTCTAAAATATATAAATACCCTCCTAATCTACCTTGTATTGAGCTTTTAATTCATGCCCAGAATTTTCTGACCTTGCCACCGCCACCCCTTTAGATGCCTCGTCTATCGCCACCGGCCAACTTCGACGCCATCTCTGACCACCAAACTCATCCTTCCACCATCCTCTAACTACCTAAACCTCCCTCATCCCTCGATTCTTCCTGCACAATCCAACTCAGCCGTGCAAAGTTATCTCCTTGAACAGCCCTATTTTCTGTCTCCGCCACCCTTTGTGTCGCTGTTAGCCACCTCTTCTGCCGCTGCCGCCACTTCTTTCACCTCCCATTATCTTCTGCAGACCCTCATCTACCTTCCTCTACCTTTCTTTTCCTATTCCTCCCTCTCCTCCTCTCTTTCTCTCCTTCTTCCCCGCCGCTGCCGCCATGTGCCGCCACCTTTGGTTGTGCCGCCACCCTCATTCAACTTCTCTCCCTCTAGGCAGTCTTAAACACCCTAACTCCCCCTATCTTTTTCCCCGTATTCAACTTTTACCCTTTTGTTTCCTTTTTCTAGCCACCGTCGCTGCCGGTGTCGTCCATCCCCACCAACCTAAAGTTGAACCCTAAACCCTATCAACCATTTTCCCTATTTTTACAAGAATTAATTTATTTTATTTCATTTATTTGAATATAAATACTATTATTATTATTATTATTATTAATGTTTTGATTATTATTTCTGTTGAGGGTTGAAGCCCTATTGTATTTTTATTTTGATATTATTATTATTATTATTATTATTGCTTCTATTATAACTATTATTATTATTATTATTATTATTATTTGTTTATTATTATAATTATTAATTTTATTATTACCATTTTGAATTACTATTATTATTATTTCATTATTAATATTACAACTACTTTACTATTAGTTTTTCTATTATTATTATTATTATTATTTGTATGCAAGTAGTATTATTATAATTATTATTATTATTATTATTATTATTATTCATATTTATATTCTCATTAATATTATTTTTAGCATATTTGCTATTATTATTTTAGTATTATTATTAGCATTAGGGTAAAGTCTTTAAACCCCTATATTATCAACATTTATAATATTTCTATTATTTCTTATATCTTTAGTAAAGTTAGAAATTTTTAATGTTATTTTTATTAATATGTTCTTATTGTGTCAAAGCCCTAAGGAGGTGTATGAGCGTGTTTCAAGACCGGTGTCGTTTTAGGTAAGGGTGTTACTAAGGCCTATTGTGTATTGATGTGCATTAAATGCCTTGTATGTTATGCATCATATGTTTATTATTGTAATTGTTTCGTATATGGTATGACGTGGAGTTCAAGCATGCTCTTGTATGGTTATATGGCATGTGTATTATGTATATGCAATGATATATGTTGTGACCATGTGAGACATGCATGTGAGGATGTTAATATGGTTTGCGTGGGAGAAAGGATGAAAAAGGAGAATATGGGGAATAAGTTGGCCAAGAGGTGTGAGTTAACCTAAGTTTTTTAATGATTCATGAGTGGAAGAATAAAATGAAAAATTTAGGGTTTCATGTGAGAGAATATAATTTATGGTTTGTATGGGAGAATATAATTTATGGTTTGTATGGGAGAATCTAATTTATAGTGTTATATGGAAGAATCTAATTTATGGTTTTATATGGGAGTATCTAATTTATGATGTCGCATGGAAGAATATAATTTATGATGTTTTATGGGAGAATCTAATTTATGGTTTTATATGGGAGAATCTAATTTATGGTGTTATATGGAGAAATCTAATTTATGGTTTTGTATGGGAGAATCTAATGTGTGGTATAACATGGGAGATTCTAATCTATGGTCGTGCATGGGAGAATCTTTGGTTTATTTTATGAGGTTGTATGGGAGAATCTAAGTTATGGTTTTGTATAGGATGATCTAATTTAGGGTTTGGTATGGATGAATCTTTGGTTTTATATGGTTCAAATTTAGGGTTCGGTATGGATGAATCTTTGGTTTTGTATGGGTTGAATTTAAGGTTTGGTATGGATGAATCTTTGGTTTTATATGGTTTGAATCTAAAGTTTGGTAATGATGAATCTTTAGTTTTGTGTTGATTGAATTTAGGGTTTTGTATGATGAAATCTTGGGTTTTGCATGAAAGAATTTAGAGTTTCGTATGGTTGGACTTAGGGTTTTGCATGAAAAATTTGATAGGTTGCATGGGATGTATAAAGTCCGCATGGGAGTAAAATTTACGTATGAAAAGTTTATTTAGGATGTGAGGAAGGTAATGTAAGTATTGCTTAGGTGTTTGAACACTTGGGATGAAAAATAGTACGTGGAGTAATATAAGGGTACGTAGAAAATCGAGCTAGGGTTGTGTGGACAACTAGGGTTTGGTGTGGCTGCTTAGAGTTTTTGTCATATCATATGTATTTGGTGATTAAAGTGTAATTATGATGATGGAATGTCTGATTTATGATGTGTGAAGGGTAAAGAGAATAATTCATGCATGTCCAGGGTGAAAGCTTCCAAAAAATATATTTAAGACACTAATAATTTAAAGTGAAAGATTATTGAGTCGGGTCCAGACCGATCCACCAATCAGAAATAGTGGTGTGGACTATTGTCCTGCAAGTGACCAATCCACCAGCGAATAATAATGGTGTGGAATTTATCCCATAAGTAACCAGCCCACGGGCAATAATAGTGGGGTGACCTTGAGTTTAATAAACATAAACCAAAGTTTGCTATGACACTTAAAAGATACTAATTACTTACAGTGGAACACTAAGTGAGTAGGAACCAGTCGATCCACCGATTAGGAATAGTGATGTAGACTATTGTCCCGCAAGTGACCGATCCACCGGCGAATAATAGTGGTGTGGACTATTTTCTCGCAAGTGACCAGCCCACCGGCTAAAATAGTTGGATATTCCTGTAATTACATGGATTTAATAAAAGGCATGGTCTATATCGACTTTCGATAAAAGATTAATTAAATATTTAATCTATACTATAAATGGGCCTTTTATGTATATATCCGAATGACTGTTCGATATTATGTTATCATGATGGTCTTTATGTTCTTTTATTCTTATGCATTATTTATGTGGTTTTATGTGTTGGCCTTAGTGCATCTGTTACCTTACTCAGTACATAGCGTATTGATCACCCTTTTTATGGGTACTGCTTATTCCCACGAGTAGTAGACCCTTTTGACTTTGTGCAGGTGGGCAAGACATCAGATGGAGTTGAGTGTTGAGCATATATGTGGTCGGATTCACTCTTCTCGTTACTTTATATTCCTTCTATTATTTCCTTTGTATCGAATCTATCCTTTTTAAATTGTTACTCTGTATTGAACTTTGGAGATAAACCGTTCAACCCTTGTACAATTATTTCTCGTTTTGGACATGAATTAAAATTCGTTTACACATACTCTGATTTTTGTTTTACTATCATTTCGCGCTTATTTGAAGTTTATATTGTTTGATTATAATTTATTACTCTTTTCTTTTAGCATTAGCACTTGGTACTAAAGCGGTCGAAGAAAACCGATTTAGTACTAAGTGTGGCAGTAACATCCCCAGAATTCACGTGTTTTAAATTTTAAATTCTTCCGCTTTTTTAAAAAAAAAAGTAGTAAATTTTGGGGTGTTACAAAACCAGTCGGTTGTTCATTGACCAGTAGATTGATTTTGCCAAACCAATCAATGGGTTTAAGTATAGAGTAGGACTAAGGTCTCTATAAGCTCGCCAATTAATGGGTTGGGTCAACCAGTCGAATATTTTAGGAACCGGTTGATTAGTTTGACCTAACTAGTCAATTAGTTTACTATGACATAGCTTTAATTCGCAAATTTCATGTAGACTCTTACATGCAAATCATTCCTACTTGCATTAGAGCATGTATCACCATCAACAAACATATTTCTAACTAGATTATCATGACTTTCTTACCATAACATCATCATAGCCTATTTTCTCCATTTTCATGTTGTTTTCTCAATTTACATCATGGAAACAAGCAAATCATGCATACAAATGTATTTCTTCATGCTAACATGTATCGACCAACAAAAGGGATCACATTTCATGTAAGAACACATGCTAATATTCTAAGAGCAAGAATCTCATACTTGAGGCTAAAATACTATTAAAAATAGAATTTCCAAGTTTATGAAAAACTCAACTCTTAAAACCTTAAAAACAAAAATCTTAACTCATATATTATACCAAAACTTCATCAATTACAAAAACAAAAAATAGAAAGGGAATAATGACATACTACAGAGACAGAACAAAGAAAAAACTCAACCAAACCACACAATCTTTTTCCAAAAATCTAACTCTACCTTACTTAACAATTGAAATAAGATAGAGCTAGAGGTAGGATTAAAAGAGCATGCAATTAAATTGGTAAGTGCTCAAAGTGTTTTGGGAAGAAAAGAGAATGTAGAACTCAAAGGAGTTTCGGTGGCTAAAAGAAGGTGCAATGTAGGAGGATTGGGGCTAAAGAGGGTTCAAAAAGCAACTCAAAACCCTACTTGTGAACATTTGCATTCAATCAGAACAGAGAGATTTGCTAACCTAGTCTCTCAATCTCAATTTGTGACTTTAGGGAAATTAGGTCAAACAGGACAAAATTCTCATACATAAATGATAAAATGGAAGGTTAGATTGGAAGGAGTCTTCAAGCTACTTAGAAGCATGTCTAAGGATCTCAAAATGAGGCAGAGGAGAGGGGAGGGAGAAGATAATGCCTGAGGTCATCTTTCCCCCTCATATGCCCTAATTGTCCTCCTAAACAAATTAAGGTAATATTTTTGGTTAAACGTATCATAAAAATGGTTAAAAATCTCTTAAAGATAATTGATATGAGTTGGTAAGGTTCCATTTTAGTGTCGGGGATTTTTCAAAAAAATCTAACTTGAAAAATATGACCTACTTGAGAAACCAAACAATCTGCTAAGGTTTGCCAGCCAATAGTTCATCCACCAGACGATTAGTTTCAACCAACCAGCCGATCGATTTGGTCGAAGAACACGATTTGGCTAAAGTGACAAACCGGTGGATTGGTTCATGGAACCAATCAATGGGTTTGTTGTAAATTCAATAAACTTCATTTTCCAACATAATTTCAAATCAAATTTTATTCCAAATCAAATTATGATTTTGAATTAAAATCAAAGGCCCAAAATTTGGTAAAAATTCTCATTCATCCATTATACAAGAAAGTGGGGTTATTACAGATTGTAGGAACTCCATCCATCTAAATTGCCTAAGGTTGAGTTTATGCTGACCATTAATATACTTAAGTGATTCGTGATTAGTGTGTAATACAAACAATTGGGACCTTAGGTAGTACGATCGGTGGTCTAAGCCCCTACAAGTCCTTATCATATGTGTTATAGTTCATGCAAGACCCATTGAGTTTCTCACTGAAATAGGCCATGGGCTTTCCATGTTGGAAGAGGACTACCCCAATGCCTTTTCCACTAGCATCACATTCCACTTTGAATAGTTTCTAGAATTCGGGTAAGGCCAATATGGGCTCTTCTCCATGCTTGAAATTTGATCACTTCAAAAGCTTCCTACGCAGCCCTTATCCACTTGAACTCTCCTTTCTTCATGCATTCGGTGATGGGAGTGAGGAGGGTACTAAACCCTTTGATGAATCTTTAGTAGAAGGAAGCAAGTCCATGGAAGAACCTTACTTGAGTCAAACTGCTCGAGGTCGGCCAAGTTTTTATGGCTTGAATCTTGGTCTCATCCATGGCTATCCCATCTTTAAAAACAACAAAGATGAGAAAAGTAACCCTAGTTACAAAGAACTCGCATTTTTCTAGTTAAGCATATAATATGTTGCTTCTAAGGGAAAGGAATACAATCTAAGATGCTTTACATGTAATTTTTTATTTATACTATACACAAGTATGTCATAGAAATAAACTACAATAAATTTGGTGGTGAACGAGCTAAATACCTTGTTCATAAATCTCATGAATGTACTAGAAGTGTTTAACAACCCAAAGGATATTACCATCCATTTATGCAATCCATTTTTCATTTTGAACATTATCTTCTAATCATTACCTTCTTTCATTTGGATTTGGTAGTAACCACTACGAATGTCAATTTTGGAAAAGAGAAAGTTGTCTTCCATTTTTTGTAGTGGTTCAATTTTGGAAGTATTAGGATTTTTTGACAATCCAAAGGCCATTATTGTCCATTCATAAATTACGTTTTACAATTTGAAATTGGTCTTCCATTCATCACCTTCTTTCATTTAGATTTCGTATTAACCTCTATAAAGGTTAATTTTGGAAAAGAGAGAAGTGTCACACAAACAGTCATTCGGATCATCAAGTCTAGGTATTGGATACCTATACTTGATGGTGATATTGTAGATAGCTCTACTATCAATACACATCCTCATAGATACATCCTTCTTTAGTACAAGCAAAGTTGGTACCACACAAAGGATAAGGGATTCTTGAATCAATCCCTTAGTTAGTACTTTTTCCACTTGTTTATGAAGCTCCATGTCTTCTTTGGGATTACAACAATTGGCATCCTTTTTAGGCAAGGTAGCACCATATATAAGATCTATTTGGTGCTTTATGCCTCATATGGTGGCTAATACATGGGGCAAGTTATTTGGAAACACATATCCAAACTTTTCTGACAACATTCTAACCTAAGGGTCCACAAGTGTCCCCTCCCCACCCCCTCATTTTTGCCTACCAATAAGAATAAATAAAACAATTTTTTTTTGTTTTTTCAAAGCCTTAGATACACATTTTTCATCAATGAACAATCACTTTTGACATTTTCTGGCGCCTCCATCCACTGCCAGTTGTGACTTTAAGGGTATGAGAATGATATTCTTCGTAACACACTTCAAAGTGTAGGTTTTCTTCCTCCCATCATGAGTCACTTGGCGATCATATTGCCAAGGAAAACCCAAGAGTAAATGGCATGTATGTTTTCCTAATGGAAAAGGCCATAAGTATCTGCTTGGTCACCTCCATAATACATCGGGCAATGCCTCTTCCTCTTCTTCTTCTTCATGGGCTAAGACACCTTTTTCAACCTCCTTCTCGGGTATGGATTCATTAAGCTCCACAAGTGTCATGGCTAAAGAATTCATTTTGGTAATGCCCTACTCCTTGGCACTTGAAACGCCTCACATTTCTTGTTCTACTTAGCTTGCCTACACCTTCTATCCTTTTTCCTTTCAAGTCAAACTTAATAGAGGTGGAGGGTGGCTTAGATGGTGTTGTAATGTTTTTGGGAGGAAGAACACTTGGTTTGTTGATGCTAAACTAAGGGGTCCTCTTCTTCTTCTTGTACTTTTTGACTCTACTAGCCAAGTTGAAGAGCTCATATAAGGTGTCATACCTTTGCATCTCCACTTTTCTAGCAAGATATTGCCTAAGGCCTCCCACGAACTATGACATGGTGTGCTCTTCATTTTCTTTAATGCTAAGCCTTAGCATAAATTTTTCAAACTCTTGGATATACTCTTCTACACTAATGGGCCTTAGAGATGGCAACTTGTTAAATAAGTCTTTAAGTGTATGAGGATGGCACAAATCTTTCCCACATAAGCTTCTTCACTTTTTTCCATGTCTTAACCTTTGATTTCCTTTTCCTCCTTCTTTTGGTAAGGTTTTCCCACCAAAGAGAGGCGTGCCTTTTCAGCTTCAAGGTGGCTATTTTGAAGTTTCTATCATCCTTATACCCTTTAGCCTCAAAAAGAACCTCAACTCCTGATTTGGGAATTATTACGAATTATGTTGGCCTTCCGAACTCTAGGATCTTCATTTTAGCATTCCCAAAGTTTTTCCATTTTCTTTTCCCCTTCTCCTTAGCTCATGAGATGATTCAATCATTGAAGAGTCATACTCAATCAAAAGATTTTTCACTCCATAGAGCCCTTCTACTTCAAGGGGGTTCGGTTATGGCATGAGTTTAGGGTGTTGGTGTTTGGGATAAGGAGGGTTCGAATGTGGCCTATTTCATCTTACAACACTAACAACATTTGGTTTATACGTTGAGTTCCTTATAGCAAAGATTTGATGGCACAATCTCTTCTTTCATTGTGTGACTCATTAATGTTAAACCTCTAGATATGGGATGATCATCTATTGGGCTAAAAAAACGTTGACGTTAATGGGTTCAAAGCTGTGGGGCTTAGATTTTTTTTTTTAGGGAATGATTTTGAGGATGGCACAAATATTTCACACATGAGCTTCTTCATCTTTTTCCATTACTTAACCTTCGATTTCCCTTTCCTCATTCTTTGGTTGGTAAGATTCTCCCACTAAAGAGAGGCGTGCCCCTTTAGCTTCAAGGTGCCTACATTGAAGCTTTCGTCATCTTTATACCCCTTGGCCTCCAAAAGCCTAGAGCACCTTAATTCCCATTATAGGAATTCTTTCGGGTTATGTTGACCTTTAAACTCTAATATTTTAGTTTTTATATCCCCGAAGTCTCTTCCTTTTTCTTTTCCACTTATTCTTAATTCACGAGATGACTCACTTTTTGAAGAGTCATCTTCACTTGAGAGGTTGTCAACACCATGGGGTTCCTCTACTTCAAGGGGGACTCAATTTGGGTGGTTTTTCTTAAGGTTGTTGTTAGGGATAAGTTTTTGCAAAATGGTTATATTGTGCCCATTTCTTCTTATAAAGCTACCTACATGTGATCTATTATTTGAGTGTCCCATTATATGAATTCAATGGCACGATCTCTTCTTTCATTATGTGTCTCATTGAGATTTAAGCCTCTAGATATGGTATGATCATCCATGGGGCAAAAAAAATTGTTAGTGTAAAGAGGGTTCGAAAGGTCTAAGAATATGAAGGAAAATTTTCTTTTGTTGTAGGTTAAGGATCTAATGGGCTACAAAGTGAAGAAAACATATTCTTCCTATAAGATAAGATTTTGAATGGGCTTAGAATAAAAGAAGATATCCTTCATGTAGGAAATAGGTTCGAATGGGCTATAAGGTGAAGAAACATTTTTCTTATAGCAAGATAAGGGTTCAAATGGGTTGTTTGGGGTTAGAAAATTTTATTGTGAGTGTTTGGCCTAGATAATCATGTAGGGCTAATGGAAAAACAAAAATGGCTCCCAATTTATAACAACCTAAGCTTTAATACCAATTTGATACATGGTGGATAGGAATTGGGTTAAAATTGGTTTTAATGGAGGTTCGAACTTGACCACTAAAAATAATGAGGGGAGAAAGGGAGATAAAGAGAAATTATATGAACTAAGTAACCCTTATGTCATACACTTAAATCCACCACTTAAGCATTTCAGCACTTAAGGTAAAAAAGAAGATAAGTTTTAACACAAATCAACCAAGGGATACACTAGCTAAAGAGCTAATTTTCACACAAAAATGAAGAATTGTGGGTAGACCAAAAGCTCCTTCATTCAGCCATTGCTTGCACTTTTATAGGTGTACAAACCTGTAATTATGCAATAACTATATCTAATTATATGTTATAAGTTGGTTAGGGCTTAAACTCTTTATTTACCCATTAAAGAACTATCCTAATTTAATTATAAACAGCGGTGCATGAAATTCCCCACCCAAAGTCATGCACCCTATGTCTAGCGCCATCCCCATGGTTGACTTGTGGATTGAGTGCAAGCAAGATACCCTATATACTAGCTATTACATGATTAAAGTTAATAAAAATTAAACAAGCAAACAAAACCTACAATAAGGGCTGCTAAAAATACCAAAAACTGAGGGATTACACATTAAAAATCCCCCATGATTCTGCACTTGTAGGATGTTCTTTTACCTACCCTTTCTTCCCCTTTTTATTATAGGTTGATGTAGGTGTTGGCCTACCAATTACCAACCTTCTTTGCTCTTTTTCCTTGTAGGTCAATACAGGTTGTGGTCCCCTTGGAGCTACTTGTAGGTGGGTGTGTTGGTTGAGAAGAGGCTATGTGAGATGCCTCAAAAAGGTAAGCCACAAAATAGGTGTGGCTAAGGTGGGTTGTGCCTGCAAGGTCAGCACAAAATTAAGCTACAAAAAGGAAAGCGGCTGGGAGGTAAGTTTTATGGCTTGTATGGCTCCCATAGACATAAAGAGGAGGAGTGTGGCTTTGTTTAATTCTTCCTAACTTAAAAGAATTTTTAGGTCCTCTAATTTGGGATTAAGAGTAATTAACGAATAGTATTGTGAAGGGGATGCTCCTGCATCACCCTTCAATTAGAAATTAGAATTTCCTAGCTCCCCTATTTTCCTTCTACAAAGTTGAGTGAAAACTTTACTTTGAGTGCAAAATATCACAATTATTATCTCAAGTGTTGAAAACTTGAGTGGTAATTATGAGTGTTTAATCTTTGTCACTATCCTAGATCAAATAATATCCTATTTCTCATCCATTCTCTCTTTTTAACTTTCGGTAGTCAACTATCCCATAAGCCACCATCTTCTATTAAGCATGTGCGAACTTATTTAGCATATAAATCAAATTAGTATTAGAGATTAAGGTTGAAAATTTGGGATATTTTTTGTCTCCTCTTTTCTTTCTTTACTATGTACAAGCCTAAACACTTCATGAAAAAAAAATTATAGCCACCCACCAAAACTTTCGAACCCCACTTAACCTCTCCTAAAAAACATACCCTCTTCCTCTTTGTTTTTCTTCTTCAAACTCAAGCAAATAAAGGTGATAAACAAAGTCTAATATGTCTTGAGCCTTGAAGATGTGGAAAACTTGAGAAGAGATTGGGTCATTGAAAGCATCTAAAAGTGACATAAGAAGAGTCCTTGGCATTTTGGAGAATCTCATGCAAAACCCTAACACCCAATGCCCAAATACATCCCCACAATTGAGAAGAAGACTTTGTTTTCACAAACATGAGATGGTAAAATCTAGCGTAAGTGATGATGCTAGTGATTCCAACTCCTCACCAAGAGATTCCCATGTGATAAAAAAAAGAGACATAGAAGGAAATATCATTTTCATGACATCAAAATTAAAGTGCCCAAATTTGATGGGCCACATAACCCCAAAAATTGTATAAAGTGGGAGTTGAAGTGCTCTAGCACATTTGAAGCAAATGGTTATAATAATGCGAAGAGCTTTAGGGTTTTAATCCATCAATTCTAAGGCCATGTGAGGCAAGAGCACCCCCTTTACCTAATCTAACATTAACTACTCCCCTCCTAAAATTAAAAGACCTAAAAATTCTTCAATATTAGGAAGGATTCCACTAAATTAACCTCCCATCATTTTCCCTTCCCAACCCCATCTCTTTTGTGCTTATTTATGATCAACCAAATGCAGGCCAACAATCTACCACATTCAACGTAAAAATCAAGCCATGCAAACTCACCCCAACCACTCTAAAATTGTAGCCACTTTTGCAGCCATTTTCCAGCAACTTTTTCTTCCCCCAATCCCACCCTTATGCATGGCTCTTGTAGGTTGAAACCACAAGCCCACCCTGCCACTTTTTTAGTCCTTAAACAACCAACCCAGCCACCTTTTTTCCAACCTACAAAAACCATCAACTGCTACCTTTTTGTCCAGCCTACACATGCCAAAGTTAGTCCCTTTTCAACAGCCTACAACAACAAAAGGGAACGAAGAAGTTGGTGGCCTACAAGTGCAAAATCATGGCTAATTTTTGTAATCTTTTAATACCCACTTTGTACTTATGACAACCTCATTTACAGGTTGAATTTAGGTGTTATCAATTTTTTTTATTTAAATCATATAATAGCTTGTACTTATAGGGGCTTACTTGCACACAAATAAAATAAGCCAAGCATAGGGGCTGATAAGGGTAGGTGGACGTCCATCACATGGGTGGGGAAAACTAGGCTAAGGTTGGTTAAGATTTAGATAAGGTACCCAAGTAGTAACTAGCTAGTTTGATTTCTAACCACCCCTTAGTTCTAGTAAGGAATGGTTGTACTGTAACTTGATAATTGTAACACTATATAAGTGCAAGTAGGGGCTGAATGTAAAGGTCTTTGGTCAGTTTTATTCACCTCTATGATGATTGAAATTACATCCTTGGTTAGTGCATACCTTGGTCAAATAATTTCTCAAAATTCTTATGTCTTTTATCTTAATTGTTGCATTACTTAATTGGTAAATTCAAGTGTGTAAACTAAGGGTTACTTAGTTCACATATTCATCATTACATCTCCCTTTTCTCATATTCCTTTTTGGTGACCTACTTCCCATCTATCATTTTTACACCAAGTTTAATCCAATTTGTATCCACCATGCATCACCATGCCTCCTAATGGTGTGAAAGTCTTACTCACCAAATGAGAAAGAAGGGAAAGTCTAAGGTGAAATATTAGTCGGAGATGAAGAATAATTTGAGGGAAAGGTTTTTACTCTCATCCTATAGTCAAGACCTATACAAAAAGATGGCCTCCTTACATCAAGGGCCAATGAGTGTTGAAGAATACATAAGGAGTTTGAGCGATTGAAGATGAGGTTAGAGTTGGATGGAGTAGAGGAGCACACAATGTCACATTTCCTTGGAGGGTTAAGGAGTGACATTTTACACAAGGTGGAGTTGCAAAAGTATTACACCTTAGATGAGCTTTTTCATCTAGCCACTATGGTGGAGAAACATGACAAGGAGAAGAAAGAACAAAAGTTTCCTCAAGAAAGATTCATGGCCAACACTACTAAAGAGGTCCCCTCATAATCCAAGCTATTCCCTCCCATTAAAAATGTTGAAGTGAAGGACAAGGGGACAGGTGTAACTGATAAAACCAAAGGCCATGAGGTGTTTCAAGTGTTAAGGCCTAGGCCACTATAAAAATGAGTGTCCCAAAAAAAGAGTTATAACTCATTTGGACTTGGAGAGGTAGCCCATGAATAGGAAATATAATATACCAAATCAGTCCATGAGGAGGAGGAAGAGCAAGAAGAGGCACCCCCGGATGTATGAGAATCCCAAATGGTGGGAAGGGTATTGCACACCAAGCAAAATGAGTGTCACCAATCGGATCCTAACTACTATCTTACGCAACTTGGTGCACATATCCCTCAAGAATTAAGACCTTAAGCTTCCTCATGCCAAATTTACATACAATAGATCCCCCACATATGATACCGGCCATTCACCTTTTGAGATCGGGTATGGTGTCAACCCTGTCACTCCAATCAAACTCATTCCGCCTCCTATTAAGGCCTAAACAAATTTTGAAGCCAAATACAAAATTCAAACCTTTAAGAAATTACATGAGTAAGTTAAAGCAATAATTGAGAAGGTAAATAAAAATAAATAAAAGGAATGCCAACCAACATCAGAGGGAATAAAGTTTTAAACTAGGAGATCTCATGTGACTACATCTTAGAAAGGAAAGGTTTCTCTCCAGAAGAAAAAATAAGCTTATGCCAAGAAGTGATGGACCATTTAAGGTTCTTGAGAAGATTGTAAGTAATGTTTATCAGCTTGAGATACCACCAGACATGGGAACTATATCAAACATATTTAATGTGGGTGATATACTCCCTTACTTTCATGATGAGACCTATGCGAATGAGGTGGAGCTCTCCCAAGATGGAGGATGATATAGGAGCATCTCATAATAATATTTCACTAATTAATTTTTCTAAGTTAATATATCACAAAACACTCTTAACTTGGATGAAATTAATTAGTTGAATATGAGAAAATAAGTGGATGTACCAGCCCATGAATGCATGTTGGCACGTCCAGCCCAAGCACAACCATTTATGGTAGCATGTCCAACCCAATCCCAACCAACTATGGTGGCATATCAAACACAAGGCCAACTAGCTATTTTATTGTTATTTCCAAGTATTAGGCCACCTAAGAAGCCAATTCAGCATTGGGAAAAAATAAAATAAAAGAAGAGAAAAAGAAAAAGGAAGACAAGTGGATGGTGGAGTAAGTGAGGAAAGTAAGCCAAGTCAACAAATTAGATTATTTTAATTGACTACACATGGGAGATGATTGATTAGATGTAGAGTATAAATGAGTGATTTGTACTATGATTTATTACCTACCATTTTAGCATATAAGGGGCTCCATGTTGTGGTATGATTGTCAAAATATCACACATGGGATCACCTTATTTTAGTTCTCATCCAACTAATTGTTAGCTTGTATTATATAATTAGATAGCAAAAAATGGTTGGAATGTAACAAAGTAGGTAAAGGGGAAGGGTATAATGGACTTTTTGTAACCATGGCTACCACTATAAATAAGGATAGCCTCAACACAATACAACACACTACCCCTTGATTTAAAAATCTAATTTTCAAAGGTCCCTCGTTCCCTCTTTTCAAAGTTGAGTGAAAACTTTGTTTTGAGTATAAAATCTCACAATTTTTATCTCAAATGTTGTGAGTGTTTGATATTGAGCTCAACCTTAAATCAAATACTATCTTACTTTTCATCCCCACTCTCTTTTTAACTTTCGGTGGTTAACTATGCTATAGGCCATCATCTTCCATTAAGCATGTGCCAACTCGTTTAGCATACGCATCAAATTGGTATCAGGGATTAAGGTTGAGAATTTGGGATAATTTTCATCTCCTCTATTCCTTCTTTACCTCATTTAAGCCCAAACACTTCATAAAAAACTTTCTAGCCCTCCACCATAATTTTTGAACCCAACTTCACCTCTCCTAACTAAACACATCATCTTCCTCTATTGTTTTCTTCTTCAAGATCAAGCAACTATAGGTGATGAGCAAATCCCAAGAGGATTGAGCCTTGAAGTGGCGCAAAACTTGAGAAGAGATTGTGCCATTAAAAGCCTACAAAATGACATGAGAAGAGTTCTTGTCATTTTGGAGAATCTCATGCAAAACCCTAACACTCCATGCCCACATATCCCCCCAACCAAGAAGGAGACCCCATTTTCACTAGTATGAGGTTATTGAATATGGAAGAAGTGATGGTGCTAGTGATTCCAACCCCTCATCTAGTCATTCCCCACATAATATAAAAAGGAGACATGAAAGGAGAGATCCCTTCCATGACATCAAAATCAAAGTGCCAGAGTTTGATGGATCACTTAATCTAGAATATTTCATAATGTAGGTGTTGAGGTACTCTAAGATGTTTGAAGCGAAAGGCTATAATGATGAAAAGAGCTTTAAGATTGCATTCCTTAAGCTCAAAGGGCATGCCTCCTTATGGTGGAAAACCCTTACTCACCAAAGGAGAAAGAAGGGGAAGCTTAAGGTAAAATATTTGTCAAAGATGAAGAAGCTTTTGAGGAAAATATTTTTACCTTCATCCTACACTCAAGACTCATACAACAAGGTGCCCTCCTTGAGGTAAGGGTCAATGAGTGTTGAAAAATAAATCAAGGAGTTTCAGAGGTTGAAAATGAGGTTGGAGGAAGATGAGGTTGGAGTTAAATGAGGCAGAGGAGCACACAATGTCACATTTCTTTGGAGGGTAAAAAGTGACATCACACACAAGGTGTAGTTACACAAGTACTACACCTTAGATGAGCTTTTTCATCTAGCCACTAAGGTAGAGAAATATAAGAAGGAGAAGAGAGGACCGAAGTTTCCTCAAGGAAGGTTCACGGCCAACACTTCTAAAGAATTCCCCTCATCATCTAAGCCACCCCCTTCCATTCAAAATGTTGAAGTGAAGGATAAAGGGAAAGGTGTTAGGTTTGGCCCTAACAAACCAAAAGCTGTAAGGTGCTTTAAGTTTCAAGGCCTAGGGCACTATCCAAACGAGTGTCCCAACAAAAGAGTTATAACTCTTTTGGACTTGGAAGAGGCAGCTCATGAGGAGGAAATAGAAGAGACCAAATCAAACCATGAGGGGGAGGAAGAGCAAGAAGAGGCACCACCAAATGTAGGAGAAGCTCTAATGGTGAGAAGGGTATTGCACACCAAAGAGTTCATGAAGTATGAGACATAACAGGAGAACATATTTTACACCAAGTACATGATCCTTGGTAAGGTATGTTCCATTATTATTGATGGAGGTTGTTGTGCTAATGTAGCCTCTTGCACACTTGTGGAGAAACTTGACTTGCCTAACACTCAACATGCCAAACCATAAAAGCTACAATGACTTAAAAATAGAAGTGTGGTTAGACTGACCAAGAAAGTTGTAGTTCCTTTTTCCATTGGAAAAACCTACTAAGATAATGTAGTATGTGATGTGGTTCCTATGGACGCTTGTCATCTATTGCTAGGAATACCATCGCAATATGATAGGCATGTCTAACATGATGGTCGATGTAACACTTATTGTTTGAAATTTGCTAAAAGGAATATCATACTCACACCCCTCAGTCCTCATTCCTCACTTGTTAGGGAGGAAACTAAAAAGAAGAAGACCTTGTTTCTAGATAGCAAGGGGATAAACAAGGTGTTGGCCAATGGGAAGGTCACGTATTTTGTTGTTGCTTGAAGATAATGAAGGAAGTGGAGGAAGTAACCCACAAGTCAAACCTTTGCTAGGGGAGTTTGGGGATGTCTTCCCAAAATAATCTACCTAGTGAGCTACCCCCTATAAGGGAAATTGAGCACCGAATTGACTTGGTACCTAATGTTACACTCAAAAACAATCCCGCCTATAGGTTTAATAATAAGAAGGCTAGGGAGTTATGAATGCAAGTTGATGAGTTATTGCAAAAAAGGTTCATTACATAATCCCTTAGCCCTTATATGGTATTGGCCCTTTTGGTACCAGAGAAGGATCGAAGTATATGGATGTGTGTTGACAATAGAGCTATCAACAATATCACCATCAAGTATAGATATCCTATACCTAGACTTGATGACATGTTGGATTGCTTGCTTGGGGCTTATATATTCTCAAAGATTGATTTGAGCAGATATTACAAGATTAGAATAAAGGAGGAGGGAGAGGAATGGAAGACCACCTTCAAGACTATGGGATGGTGATGCCTTTTGGTCTCTCAAATGCTCCCATCACCTTCATGAGGCTCATGGATGAAGTCCTAAGGCCCTTTATCTCTAAATTAGTTGTAGTTTACTTTCATGATATACTTGTATACTCCTCTAGCAGTGAATACCATGTAAAGCATTTAAGGCTTGTATTTTTTACCCTTAGGAACAATAAGTTTTACCGAAAGTTAGAGAAGTGTGACTTTTTTGCACCAAAAGTCACCTTCCTAGGGTTTGTGGTATCTAAGGATGGTATTTCAATGGACAGTTAAAGGTGGAGCCAATAAGGTCGTGGCCCCTATATCCATCACCCACATTCGATCCTTTCACGAAATTGCCTCATTTTATAGGAGGTTTATAAAAGGATTTATCACTCTTTTGGCCCCGATCATAGATTGTCTTGAGAAGGGAGAATTCAAGTAGACACGTAAAGCCAAATAAGCATTTGATGTGATTAAGGGAAAGCTAAGTGAGCCCCCCCCCCATCTTAAGGTTACTAAATTTTGCTAAAGTTTTTTAAAATTGAATGTGATGTAAGCGAAGTGAGTTGGGATTCGATCAGTCCTAATACAAGAAGGCAAGCCAATAATCTATTTTAGTGAGAAGCTCAATGGATCAAGATCTAACTATAGCACATATAACAAGGAGTTTGGTGCCATTATTAGGGCTCTAAATCATTGGTCCCATTATCTGAGGCCCACACAATTTGTATTATATACCGATCATTAGTCTCTAAAGTATGTAAATGGGCAACATAAGCTCAACCCTAGACATGCTAGGTGGATAGAGTTTTTACAATCCTTCTCTTTTGTAGCAAAATATAAGAGTGGTAAAACCAATGTAGTAAGCGATGCCCTCTCTAGAAGGTATTGTATGTTGTCCCTATTAGACACTTGAGTCTTAAGATTTGAATGTTTGAAGGAGCTATACAAGGAGAACGAAGACTTTATAAGATACCTTGAAGATCGAGATAAGCTTTAAAGCCCCTATATCATACAAAATAGATACCTCTTCAAGAATACCAAGCTTTACATTCCGAAGAATCCAATTCGAGAGTTATTGATACAAGAAGCACATGAGGTGAGGTGGCCAAACATTTTGGGATCAACAACACCTATGACGTACTTTAGGAGCACTTCTATTGGCCTAAAATGATAAGTGATGTATATACAGTCATAGCTTGATGCACTACATGTCAAAAGTCCAAGAGTCACGTCCACTAAGGACTCTACACTATGTTAACAACCCCTCATAAACGTTGGGACCGAGTATGAATTTCATAGTGGCTTTGCCTAGAACTCAAAGGAAATATGACGCCATTATGGTAGTGGTAATCGATTTTCTAAGATGGGTCACTTCGTCCCTTGTCCTAAGATAGATGATGCTACTTATATAGCCGATCTATTCTTCAAAGAAATAGTAAGGTTGCATAGTATTCCTCAGTCCATTATCTTGGATAAGGATACCAAGTTCCTTAGCTATTTCTGGAAACTTTGTGGAGGTTGGTTGGTACTAAACTTTTATTTAACACCGCCTACTAGCCACAAATGGATGGCCAAAATAAAGTTACTAACCGGACCCTGACAATTATCTTGCACAAGAACTTAAGCTTCCTCGCGCCAAATTCGCGTACAATAGATCCTTCACATACACCACCGGCCATTTACCTTTTGAGATCATGTGTGGTGTCAACCATATCACTCTTATGAGCTCATTCTACTTCTGATCAAGGCCCAAACAAATTTTAATGCCAAAGACAAAATTAAACAATCAAGAAATTACATGAGCAAGTTAGATCAAGAATCAAGAAGGTGAATGAAATAAATAAAAGGAAAGCCAACTAAAAATGAAGGGAAAAAAATTTGAACAAGGAGATCTCATGTAGCTGCATCATAGAAAGGAAAGAGGAAAAAACAAGCTTATGCCAACAAGTGTTGGTAAATATATCATATACATTTAATGTGGGTGATATAGTCCCTTACTTTCATGATGAGCATAACGCGGATAAGGATGAATCCTCCCAAGATGGGGAGGATGATGTAGGAGCATCCTATAATAATATTTCACTATTAATTTTTCTAATTTAGAAGATAACAAATACTCTTAACTTAGATGAAATTAATTATCTAAATATGAGAAAATAAGCAGATGTACCAGCCCATGCACAACCATATATGCATAGTGGTATGTCCAACCAAAGCATAAACAATTATGGTAACATGTCAAGCTAAAGCCCAGCCAACTATGGTGGCACATCAAGCCCAAGGCTAGCCAACAATTTTATTGTTGTTACCAAGTATCATGCCACCTAAGAACCCAAATCAACCTTGTTAACTAGATGATTTTGAAAAATGAAAAAATAATAATAACAAAAAAGAAGACAATTGTATGGTGGAGTAGGTGAGGAAAGTCAGAAAAGTCAAATCATGAAGTGTTGAATGACTAAAGCATGATGACTGATTGATTAAGTATGGAAAGTGAATGATTGATTGTGCTTTGATAAATCAACATGTATGGTCAGCGATATGGAGGTGTGGAGATCTAAAATCAAGCTATAACACCCTCCATGTGCTAGAACTAATCTAGTTACAATTCAACTCCTTGTTAGCTTGCATTAGGTAACTAGACTGGTTGGAACATAACTAAGTAGGTAAAGGGAAGGTTGGAATGGACTTTTTGTACAAATGGCTAACACTATAAATATGGGTAGCCTCACCACAATGGGACACACTTCCCTCTTAAATTAAAAATCATTTCGAAGGTCCCATATTCCCTCTCTTGAAAGTTGTGTTGAAACTTTGTTTTAAGTGTAAAATCGCACAATTTTTATCTCAAGTGTTGAAACCTTGAGTGGTAGTTGCAATTGTTTGATCTTTAGCTCTACCTTAGATCAAATATTATCCTACTTCTCATCCCCTCTCTTTTTTTAACTTTTGGTGGTCAATTATTCCATAAGCCACCATCTTTCATTAAGCATGCGTCAACTTATTTTGCATATGCATCATATTGTGCATGTTTTCTATGGCTCATTTGCAACCCTGTGGAAATAATATATACACCACCAGTAGCAGCCATTAGCTTCATTTTTGGCCAACTTTTTGAGCCACCTTTAGCACAAAAACATAGGGTGAGGGACATGAAACAAGGAAAATTTAATATTTGAATTGGGCAAAAAAGGCATGCAAATTAGATCCTTTTTGTACTATTAGGAGAACACTCAAAAGGGCTAGTTGTACCTTAGCTTCCTAATGATATTTTTTAGCTAGTTAGCTTGTGGAAATTGTCTAAATCAGATTGTAAGGGAATGGGATGGGGCATAATGGCCAAATTATTAAAAGCCATGCAAAGCCAAGTAAAATCCATCAACTTACCACCTTTTATTAGCTTCATTATTTTGCTTGAATATGGCTCAAATACGGCTTGGAATTAGCCAAGCATGGGTCAAAACCCACAAGCTACAGCAGCCCCTTATTATGGTTCCTATGTTCAAAAATCAAGGGAAAAAAAGGGGAGCATTTCCGGTCTAAATTATGCAACTGGGTTTGAGGCATAATTTTTGTGATTTTCAAGACCTTAATTAACATAAACTAAGGAGTCAAAGTAACATATTTTCCAACTAAGTAGTCGGCCATGATGGAGCATGGGGAAGAGTTATTTTCGGTTTTGGGTTAAGCATAAGCTAAAGTAGTGTACTAGAATTTCCATTCTTATAATTTATATTACCTTAGCTCTAATACTAGTTGGTAAAACAATTGTACTAGCTATTATGTATTGGAAAGGGCATGTAAGGGGTTAAAAATCAGCTCAAAAGCTTATGGGTTTGGGTTATTTCTTCCCTGTCATATTTAGCTTATATTAGAGTTATATTTGGTTGAGTTTGTAACACATATGGTTATCTAGTTGGGATGGTTACTGGGCAAAGTTTGGTTAGAATTAAACTAGGATAGTTACCTAATGAGTAACTAGATAGTTTGATTTCTAACAAGCCCATGAATCTAGTTGGGATGGTTACTTTTGATGCATGGTGGATATAAATTGGGTTAAACTTGGTGCAAAATAACATGGCTAGTTAATAAGCCATGGAAATGAGAAATCTAGAGGTGAGAAGAAGTGTTGAAGATATGAATTATGTGACCCTTAATTCATATACTTGAATCTACCAGTTAAGCTATGCAACACTTAAGATAAAAGACACAAGATTTGAAGAGAAACAACCAAGGTATGCACTAACCAATGAGGTAATTTTTACTCATCAAGAGGAAAGTAGGTTGACCAAAGACCCCTCCAATCAACCCCTTCTTATTCTTATATAGTGTTACAAATATTTAGTTAAAATCCAACTAAATTGGAGCTGATTAGAGATCAACCTATATAGTTACTAATTAGTTACTTTTCTAATTTAATTCTAACCAAACAAAGCCTAGTCTTCCCCACCTTCGATATGGTTGTGTGTCCCTCTTGCATTAAGCCTCTTCCTTGGCTGACATGGGTTGAGTACAAGTTGTCCCCAACTTGCAAAAGGCCTGTCATAAGTAAAAGGTGGTGATTCCAATACTCCAAAAGGTGGCCATGATATCTCCATTTGCAGGCCTCCAACATTTTCTTCCATTTGGTGGGGGCAATTGAACTACATTGGAAAAGGTGGCGTGTGCAGGCTGGAAAAAAAGGGGTAGTTGCTAGTGGTTTTATAGGTTATGAAAAGGTGGATGGGATGGTTTTGGTAGGGATGGGGACGTGGGATTTCAACCAGCATAAGGTGGGACATGGGTGAGAAGGTGTTTGGTCATTTTGGCTGCCAAATTAGCTAGGATTATGGCTACAAAAGTAGTTGGTTGATGGCTCAAAAAATGGCTACAAGTTTAGGTTTGCTTAGGGGGAATGCATGGCTAATGCATGGTTGATTTTCTGACATAAAAATGTGGCAGATTTGGGATGTGTTTGTTTGCCCATAGTGTGTTCAAAAAGAAGGGGGGTTGGAAAGGAAAAAATGATGGAAGAAAGTTTAGTGGACCTCTTCCCAAATTAAAAGATTTTTACGATCGTCTAATTTGGGGTAAATGGTGTTTAAGATGGGATTAGATGAAGGAGATGCTCCTGTATCAAGTTTGTAACTAGATAATTGTAAGACTACATAAGGGCAAGTAAGGGTTGAATGAAAGGGTCTTTGTTCAGGTTTGTTCACCCCCTCATTGAGTGAAAATACTTCCATGGTTTGCGTATACCTTGGTCGATTTATATCCCAAAATTCTTGTCTATTTTGCCTTAAGTGTTGCAGTACTTAAGTGATAGATTCAAGTGTATGAATTAAGGGTTACTTAGTTCATATATTCTTCACTTCATCTTCCATCTTCCATGTCCATTTTTTGTTGTCCTTTGGCAGCTACTATTTGATCCACTAAATTTAACCAGAATTGTATCCACCATGCATCATATAATTAGGTACTAATTATGGAAGAAAGCAACAAAAAAAAATAAGTCACCAAAAATGTAGCTTCTATAGCAATGAGATGGGGATGATTTCTAGACAGTGTTTGGGCATAAAAAATAGAGAAAAACAAGTACAATGGCAAGTATGGAAATGCAGAAACTTTATGACATTGTAGTTTATTATTGTACTTAGGACATCATGTCTTACAAGCTACTAAAAAGGATAGTTTTACTTTTTGCAAATTAATCATGTCAACCCTACTATGTTAGCTTATTAACTTGTGGGAATTAGCAAGTCAGGTTGTACGATCATGGAGATCATGTCCTAAGCTCATAATTTCGAAGTTCTAGCAATAGGACATCATTAGGGCTGGCTAGAATGATTTTTAGCTTATATTTTATCTTTCCAATGAGCTAGTTGACCGTGGTATTTGTTGAACCTCCCAATCAAATGTAGGTGTCATTGGGAGGATGTTTTCTTTTGCGATTTTTGAATTTCAACCCTTAGGCCATCATTAGAGCTTAATTGGTTTGGTTTGGTTTGTTTCAAAATAGCTAGTTAGCTTGTACTAGAAAACTATCTAGTTAGTTTCTAACTAGATCTGTCCATAGAAGGTTAATGTGGTATTTTTTTAACTCAAAGGACCTAACATTTTCTTATAAATGTTAGAGTCACATAAGAATGAAAGGAGATTTAGTTGCCTTATATTTTCCTCCCTTATGGTGAGATGTGCCTTCAAACTTGAGTGAAGAGTTTAATTGATTATCTTCTTTAAATCTTACTTCTTTTATCTTAAAAGTTGAAACCTTGAGTGGTAGATGTGAGTATATGAATTTAAGGGGTACTTAAGTTCATATTTTCCTCTTCTCCAACCTCCATTTATGTTTCAAATTTTAGTAATAATTATCCTAATCCACCATCTTCCTTAGCATGACCCAATTTATATTTCATATGCATCAAATTGGTATCAAATCTCAAGGTTGATAAATTGGGTCTTATCTTTTCTTCTCACAAATTCATCACCCCATCTAACCCTTTATGTCATCATCATATTTTTCAATCTTTTCATTTCTATTTTCGTCTATGTCACCCACCTCCACTGAAACATCAACCCTTAACCTTCATTTTAGCCCACTTTCGCTTACCCTCTTCCATAGCTATGAAAATTCGAGAGAAAAAAATGGAGGCATTAAACTTTGATGATAACTACTATGCTAGATGTTAAAAAAATGTCTTGACATTGGTCATTCCAAATCCAGGTGTCCTAGCAAAGAGGTAAGTGATGCAGAACATAATGCCATTATTCAAGTGTTAGAGCAAAGAGAGAGCTCCAAAATTGAAAAAGGTAAACCAAGAGTTGCTAGGTGTTCAAAGTGTCAAGGCATTTGCCACTCTAAATCTTTGTGTCCTAACAAGTGGGAAGTGCCACTCGTGGAATATGAAGAGATCAATCAAAAGATGAAGGAAAAGGAGAAAAATGAAAAGCTTGAGGTTATCACTCACGATAAGGTGTCTTCTACTTTGAAATTCAAAATCTAAGAGATCGTCCCCTCACCAATAGAAACACCTAATATTGCTACAAAAACCTTTTTAAACTCATTAATCATTGAAGATTCAATCTATGTTTCACTAAACTTCCGTAAAACATCCTACCAGTTACCGCTCCTAGTGGGATATGATCATAAGAGTGTTTTGACTTTTCGGTCATACTCTTTCATGGTATACTTTTGCACAACAAATCCTTATCCCATGAATCTATGAGCACTTTCTATGAAATCAAGTCATACATCCTGAAGGAGAACACAAAAGCCAAACATTCTCTACCCTTTGATAAGAATAGTCGTGTAAATGTCTTGGATTTTCATTTCCATTCTATGGCAGGTGTGTCATCACCAAAATTTCATTTACCCTATGAACCACCAACTCCAAAATTGAGTACATGAATTTTTGTGAGAAGTTAATTTTCTCTAAACATAAATTTTACACCATTAAAAAAAGAATTTCCACATGGTTGAGCACTCTTTATTATAGGTGGGGAATTTCATGCAAGGCTACACAAAACATAAGTTTTTGTAAGAATTTAATTTTCTCTAAACTTAACTTTACACCATTGAAAAAAAAAAGTTTTCCACGTGGATAAGTACACTTGATTTTGGGTGGGGAATTTCATGCAAACTTGGTTAGAATTAACTTCTATTCTGTGTAAGGATTGTTGGTGAATGTGGTTGTCGGTTGTCCTTGGTCGGTTGGTATGGTGGGCGGCATATATGGGTCAAAAGGAAGCCATAAAGAAAAGGTGTTGGATGGTGGTCACGCTGCATAGCTTGAATGGTTTCTATGCATGTGGTTGAGGTTGTGATAGGTTTAGTGTAATCCTTCCCAAATTAGAAGGGTTTTCGATCCTTCAAATTTAGGATGATAAATGGCTAATATGGAGTGTTGTGCTAAGGATGCTCCTGCATCACATTCCATAATAAAAAAAAATTTAAAAAAAAACTTATAATGATGATATATAACAATTTACAAGCATAAATAATAACATTTGATCCACGATACAAAAATAGCAAGATTAATATGCCAATTAAGCTTAAAACATCATATTTCATTAAGACACAAGAAATCATAGTAAGAACTATGTTTTAATGCAATCAAGATAGATTTTATATTATATTAGAAGTTAAGGAATAGATGCGCCTAGAAAATGAAGATAAAACATAAGATGATAATACAAAGAATCATAAGAAAAGGAAAGAAAGTAAATAAAGTAGAGAGGATGAGAGAATTTTACTGACTTATGCCGTTGATGATTATGGAAAGCATCCAAGGTGATATTCAATTGTGGAATTGGTTGAAGAATAACCAAGGAAGGAAGAAGATGGCGATAGGCACACAAAAGAAAGAGAAGGGAGAAGGTGGATGGTTATTAGAAGCAAAGCCACACTATTCCCACGAAAAAAATCCCAAAGTGTTTGATGATCATATGTGTGTGTGTGTGGTAGTTTGCTTTGTGATTAAGTTATGCCCAATTATTTTAGTTTATCATTACACACACATTACATATTTCAGGCCAAATACTATGGTTTTGGCATGGAAGAATCAAGTGAAAAAGAAATGCTTGATGTGTGTTGGATAGTGATTTGTAGAGAGGGATTGTAGGGCATATTTGGTGTATGATTAGTGGTGATATGGAAGCAAGTGGTATGGCATTGTGGGGGTATGAACCATGAAAAGCAAGTGGCCAAATGAAGGAGAACGATGTGGTTTTAGATAGGAAGAGAGGGAGATAAAGGGATAAGAAACACAAATGGAAGAGAATGGTTGGTTCAGTTGGATATTGTGATGATGATGATGAGGGAATATTGCAAGCATAAGCTCACTCAAAGGAAGGTGTAAATGGAGGAGGTATATGTGAGATAGGAGCCACGAAATGGGGAGAATAAATTGGGAAGAAAGTGTTGTGGGATTGGTAGAAAGGAAGGGGGGCATAGGTTTAGTATATGGCATATGTTATAAGGTAGGAAAATAAGTTGGTTAAGATTATTATATGGAATTTCTCTATGATATTTTGATGCCATAGCACTTTGATGCATATGAAATACAAATTGGGTCATGCTAAAGAAGATGGTGGATTAGGATAATTACCATCAGAATTCAAAACATAAATGGAGGTTGAAGAAGGGGAAAAGATGAACCTAAGTTCCCCTTAAATTCATATACTCACATCTAACAATTAAAGTTTTAGCTCTTGAAATTAAAGAAGTAAGATTTGAATAAGATAATCAATCAAAATCTTCACTCAATTTTGAAGGTGCATCTCACCATATGGGAGGAAAGGTGAAGCAACTAAATCTTATTCCATTCATATGTGACTCATATTTATAAAAATAAAATAATAATAAAAAATGTTAGGTCCTTTGAGTTACAAACACACCATAATGACATTCTCTGGACCAACTTCGTCACATACTAACTAGCTAGTCTCCTAATACGCTTTTAACTAGCTAGTTTTTTAGATCCTTTGAGTTACAAAAAGACCATAGTGACCTTCTACTTAGTCATATACTAACTAGCTAGTCTCCTAATATACTTTTAACTAGCTAGTTTGAAACAAACTAAAAAGGAATAAGCTCTAATAATGTCCTAAAGGGATTACTTTGAAAATAACAAAAGAAAACAACCTTCCCAATGAGTATATATCTAATTGGGAGGTTTAACAAGCATTATGGACAATCAGCTACTTGGGAAAGATAAATTACAAGTTATAAATCACCCATCAACTTCATGAGTGATTTTATGCCCATAATTTTATGCGAACAATTTCCCACATACCCTTTCACTTGATCATGTGATGATTTTTAAGTTATGAAACTAGACTAGGCATCATTACGCTAACAAAGTGATTTTTTTAAATTTAATAGCTACTGTGTGGCCAAGTTTTAGGTATATTAATCATGCTAAAATGTCAAAGATTACTTCCACACTCTTTCATTTTGCTGGCTGCCATTATTCAATGAATTTATGTGCCAAACTTGTGCCAAAAAAATGAAGAAAGTGATGCTGATAGTCTGGGAATTTCTATAGCTAAGTGTCCTTTATTTTTGTGCTAAAAGTGTCCCAAAATCTAGGTAAAAATGTAGCAATAACTTCTATGGCTAGCAGGTTGATTGGCTTTGAATTCTATAAAACCCAAACAACCCACAAAAGGTGTCCAAATCTGCTACCTTGGCTAGTGCCTATGTGGCTTGAGTCTTCCATCTTTGGCTAAGTTATAAGCCGTTTATGAGCCTATATTAAGCCACCTAAAAGGTTCATGGTGGCTTAAAAATAAAACTTGCATAGCTTTTGCATGGCTTAATTATTTCAACCATTTATTATCTTCCAATTGAGAGGGTTTTGTGAGCCTTCCATATTTAGAGAAATTAGTGACTACTTTGATACCAAGTTGATGCTTAGGGGTCCTTGATACATGGTGGATATAAATTGAGTTAAAATTAGAAAAATAAATGGATGGATACCAAGAACCACCAAAAATGAGGATGGAAGAAGGGAGATGAAGATAAGAATATATGAAATGAGTAACACTTTGATGCAAGAACATCCCCTCCACCTAATCAAATATTAACCACTCTCCTCCCTAAATTAGAAGACCCAAAAATTATTCTAAATTGCGAAGGATTCCACTAAATTACCCTTCCATCAACTTCCCTTCCCAACCCTTTTCTTTTCGTTTTCTTTTTTTTTTGGCTCATTTATGAACAACCAAATGCAACCCAAAATCTTCATCCTTCCACATAAAAAATAAGCTATGCACAAGCGATGCAAACTCACCCTAGCCACCCTAAATTTACAGCAGTTTTCCAGCCACTTTTCCCTCCCCCAAAACCACACTTTTTCATGGCTCTTGGAAGTCAAAACCACATCCCCACCCTGCCACCTATTCACCTTGCAAAATAACCCTTCCGGCCACCCTTTCACAGCCTACAAAAATCACCAACACTACCACCTTTTTCAGTCTACAATACAGTAAGGAAGGGGCTCCTTTTCGATAGCCTACAAAGATAAAAGGGGAAGAAGAAGTTGGTGACCCACAAGTGTAGAATCATGGCTAATTTTTGGAGTCTTGTAATCCCCACTTTTATACTTATGGAATCCTACTTGTAGGTGACATTAGGTGTTAGCTAACTTTTTTGTTTAAATCATGTAATAGCATGTACTTATAGGGGTTTACTCACAGACAAACCAAATCAGCCAAGCATGTAATACCCCAAATTGAGCGGAGTGTTACAAGAATTAATTTGGCTACTTATATCAACATGGTATACCATCCTTTTAGTGATTCCATCCTAAAGAACTCCACAGTTAAGCAAGCTGACGGTAGAGCAATTTTTAGAATGGGTGACCCTCCTGATAAGTTTTAAAATTTTCTGAAAATTTCTCGAAAAGTGCATGAGTAAGGACAAAGCGCGCTGAAAAGACTCGTGTTGATTTATGGGGCCAGCCAATCAATCCAAAAGCGCTCCAAGGTATCCCCCACATGATCTTATTGACTCGGGGTGTTACAAGGCATGGGGATGATAAGGATGGCACATGTTCATCAAATGGGTGGGGAAAACTAAGCTAAGTTTTGATGTATGGTGGATAAAATTTGGATTAAACTTACTATAATATAAAATGGTTGGCTAATAAGCCACAAAAATGAGAAATTTAAAGGTGAGAAGAAGTGTTGAATATATTAATTAAATGATCCTTAATTCATATACTTGAATCGACCACTTAAAGTATGGAATACTTAATATAAAAGACATAAGATTTGTAGAGATATATCAACCGAGGTATGTACTAACCAAGGAGGTAATTTTCACTCATCAAGAGGGAAGTAGGCTGACTAAAGACCCCTACAATTAGCCCCCTCTTTTCCTTATACAGTGTTACAAATATTTAGTGCAATCCAACTAAACTAGAGCTCGTTAGAGAGCAAACTAGATAGTTTCTAACTAGTTAACTTCTCTAGTTTAATTCTAACCAATCAAAGCCTAGTTTTCCCCACCTTCAATATGGTTGTGTGTCCCTCTTGCATTCAACCTCTTCCTTGGTTGTTTTGGGTTGAGTACAATTAATCCCTTAAAGTATAAGCTATTACATAACTTTAAACATAAAAATGGCTAACCACTAAAGTTAACTTGTAAGAGTACAATCATAATAATAAGGTGTTAATTCCAATACTCCAAAAGGTGGCCATGATCTCTGCACTTGCAGTCCACCAACCTTTTCATCCATTTAATGGTGGGGGGTTGTTGAAATATATGAAAAAAAATGTGGCATGTGCAGGCCAGAAGAAAAGGGTGGCAGCAAGTGGTTTTTTGGCAGGTTGTGAAAAGGTGATTGGGGTGGTTTTGTAGTTTGGAAAAGTTGGGGACGTGGGGTTTCAACCAATAAGGGTGGGCCATGGGTGAGAAGGTGGCAGGTCATTTTGGCTGCAAAAAATGCATGGGGAAAATACATAGCTCATGCATGAATACTTTTCTTATGTAATAAGATAGCATATTACGGATGTATTTGTTTGCCCATAATGTGTTCAAAAAAGAAGGGAGTTAGGAAGGGAAAGTTGATGGAAGAATTTTAGTGGATGTATTCCCAAATTAGAAGAATTTTAAGGTCGTTTAATTTGGGGATAACAGTGTTTAAAATAAGATTAGATGAAAGAGATGCTCCTACATCATTCTCCCTTTCTTGAAAAGGCTCCTAGTTTGGGTCAAAAGGTTTGTCATGGATATAGGGGGTAAATATTCATCATTGAAGGTGTTAGAAATATTACCCATGTCTTCTAGTAGCTCAAGTTAATAAGCATTATCTCCTATCTTCTCCAAGACTCTATATGGACCATTACTTCTTAGCATCAACTTGTTATTTCTCGTTGTAGGAAATCGTTCTTTGCATAGATGGAGACAAATTAAATCTCTGACTTGGTATAAGTGTTGTTTGTGATGTTTGCTAGCTCTTACTTTATTTAGCTCGTTTACCCTTTCAATTTATTTCCTTACTTGCTCATAGAGTCTATTCATGATTTTGCTTAGTCATTGGCTTCAAAACTTAGTACTTAACCTATGGGGTGAGATAAGAGGTCTATGGGAGAAGTACGGTTTAGACCATAGACTACCTCAAAAGGTGAATGCCCGTAGCATAGGTAGGAGACCAATTATAAGCGAATTCAACAAAACTAAGTTTGGTGTCTCAATCTCGTAAGGATTTATGGACCAAACATCAGAGGAGCATGGTGAGGGTTTGGTTTGTTACTTTGGTTTGGCCATCAATTTGTGGATGGTAAGTGGTACTAAAGAGAAATTTTTGTACCAACTAACCTCCACAAGGTATTCTAGAAATAGCCGAGGAACTTGGTATCCCTATCCAAAACAATGGATTTAGGTATACCATGTAGCCTAACTATTTCTTTGAAGAAGAGATCAGCTACATAAGAGCCATCATCCGTTTTATGACAAGCAACGAAATGAGCCATCTTGAAGAATCGATCTACCACCACCATTATAGCATCACGTTGCCTTTGTATTCGAGGCGATGTTATAATAAAGTTCATGATAACATGATCCCATGGTTAGTGGGGGATGGGGAGGGGAGTATACAATCCTTGATGGAAATGACTCTTAGACTTCTAGCAAGTGGCACATCTTGCCACTATACCTTGTACATATCCTACCATTCTAAGCCAAAAGAAATGTTCTTATAATACATCGATGGTTTTGTCGATTCCAAAATGTTCTGCAAGCCCTCATCCATGTACCTCTTGAATGAGAAGCTCTTGCATGGAACTCTTCGGCATGCAAAGCTTGTAGTTCTCTAAGAGGAACCCGCCTTGAAGAGTGAATGAACCCTTGATCTTGTCTTGTTCCTTAAAGTAGGTGCTGAAATCTTCATCTTCATGGTAGAGCTCCTTCATGTAGCTAAATCCTAGAACTCTTACTTATGATAAAGAAAGCATATAACATCTCCTAGAGAGGGCATCAACTACAACATTGGTTTTTCCACTCTTATATTTAGCTAAAAATTTAAAGGATTGTAGGAACGCAACCCATCTCACATGCCTAGGGTTGAGTTTGTGCTGACCATTGATGTATCTGAGAGACTTGTGATCGGTGTGTAATACAAACTATTAGGGTCTTAGATAGTGTAACCAGTGATCTAAGGCTCTTACAAGTGCATAAAACTCATTATCATAAGTGTTATAGTTCATATGAGACCTATTAAGCTTTTCAGTGAAATAGGCCTTGGGCTTCCCTTCTAGATGAGAAGGGCTCTAATTCCGACAGGCAAAGGGTCATTTTGGCTACCAAAGTGCTGGGATTATTGCTGCAAAAGTGGTTGGGTGATGGCTTTAAAAGGTGGCAAAAATGGCTACAAGTTTAGGGTGGATTAGGGAGAAAATGCATGGCTCATGCATGGTTGATTTTCTTACGTAAAAAGGTGGTAGATTTGGGATGTGTTTGTTTGTCCATGGCGTGTTCAAGAAAGAATGGAGATTGGGAAGGAAATTTTGATGGAAGAAAGTTTGGTGTACACCTTCCCAAATTAGTAGATTTTTAGGGTCATCTAATTTGGTGAGAAGGGTGCTCAAAATGGGATTGGATGAAGGGGATGCTACTACATCACCATACTCCCTCGAAGTTTGGTCCATAAATCCTTACGGAATTGGGATAGCAAGCTCAGTTTCACTTAATTTGCTTGTAACTGGTCACCCAACTATACAACGAGACATTCACCTTTCAAGGTTATCTATGGTTTGAACAGCATTTCCCCCATAGATCTCCTACCTCTCCCCACTAGAGAAGTTATCAATTTTGAACCCAAGAACATAGCTAAAAGTATGAAAAGACTCCATGAGCATGTAAGGAGACAAATTGAAAAGGTGAATGAGCTAAACGAATCAAGAGCCAATAAGCATCACAAACAACACTTACAAGAACCGAGAGATTTAGTTTAGCTTCAGCTACACAAAGAACAATTTCCCACAAGAAGAAATAACAAGATGATGCCAAGAGGCAATGGCTCATATAGAGTATTGGAGAATAAAGGGGATAATGCCTATAAGCTCAAACTACCAAAAGACATGGGAAATATCTCCAATACCTTCAATGTAGGAATTTACTTCCCTATATCCATAACGAGCCTTTTGATACAGCCTGGGAACCTTTTCAAGAGAGAGAGAATGATGTAGGATCATCCTCTTCACCTAATCCAACATTAATCGCTCTTCTCCCCAAATTAGAAAACCCAAAAATTCTTCTAAATTGGGAAGGATTTCATTAAATTACCCTCCCATCAACTTCCCTTCCCAACCCCTTTCTTTTTTGTGCTCATTTATGAGCAACAAACTGCAGCCCAAAATCTACCACCTTTCACGTAAAAAACAATCCATTTACAAGCCATGCAAACTCACCTCAGCCACCCCAAATTTGCAACCATTTTCTAGCCATTTTTCCTTCCCTCAATCTCACCCTTTTTATGGCTCCTACAAGTCGAAACCATGTGCCCACCCTGCCATCTTTTTCTAGCCTACAAAAACCACCAGCACTTCCACATCTTCCAGCCTGCAACACGCTAGGGAAGGGGTTCCTTTTTGACAACTTGCAAAAACAAAGGGGGAAGAAGAAGTTGGTTTCCTGCAAGTGTAGAATCACAGCCACTGTTTAGAGTCTTGTAAACCCTAATTTTTTACTTATGCAGAGTCCTTGCAGATTCACTTTAGTTGTTAGCTATTTTTTTTGTTTAAATCATGTAATAGCATATACTTATAGGGGTTTTACTTGCACATAACTAAATCAGCCAAGCATGGAGCTGATAAGGATGGTGCATGTTCATCAAATGGGTGGGGAAAACTGGGTCGAGTTTGGTTAGGATTAAACTAGAAAAGGCAACTAAGGAGTAACTAGCTCGTTTGATTTCTAACCCGACCTTAGATCTAGTTAGGGACGGATACTTTGTAACTAGATAATTATAACACTATATAAGGGAAAATAGGGCCTGAATATAGGGGTCTTTGGTCAATTTTATTCACCTCTACACTAAGTGAAAATTACCTCACTGGTTAGTGCATACCTTGGTTGATTTATCTCCCATAATTCTTGTGTCATTTATCTTAAGTGTTGCATTACTTAAATGGTAGATTCAAGTGTATCAACTAGGGGTTACTTAGTTCATATATTCATCACTTCATCTCGCATCTCCCATCTCCATTTTCGGTGGTCTTAATCTCAACCATCATTTTTACACCAATTTTAACCCAATTTATAGCACTCGAGATAAAAGATGCAAGAATTTTTGGATAAAATTTAACCAAGGTATGCACTAACCATGGAGGTGTATTTTTTGAGCAAGAAGAATAGGCTGAACAAAGACCCTTTCATTCAGCCATTTCTTGCATTTATATAGGAGTGCAACCCTTTAGTTACAAAGTAACCATGCCCAAATAGATATATGAGTTGGGTAGCACTTAAACTATATAGTTACTCCTCATACAACTATCCTAGTTTAATTCTAACCAACCATGCATGGTTTTCCCCACCCTTATGGTTGTGCAACTCATATCTCAGCCCATTCCTTGGCAGATTTGGGATTGACTGTAAGCAAACCATCCTAAGTACAAGTTATTACATGATTAAATTTTATACAAAGTTAACAAGCAAAAATAACCTACAAATGGCGTTGTCAAAGTACTAAAAGTGAGAAATTAAAACTTCAAAATTGTCCATAATTGTACACCTTGTAGGCTACCAAATTCCTTCCCCGTTTGTCTTGTAGTTTGACAACTTGAGGTCCCCCCAAGTGTTGTCTACAATCTAAGGTGGTCATACGGAGCGCTATGTGTTGTGGCCTGAAATTAAGCCACAAAAAGGAGCAAACTTTGGGTGGAAAGTGGCTAAAAAGTTGGGTGCAAATGCATTTTTGGTTGCAAAATACGGTGGTTGGGAGGCAAGTTTGTATGGCTCCCTTTGCACATAAAAATGGAAGAGTGGTGTGGGGTGCACTAGTTATTCACAGTTGATTTACAAAATAAAGGGGTTGGAAAGGCAAGTTGCATGGCTTCCTTCAACGTGAAGAAAATAGGAAGATAATTTAGTGAAATCCCTCCCAACTTACAAGAATTTTTGGGTCTTCTAGTTTAGGAAGAAGAGTAGTTAATGTTAGATTTTGTGAAGGGGATGATTCTGCATCAGTCCTCCTCAATGTGAGATTCACACATTTTGCTCAATATGTCCCTCTTCAAATGGATTTGAGCTTGAATGAGTATTTTTGTAACGAATTCCAGATAACAACTACTTTATCATAGTTTTTTGGGAAAAAAAAAAACAAGGTAGATGCTCCTATATCAAACTTCCCAAGTTGTTGAGGATTTAACTTGTTGAATCCGATGCTAATATGGCATGTGACACAACTAAAAATTTTGGACACCAAGAATAAGAAAAAATTGTGTCCCAAAATGATAGAATGAATTACCAATGATTCTCAACAAAGAAAAAGCATCTTGGATGGTCGTGAACATTAAAAGTGTTCTAAAGTGATGGAGCCAAAAATCAAGGGTGCTCACCCAAGTGGAAAACCCTTTTTCAAAGGTATGGAAGTTAAGTTCAGAGACAATTAACTTCTGACAAAAACTCATGTACTCTCATTTTGGAGGTGACGTTTCATAAAGTAAATTTAAATTATTTTTTTTGTGAAAACACACTTGCCATAGCATAAAAATGAAAAGCGAAGACATTTACATGGCTATTCTTTTCATTAAACGTGCTAAAACTAAGCTTAACCACATTAGACTTTTCAGGAAAAACGGAGAGATTCAATTTGGTAGGGTAATGGATGGGAGGATAGAGAAAAAGGTTTTTGTGAGTTGTAGGGGCTGAAAATTAGTTTGAAATGATGGGACTATGATTTTCTTTAAAAGTGCTAAAATTAAGTTTGGAAACACTTGCTTTTCCACTGAATTTTAAATGGGCAACTCTACTAGTGTGGGGTGGTAGAAGTAGTATGTGGGGGAAAAGATTGGGTATTAAAGCACTACCATCTAACCAAATATGCATACTGCTCTCACAATCAACATAATGCACTTCTATGGGAAAGGTAGCAGAAATCACTTGATCATTGCTTTGTAGTGAGGAAAAAGTAAAATTCTCAACATGCTCCTCAACCATGATTTTAATTTTTTTTTTTTTTTTTTGTGGAGGTTTAAAGAAGTGGAAATGGGTTATTTCTAGAGGTTCGACTCTTTGCAAAAGTGACGAAGTGGGCTCTAGTGGAGAAACTTCAACAACCAAAGGAAATTCCTCATCAAATGAAGTCATCTCTTTCTAGTCACTTAGAATGGCATCTTCAAGTTTTGAATCACTAGCCTCTTTACCTTCTTCATGATTGAACTCCTCTTGAGCAATAGCGTCAAACTTTTTGTTTTTGTTTTTTTTTTTTTTGCTTCACCTCTTGTTTTATTTCTTCATATTCCATGTGTGTTACTTCTCACTTGTTAGGACACCTCGATTTGGAGTGGCCAATGCCTTGGCACTTTGAACACCTAGAAACTCTTAGTTTACCTTCTTCAAGTTTAGATTTCTCTCTTTATTCTAACACTTGAATGATGGCATCAAGTTTTGCATCAGTGTTTGTTAGGACACATGGATTTGAAATGGCCAATATCAAATTGCATCTAGTATAGTGGCTACCATCAAAATTTAATGCCTCCATTTTATTTTATTTTTTTGAATTTCTATAGGTAAGGTGGGTGGTGAGTAAAAATGGGGTAAAATGAAGGTGAATGAAGATTAAGGGCTGATGTTAAAGTGCAGGTGGGTGAGATGGACGAAAATAGTAATGAAAAGATTGAAAAATACAATGATGATGTAGAGGGCTAGATAGATTAATGAAAACATGAATAAATTTTTTTTAGCAAAGATGATGGTTAAAAATGGTGGCCGGGGGTGAATGAAAATGTGGAGAATAAAAGATAATACCCAGTTTATCAATCTTGAGCTTTGATACCAAATTGATGCATATGAAATACAAATTGGGTCTTGCTAAGGAAGATGGTGGATTAAGATAATTATCGCTAGAATTTAGAACATGAATGGATGTTAAAGAAGAGGAAAATATAAACCTAAGTGTCCCTTAAATTAATATACTCACACCTACCACTTAAGGTTTCAACTCTAGAGATAAAATAAGTAAGATTTGAAGAAGATAATCTATCAAACTCTTCACTCAAGTTTGAATGTGCATCTCACCATAAGGGAGGAAAATATGAGGCAACTAAATCTAATTTCATTCGTATGTGACTCTTAACATTTATATATATATATCTTAGGTCCTTTGAGTTACAAAAAGACCATAGTAACCATCTATGGACCGACTTAGCCATATACTAACTAGCTAGTTTGAAATAAAATAAAAAGAAAAAAGATCCAATAATGTCATGAAGGGATGACTTCAAAAATAAAAAAGGAAAAAGACCTTCCCAATGAGTATGTACCTGATTGTGAGGTTTAATACGCATTATGGACAACTAGCTACTTAGGAAAGATAAATTACAAGCAATAAATCACCCATCAACTTCATGGGTGATTCTAGGCCCATAATTTCGTGCAAACAATTTCCCCCATACCCTTTCACCTGATCATGTAATGATTTACAAGTTATCAAACCATACTAGGCATCATTAGGCTAGCAAAGTGATTTTCAACTTTAATAGATGTTGTGTGTTCGGGTTTTAGGTACATTAATCATGAAGTTAATACATTACTGGCACTCTTTCATCTTGCAAGTTGCCATTGTTTAATGAATTTCTGTGCCAAACTTGTGCCAAAAAAATGAAGAAAGCGATGATGTTGTTCTAGCAATTGTTATAGCTGAGTGTCCTTTATTTTTGCGCTAAGAGTGTCCCAAAAGCTAAGTAAAAATGCAGTAATAGCTTCTATAGCTGGTTGTTTGATTGGCTTTGAATTCTGCATCCCAACCAACCCCCCAAAAAAGTATCAAAATATGTTGCCTTGGCTATTTCTCATGTGGCTTGAGTCATCCTTCTTTGCCCGAGTTATAAGTCGTTTATGAGTCTATGTTAAGCCACCTAAAAAATTGACAAAAGGTGGTGGCTTAAAAATAAAACTTGCATGGCTTGATTATTTCAACCATTTATTATCTTCCAATCTAGGTGGTTTTGTGAGCTTTCCATATTTAGAGAAATTAGAGACTATTTTGATACCCAGTTGACGCTTAAGGGTCCTCCTTGATGCAAGATTTACACATTTTTCACAATATACTCCTCTTCTAATGGATTTGAGTTTGAATGAGTATTTTTATAATGATCTCAAGATAACAACCACTTCATTATAATTTTTTTAGAACAAAAATAAATATAAAAAAAAAGGAAGATAGATGCTCCTGCATCACACTTGTTATCATAGAAATATTCTAACATCAGATAAAGGGGTATGATTAAATTTATTGGGTTCAAAGGCTTATATTAGGTTTCACAATGATTAGATACAATTGTGGTTAAGATATGCAAGTTTCAATAAATAATTATGCTAAAAAATGACAAATAATAATAAAAATAAAGGTAGAATACTTTTAGTTAATTTTTATTTTAGAGACATGAAAGTATGTTGATCCTTGAAATTTCACAATTTTATGATAAAATAAAAACTAATTTAGGGCTTAAAATGTAAAAAAAAAAAAAGGCAAAATATGACATGAATATTACTCTTTCCTCGTAACCTCTGTTTAACGTTTTGAAAACTACTAAGAAACTTAATAATATAAGGATTTAAAATATAGATATATTAAAATAATAATATAAATATATTAAAATGATTCGAGATAAGTTGAATAGCCAAAAGTGACTTAGAAGACTCAAAAAAATATAAAACCTCAAAAAAGATCAAAGAAACAAGAACAGAAAATTTCTTAAACACAACTGGGATTTTCAAAACCTTATAACAAAATTTGTAAAAATAATAACTTTGTTTTAAAATCATAAAGAACCTAAAAGAATCAAAATTTTTAAGATTCAAGGTATTACAGTTGTGATTTTTATGCGAAGTGCATGTAATGGTTGAAGAAATCTGAGAATTAGTAGGATAAAGAGATTGTGATTTTTATGGGTTGTACTATTAAATAAAGACATCTGGATTTTTATTTTGTGTGTGTGTGTGTTGTATCAAGTAACTTTTGGACTCTTAAATCATTTTCTCGTATACTTAAAATTGTTTTCCCAACTTGTAAAACTTTGTTAGAGTTGTATACTCTTTGAACTCGGTACATCATGTATAATATGATTCTTACTTAAGTTTTAGGTTCGCTTAATCAATTTTAGCCTTGTAGTTAACATAAGTTCAATGATGTACACAACTCTCTTGATGTTAGATATACGATATTTTCATCTTCATTTATTATTTTGCTTGTGCATATTACATTTTAAATGATATTTCAAACTGTAAAAAATGAGGAATTGCATCCTTAAAGGTATACATAAAGCAATATCTACCTAGGGATCGAATCGGTTCATCCCCTTTTTTCTTTTTCGTTTTTGGTAACCTCAAATGTTTTTAAACTATCATGCACCTTGTACTTATGTCAATCATACCATCTTTTAGTTTACTGCGTATCAAAAGTACATCTCCATTTCGAACACTTATGATTTATATCTATATTATATATCCCATCAACTACTATCCTTATCTAGTGTTAATGTTTACATAATATTTAGCCTTAAGCTTATTATAGGAATGTTATTGATACCTAACTTATACTAAATATAACAATAATACCAACGGCTTTGTAAGTTCACTTTCGCAAAATACAGTTTTGAAATAGAATCTTTCAATAGTGTTACAAAAACAATCTAATCAATTAAGCTTGTAACCAAAATACGTTGACCAATACGCTAAGTAATAATGAATTTGTTCATCTGACATTATGAGATGCTAATGTAAATCAGATCAAGGGGTTGGATAACTTCAAAGCTGAGGTCTTTCAAGCCTGTTTGCTACCTAGTCTAGTACCTATGCATGGGCATCTTTCAAACTCATCCGTCTAAAAAGCATACCAACACACAAATTCAAACCAACGAACTAAAGATACCAAATAAATGAGATATACAGAGTCAACAAAATGGTCATCTCAACCAGTTTCCGTAAAGGATATTGCAGTCAATGAATAACATCTACTACCTTATTCAAGTTGCATACCCCTTTCTGATGCTTTCGCTACTACCAGCTCCTCAAAACGTGACAATTGAAAGTTCTATATTCAATGAGACGCTAACCGCTGCCGCGTTTAAAATGTTCCTTTATGAATCTTTCAGCATGAGATGGATACTTACTTCGTATATATTCCCGGAGGCATTTTTGGTAGGAAAAGTCAATCCACAGGCCATCGGTTCTTACGACAAACAGGCACCTTGATTGTCTAAACTGGGGATGTCGATCAACCTTCACAGACAGGAAAGTCAAATATTAGATGAATCTAACATGAAATCCATCATGGGTGTGCCTGAAATGTTGCGTCACTTTATCAATAAAAATCAAAGTTTCAATATTCCCAGGAAAACATATTTCATAACAGTGAGATATCAACGCTTTTGCCGAGAAATAAAAGATGGTGACAGGAGAATATGACATTATAATTATCCACAAGGTCCCCGTGACCCTAGTACTAGAGTAATAGTAATATTGAAATTAAAAGATAATAATAGTAATATCGTTTTTTCTAACAGACCCCCCTGCCCTTAACTGAATGCAGTAACAGAAATGCCAGGCTGCCAAGCCAGGCGTGTGGCTGCCTCAGTCCCCCACTTCCCCCCATGTGCATTCCGATTGTTTGCCTCCCCTATTTTCTGCCCTTCCTTCTAGCATAGGTGTATTTAATCAGGGGTTTATCACTACTCCCCAGAGTTTCACCTTGTCCTCAAGGTGGAATTCAGGGAACTGTTTATTGAGGGTATCAAAACCTTCCCAAAAGGATTCGAAGGAAGGCAACCCCTGCCACTGAATCAGAACTTCCAATTGTCCCCTGGAGTTGTGCCTCAGCCCTTAAACTACCTCTGGCTGGACATTCCACTCCATTTCTTCTGTGAGAATTTCTAGAATAGGCCGGGCTTGATGACCATCCCCTGGAGCTTGCTTCAGCATGGAAATATGAAAAGCTGGGTGAATGGTGCTGGAAGGGGGCAGGTTCAGGCAATAAGCGACCTTACCCACTCAAGCTTTCACCTGGTAAGGCCCAAAGTATCTTGGGGCTAATTTCTCATTTCCCCTCCTGGCCAGGGACTTCTGCCTATAAGGCCTGAGCTTCACATATACCCAGTCTCCCACTGCCAACTTAATGTCCCCCCTCCTTTTATCTGTCAGGGCCTTCATCCTTTGCTGTGATTTTTTTAAGTGGTTCTTGAGCTCTTCTAAAATCAGATCCCTAGCCTTTAGTTCCTCATCCACAGCTACCACTGAAGCCACCCCCCATTCATACCTGAGCATGGCTGGTGGTTCTCGGCTATAGATCGTTGTAAATGGAGGGGTGTGAGTAGCAGTATGGTATGGAGTATTGTACCACACTCTGCCCATGGAATCCATCTAACCCATTGTCTTGGCTGCTCCCCTGCAAAACATCTGAGGAATGACTCCAGTGTACGATTCACCACCTCTGATTACCCATCTGTTTGAGGATGGTAGGCTGAGCTCTTCTTCAAGATTGTGCCTTACAGCCTAAACAACTCTGCCCAAAAATGGCTAATGAAATCTTATCTCTATCAGAGATAATCGATCTAGGCATTCCATGTAGGCAAACTACTTTTACAAAGATGGTGGCAATGGTGGGTGCTGAGAGGGGGTGCCTGATTGGGATGAAATACCCATATTTGCTCAGTCGGTCTACTACTACCAATAAACAATTCTAGCCTTCCGATTTGGGTAGCCCTTCAATAAAATCCATGGCTATGTCCTCCCAAATCCTCTCGGGTATAGGAAGAGGCTATAGTAGCCCAACGGGAGAGAGTATTGAGGTCTAATTCTACTGGCATACCTGACATTCAACTACATACTGCTGAATTTCTCTCCTCATCCCTGGCCAATAAACCTCTCTTGTTATCCATTGATATGTTTTAAATACCCCTGAATGCCCTCCTACCTTTCCCCCATGAAATTCTGCTCTAATAAATACTTCAAACTCCTTTCCCCCATGATATGTTTTAAGATCAGAGGAATATACCTGAATCCGCAGGGTAAAACCAGCCTGCCCTTAAAGTACAGGTGTCCTTGATGAACACTGAATCCTCCCTTTTCTCCCGGGGCTTTAAGTATCTCCTTCTTCAGCTGCCCAAAGTAAGGATACTGATCAATTTTCTCTGCCAATACATCCCACTTACCTGCCCAGGACAGAGTCACTGCCAGCAATGCACTATTGCCCTCCACCCTTGACAGGGCATCTGCAGCCTTGTTTGTAATCCCCAGACACTATTAAGTATCAAATTGAAAACTCCAAAGTTTGGCCACCCACTTTTGGTGTTCCTCAGGCAGTTACCTCTGCTCTAATAAATACTTCAAACTCCTTTGATATGCTCTGATTAGGAACCTCCTCCCCAAGAGGTAGTGCCTCCACTTCTGGACTGAGAGAACCACGGCCATTAGCTCTCATTCATATACTGACTTGAGGTGTGCCCTTGGTCCCAATACTTGACTATAGTATGCAATGGGGTGTTGCTCTTACATCAACAAAGCCCCTAACCCTACCCCGAAGCATCAGCCTCTATGGCAAACTTCTTAGAGAAGTCTGGGAGAGCCAATACTGGTACTAACATCATGGCTTCCTTTAGAGACTCAAAGGCTTGTTGAGCCTTCAAGTTCCACCCAAAATTGTCCTTAAGTTGGTGTGTCAAAGGGGCTACAATCTGTCCATACCCTTGTCAGCCCCAAAAAACCCCTCAGCTTCTTGATGTTCTTGGGAACTGGCCATTATTTCATCACTTTAATCTTACCTGCATCCGTCGCCACCCCTTACCCTGAGATTGTGTCCTAAATATTCCAACTCGGACCTGACCTGCCCCATACACACTTCTTCCTATTCACAAATAGCTGATGTTGCCTTAAGATTTCAAACACTCGCCGCAAGTGTTGCCTATGTTCATTCTCAAAGGAACTCAACACTAGTATGTCATCAAAGAATACTAACACGAATTTTCTCAGGTAAGGTTTGAATACCTAATTCATCAAGGCATGGAAGGTTGTTAGGGCATTGGTCAACCCAAAGGGTATGACCCGAAACTCATAATGACACTCATGATTCCAAAAGGCTGTTTCGTGGACATCCCTCAAGTCTACTCTAATCTGGTGGTACCCTGAGCGGAGATCCAACTTAGAGAATATAATAAGCCCAATGAGTTCATCTAATAACTCATAAATTACCAGAACAGGGAATTTGTCAGGGATGGTGGCCTTGTTCACGGCCTTATAATCCACACAAAATCGCCATCCACAATCCTTTTTTTACACCAATAGCACAGGGCTAGAGAAAGGTCTCCTACTGAGTTTAATCTCATTTTTCGATTGTGAGGATACCTGTATGGTCAATCATTGACTGGAACAATGCTAGGCCACAACGTAATCTGGTGGTCCAACTCCCTTGTGGGTGGAAGGCATATGGGCTTGGCTAGTATATCAGCATACTCTTCCACCAATCCCCTAATCCCCTCTAGCATTATTGGTCTCTCCTCTATTTCCTTTAATGTCTCAACTCTACAACATACCAGGAGAACCCCCTGCCTTTCCCTGGTCAAGGTGCACAACAAGGTCTTTAGGGAACCTATGAATCAACAAGGACCACCTCGCAAGACAATAGATTTGAACATGCCGTACGAGAGCACAACAGAGGCTGAGCTTCCCTCTCACACTCACTTTGGTTGATCCCAAGGTGAATTTCTTTATCAATGTCTTCCAGTTCACTTGCATCATTCCTAGCCTCTCTAACCACTTCATTTTGAGTATAACCCCTGCACTGCCCAAGTTCAAGGGCAAGAAATCTTCCACCACTTCAACCCCTGGAAGCAATATTCAAACTCCCCTACAAACCTCGTTGGCTGAGATTGATTTTCCCGTGCCCAACAAAACACCATACAAAGCTGTAGGGGATACAGGTAGTGATAACTTACTATCTCCTTGGATATGATGTTGAGTGTGGCCCCATACTCGATAAGGACCACCACTTTCTCTTCCTGAATCTAGTTATACAATTCCATGGTGTGAGGGGTGTTGATCCCCACCACAGAGTTCAACATAAGTTCCACTGATCCTTCTACCTCTCTGGGCTCCTCTTTAATGGCAACTTATTCCTCACCTACTACTTTGCCCAGCTCTCCTTCATCTTCATTTTACACCAACAACAGTTGTAGGGAATGATTCCTACACACATGGCCTAGTGCGAATCTTTCTTCGCACTTGAAGCACAGGCCCTTCTAGCACCTTTGTTGCAACTCCTCACTTAGACGTCACGAGGTGACCCATTTTTTTATCAATGGTTTGATGTTGCCCTTTCCATAACCTATCCTATTTAGGCTACGCCCAGCAGTGGCAAATCCATACCCTACCTGTTTGGGCTACGCCCAGCAACTGCAAACCCACTGGGCTTGTTTACACCATAAGTCGTCCACGTCTAAGGCCCAAAGCTTTTGTCTGTCCTCGCACAACTCCCTCCTCCCCCTAGTCCTCCCCGACTGTGCTCTGAGACTACTATGTTTTTATCTTCCATCATCTATGCTGCCTCCATAAGCTCATCCAGTTCCCTTGCCCTCATCATCCTCACCTCCACTCAGATTTGAGGCTGCAACTCATTGAAAAAGGTACTCTAACACCTTAGGGGATAGTCGACCTTGAAGGGCCGAGGCAAGTAGCTCGAACTGTTCGATATAAGCTTCTACTGAATCCGTTTGCCTCACTGCCAGAAATTTCTCGCACAAGGACCCTTCATGTCGTGACAGAAATCTGATCAGAAGAGAATCCTTGAAGCTCTGCCAAGATTCAAAACTCTTGTTGTCCCCTACATACTGGAACCAAGCCAACAGCTTCCCTTCCATCACCGTGGCCACAGTTTCTAGTTTCTCTTCATCTCCCGTTTGATTCAGGGCAAAATGCGGCTCTACCTTAAAGATTCAACCATCCGAATCAGCTCCATCAAATAATGGGAATTTCAGCTAGCGTGGGGGCCTATTTCCCAATCGTGCTTCTAGCAGAACTACAGGCGGTATGGAGATGTGCATCGCCTCTAGCTTCTTCTGTTTGCCCGTATCTTTGACTGAAAAGCTAGATGCTCCTGGCTTGAAGTACTGATCCAAGAGTCCTGCTAGCTCGCCCACCCACTTCTCAATAGATCCAATCCTCTTCCCTAATTTACGATTTTCACCACACAACTCACGCCCCTCCCCTACCAATTCCTCCAACAACTGAGTTCCAACGCATCAATTTTACTAGGAGCCATGGGTGATTGTGGAATTGAAGGTAGCTCTAAGGAGCAACTATAAACCACGATGACGTCAAAGAACACTGGGACAAATTTCCGAAGGTATGGTTTAAATACTCCATTCATAAGGGACTGAAAAGTAGTAAGGGCATTGGTCAAGCCAAACAACAATACAAAAAAATCATAATGCCCTTCATGTGTCTGGAAAGTGATCTTGTGTACATCCCTTGGGTTCACCCTAATCTGATGATACCCCAGTTTCAAATCTAACTTTGAAAACCAAGTTGCTCCGGCCAATTCATCCAATAATTCATAAATGACTAGGATGGGAAATTTATCAAGGACAATTACGTTGTTCAGTGCACGATAATCGACACAAAACCTCCAGCTCCCATCCTTTTTTAAAACCAACAAGACTGGGTTGGAAAAGGACTCCGACTAGGTCTGATGATACCTGCAACTATCATTTCTGCCACTAATTTCTCAATCTCATCCTTCTACATCTATGGGTAGCAATGAGGGCGGACATTAATAGGGGCTGTACTCGATTGCAAAATAATGTTATGATCTAGCATATGAGGAAGAGGCAGCCCCTAAGACATCTGCTACACATCCTTATACTGATTACCGACCAATTGAATTTCTTGAGGCACTGTCCCCTCCTATAATTCGTTTTCCAGCCACATTCTCACTCCAGACTCACCCCCCTCCTTGACTATCAAAACTGTACCCTCTATTAATACCCCTTGTCCCCTTTTTGCTACTATTTGTAGTAGTGACTTGAGTGTCACTTGGGATTTACAGAGGTATGCCTATCCCTTAAGAACGACCGGAATTCGACCGACCTGAAACTTCATTTGAAGTTGTTTCCATTTAACTTGCATTGGTTCGATTTCGATCCTTTCTAGCTGCTACATTCCGAAAATTACATTAGAACTTCCCAGCGTTAGAGGCAAGAAGTCTTCAATGATGTCTACATCCCAAAATGAGACTTTGACTCCCTTGCACATCCCTACAGCTTGTATAGCACTACTCGTGCCCATCAACACTCCATATGATGGGGTAATCATCATTGGGAGCTACAATTTCTAAACCAAACTCTCTGAAATAAAGTTGTGGGTTGCTCCACAATCGATCAAGACTACCACCTGTTCCCCATCGATAGTGCCCTGTAACTTCATGGTTTGGGGGGAAGTAAACCCAAAAACCAAGTTCATGTATAGTTCAACTCAACCTTCAATCTCTTCAAGCTCGCCCCTCTAAGCCTCAAACTGCCCTTCATCTTCATCGCAGCCCACCTACAAATCATCCACCGACAAGAAGCAAAGCTCCAGGTTCTTGCACATAGCCTTGGAGAAAATTTCTCCACATCAATAGCACAACCCTTTTTCCCTCCTTCTACAAAGTTCTAAGTCAAAAATTCGATAGTGCCCTACCACGCAACTCCCTAGTGACCCAACCTCAAGGCTCAATCCATTAAGCTACCTATCCTTTGGGCTATTTAAGATTTGAGGTGGAATGACTGAAACTACGAGGTCCGATTTGGGCAAGAGACCTTAGTTGCAACGTTTTAGGGTTAGGGTTTGCATACCCAGTCGTTGCTTGGAATCCACTTACCCCGGATCCCAACCAACCCTCTTGTACCACCCGATTCTTGTCCTCCACCATCTGGGCCAAATCCATTACTTCAGATAAACTACCAGGCCTCATCATGCAGATCTCAACTCGTACGGTTGGCTTGAACCCATTTAGGAAGGTACCCTTGAGTAGCTCACTTGACAATCACCCCTCCAATGGGGCTGCCAATAGCTCAAATGTCTCCACGAATTCCTCCACCGTCATCGTTTATCGAATGGCCAAGGATTCTCACAGACCGTTCTCTCATGTCGGCAACAAAAACGATTCAAAAATGCCTCCTTAAACTCCCTGCAATTGGTAAACTTCTAACCCTCCTCTGCATACTGAAACTACGCCAATGCCTTCCCCTCCATAGCAATAGCAGCTGTCTCAAGTTTCTCTGCCTCCTACATCTAATTAACTCGAAAATACTATTCTGTCCTAAATAACCACCTGTCATGATCTCCACCATTAAAGAAGGGAAACTCCATCCGGCGCGCCGGATAATACTCCCAACTCGGTTGTTCAACAACTACCTCTTGTAGCCTGATTTCAGAGGCCTCGGCAACAAAGACACTATGAGCCATCAATTTCTCCTTCCCTGTGGCTTGCACTTCTGAGTCAATTCCCCCTTCACTTGCCATGGATTCCAATTTCTCTAAAATCGTATCGACATTTATATCCATTGCATTCAGCCTAGTGTTTGACAAAGCGCGCCTGAGGCGCAAGGCGATGGGGGGTTGGGGTTTTTTTGGTGCTAGGCGAGGCTACGTAAGTGAGGCGCATATAAGGCGCGCCTCAGGCGCTAGGCGCAGAGGCTATGAGGCGCACGCCTCAGCATAAAATCAAGCAGAAACTTGGGAGATCAATAGACACATAGGGAGGATGGACTTAGGGAAGAGGGATAAAAAACCTTTTCAGCAGAAAAAAAAAATTACATGCAGACTGCAGAGACTTAGGGGAGTTAAATAGTCATTTGTTGGAAAAATGTAAGTCTATTTATAGTCTTGATTGCAGTAAAAATATTCTGCAATTAATATGGGAATCGGGGAGAGCAAGAGTTATGTTGGAAAAGTTAAAAACAAGCTGCAGAGACTGTAAAGTCTGCTACCACCAATTTAAAGCAAGAAATAGTTATTTTGGTATATCTGCATATATTTTTTGCAGATATAGAGGAAAACAGATAGGGCATTAGGAAAAACCAAAGGTATATCTGCATATATTTTTTGCAGATATAAGGGAAAACAAAAGATATAGGGAAAAAGAAAGGTCCCCCCTTGTCCTATATATTTTTTGCGGAAACTTTTTCTTCCTAATGTAAAAAAAAAGAAAAACAACAACAACAAAGGGAAAAACAATGTACCACTACATCTGGAAAAAAAAATAGAGAGAGCATCAAGGAAAACTGGAAAAAAAAAAGGATAAATGCCAACAAAAAAAAAACACTAGGCGCCTCACATCGCCCAAGCGTGCGCCTTCGCCTTGCGCCTAGCGCCTAGGCTCCAGGACCCCTAGCGCCTCGGTGCGCCTTAAGCCTTTTCAAACACTGATTCAGCCTCCCTTCCACAGCAAGTAACCTTCTCGATTCTTCCCTCACAACATCTATTTCCTTCTGCCACTCCTATTGGATTATCCCCAACTTTTCCTCTAAAACCTCGACCTTTTTTTGAACCGTCCCCAAATGATCATTGCTCTAATACCAATTGATAGCGCCCCCCCCCCCAAAAAAAAAAACTAGCAAAAACACATTAGATGATGAGATGAAGATAGAAGTTATTGCTCAAACATAAATGATAACGTTAGGAATTCAAGGACTTGGTAACCTCCACTCACAAGAGAAAAAAAAGGACTACTAGCAAGAACACATTAGATGATGAGATGAAGATAGAATTTATTGCTCAAACGTAAATGATAATGTCAAGAATTCAAGGACCTAGCAACCTCCACTCACAATTTTCCTCACTAATTGATGCCCCCTCCTCTCCCTTCTATGTTTGCTTTTATTAGCTAAGACTAATAAGAAAATAATTAACTCCTATCCCCCACCTATGACTAAACATATCCTACCAAAACATCCCAAAATTCTATTACCCCCTGAAATACAAAATTAATCCTTTGCTACTGCCCTCATCCTTAGCTTAGGTACTCCCCTGATTACCCCCTTTACAGCTTTACCCCTTCTAACATATGCGAACCTGATAAGAGGTCTATCAAATTTCAGCAGCCAATAAGATATAATCTCCTATCTTTCTTCCACTAACAAAGCTTGATTGGGAAGAATCAATCAAGTAGGCCAAAATGGACCAAAGCCTACTTGTGGGGATCTTTGAAATCACTTTTAGAGTACTCCAAAATAGGCTTTGTGACTCTTATGGCATTTTCCTTCTTAGGGATGAAGGTGAGAGGGGTTATATTCAATCTATGAAGAAGGAAACAAGTAGAAAAAACGATCATGACAACAAAGACTGCTTCATCTCCCACTACTCACTAGGCTTTCTTTAAAAAGAGGGATGACAAATCATCCACACCAGAAGCCTTATTTTAAACAATGGAGAAGACATCCTTCTTCCACTTATTGATATGATACTAGAGCTAAAATTTGGCGCTTATGTTCCTATTGCAACTTGCAAGGTAGGACCCTAAGACACCACATTACCGTCAAACTACCAATAGCAACACCTTCATTTCCTAGCAAATCTTAGTATAAATCAATAAATGCCTAACATATTACTTCATTATTAATCATTGTATCTCCATTCTCTAGAACCCTCCTTGAGATAGCATTTCTGTTTTGATGACCCTTTACAAGTGCAAAGAAAAACTTGTTTGTATCTCCCACATTCTGCTAATAGATCTTTGCCTTCTATTTCAAAAAGAGTTTCTCACAATATGCCAACCTATGATAAGTAGCCTCACATTCTAGAGTTAGTTGCCTTAGAGCCGTGTTAGACACATCCTGGAAGTAGGCTTGTTGTTTTTCAAGCATGGCTTCCCTAGCTTGATCCACCTTGCTACCAATGGAGCCATATTTAGCATTGTTAAAGGCTTTAACAACTAGTTTAAGTTGTTGCAATTTCCTCATGATAGCAAGTAGCGGATTCACAATACTCTAAGTGTCCCAATGCGATCGAACAAAACTAAAGAAATCTTCCTTTTCCATAAAGAATTTATTAAATTTGAAAGGTTTCCTTACTAATTTCCCCCTCCAAATTGGGCCATCGTTGGGCAATGGCTTGAGACAGATGGTAAGAACATAGCATAAAAACATGTAAAAGCATTGAGCCATCCCACATTTACCAAAGCAATATCCAATTTGCATGCCACTACTTCAATACAACTCTTTTAGTACACCATGTTAGGAAAGAAACATAGCCCTTGAGATCAACAAGCCCTAGAGATTGTACCACATGAGAAAACTCATCCATATACTACATGGAAGGAGTACCTCCCCCTACCTTCTTATCAACCCTAAGAATAGCATCAAAATCTCCCATGAGCAGTAGGGGTGAGAATACATAACTAAGTTGATCAACAGCTGGTGCCAAAGAGACTTCCTAGCCTCTCTTGTATTAAAAGCATAAACAAATTCCACAGTAATCTGCCTTCCATCTTTTATGTCAAAGAATGCATTGGTCACAAGATTGAATATGATTAAGTCTCTAGTACAATGGATCCCACGAAATCCAAATTCGACCATTATGGTGATAATTCTAGTTATTAAAACTGAGCCAATTTCTTTCCTAATCATTTCATCCTTTCCTTGTTTCACCCTAGTTTCAATAAGACCAACTAAGGCATATCTACTATTTCTAAGCTAGTCCTTTCTAGCATTCTATTTGGATTGTACATTCTAGAACACTAACATAGGATTCCTGGGTCAAAAGATTATAGTCTCTCTTCACCTTCCTCATGTCCCTCAAACTCCAAACCCTCTTGTTGCAGCATCAAGAATGATTTGGCCATGTCTAGTGGTCAAAAGATATTTATCAATATTTATTGTGAAAAAAAAAAATTTAAAATCAATTCGCAACAACTACAGCATATAAAATATAGCCTGCAACACCCTGAAACTTTGACATCGCAACCATAACTACAATCGCGACCACGCCAGCGGTTTTATATCTTAGCGTATATACTTTCCTATATTTCCTTTCAAAACTAGGGGTCATACCAGCTAAACTAGGTGGTCCAACTAATAAAACCAGCCAATGAATCGAAGCTGCCAAGGATGGTGGCTCAATTCTCATATTTCTCACAAGGAGAGATGAAAAGAGAGAGAACTGGAAAAAGTGGATTCAAAGGATAGTAACTTCTTTATTAGTTTTAAAACTAAGCCCTCTATATATAATTGGGTCTAGATCGCACCTTATCATTTCTTAATTTAAGCATCTTGCTCTTTGGTAAGTCCCATATAAGTATGCATAGTACATATGTCATCTTTTTTTGATCCAATCATGCAGCTTGCTATGTTATCTTTACTAAAGAATGGTCGTAGAGAAAATGAACTATGTAGGAAATGGGAAGACCACAAGTTAAACTTACATTAGACTCGAAGGCATAGGGCACATTAATCGATAAACAAAGGATATATCAATAAGATCACCATATCCGCTAGAAGCATCGTTGCAAACAAGCAAGGCTTCAGTTTCAATAGGAAGTATATGCAGCATAACCAATTATCTAGGGTTAAGAAATAAATTTTACCATAATTGAACCAACACCACACCCAATTTTATCTTCGGCGTGAGGGTGATACGCAAGAAACTTCTCTACAACAATTCCTTCATCTTCAACAGTTAGTTGCTGCCCGTCCAAATACCTACCAAAAAATGAGCAGTAAACAAGTTATGAACGCCAGTACTGCAATTATAAAATATGAATCATATAGCAAGCTCTGGTAATGAATTAAAGTAACATTGTTACAAACGCATTTGTGGGCCAGGTTTACCATGGCTCAGCTTGACATACAAGGCTCAACCATAGCCACCATTGAGCAGCAAAACACAAGCACAACATGCCTTGGCCAGCAAGGCTTGCAGGGGCAAAGAGCATCGGCCACTGCAACATGGGCTTAGCCTATGAATTGGATGTATACTTTTGGCTCAAGTCAGAGGATGTGCTTGGGACAAGGCATGGTTTATTAAATAAGTGCTTGTAATACAAGTTGGAGACTATTAATCTTAGGAAGGACCAAGTCTTGGATATATTTAAGATATAGTTTAATAGCATTTTTAGTTAAGAGTATTATATTATTATTATTATCATTCAATTACCATCGAAGGAGATGTTATTGTACAGTAAACATGGATTTGTAAGTCCTATATATAGGGTTGTTTAGTCATGGAATAAAATAATTTCATCCTACTTATATATATCTCTCTACCTATCGCCCTCTCTCTTCCCTTTCTGATGCATATGCCAATACAAATTGGATCAATTTAAGAGGGTAGTTATAGATGGGGGATAAGCGAATAAGAAAACAGGGAAGAGGGTGAAGAAAATGGGTTGAATATAACCCTTGTTACCTCCTTGGATCATATACTAACAAGAACCACCTAAGGTTTCAACACTTAAGATAAATCTTGTGAGATTTTAGGATTCAAACTTCAAACTCATACACTAGAATTGAAGCTGATTGATTTCTGTTGAGAAAAATAAGACAGCCAAATTCTGAGTTCCCTTCATTAAAGTGTGAGCCCAACACTTGTAGGAGAGTGTTGGTCTCATTTAGTTGCAATACAACTCAACCAAAAAAAAAGAATTGGTTTGATTAACTAATAAAACAAGCAAGTTGTCAAAGAGACTAACTTTAACTAGTTTAATCATAAGTTCATAACCAAAACTAAAGTTGACTTTGTGTTAGCTGAAATAGAGAAACCGGAATTGCTTGGGACCTTCCCAATTCTTACATCCGACTTGGGAGGCTCCTTACAAGTTAATAAGCTAAACTAAGCTCAAAACATCATTAAAAGTAAAAAGTAAAAGTAGCTTTTAGGCTAAAGACTAAAAACATTATTAAAAGCATAAAGCAGAAAGTAACTTTTCTGTTGCAAGCCTTAAGTTTCATCATAACCTAAGTATTATAGATTTCTTTTCTTCCAAAAAAAGTCTGCCCCCTCTGATGCTTGTAATTGTTGCTACTGCTAGTATCCAGATCTGCCTAGAAAAGTGCAGTTATGGCTGTTATTGTGGGACCTAAACTGTTGCCTATCCTTGGCTAGGTAGTTAGCCATTTAAGCCAAAAAAAAATGAGCCACTAAGGTGCAAAAAGGTGCTTGCTGGATTGGAGTTTTGCATGGCTTTCATGGCTTAGGGTTTTATTAAAATAATTAGTCCAAGTAAGGAGGTTTTTATGGCCCCCTAACTTAAAGAAATTAACAACTAAATAAATATCATGGATAATGGATGCTCTTGCATTACTTTCACTGTAATCAGCCAAGATTGCACAAAAACTTCAATAGCTTGTCATTTCCTCATTTTTGAAATGTTTGAACACGAAAACTCGAGCAGGAACGCTTCCCCATCTAGTCATGGAATAAAGTAACTCCAACCTACGTCTTTAAAAATTGTGATGAATCAAGGTAAAAATATAAAAAAGATTTGGCTATATGTACGCATGTTAAGTTACTATATAAACCGTAAGTACACCATAAACTTAAACATTGTTTGCATCCTAAAGTCAGCAGGGCCATAAAAAAATTAAGAAAAAAATATTAATTTTAAATTGTGTAGAAGTTAACAATTAATAATATTGTAAAATTTAATATATTTATTTTACTAATGGAGATCGCATTTTTTTTTATCAACATTTTCCTTCAATAATCATCTTCATTGTCTTAATAATATCTCAGATATACTTTCTTCGTATCAACTCATTTTCAAGATAAGTTATAAAATAATTCAGGGTTGGAATACGAGGAAAAAAATGTTTGAAAATAAATAATAAAAATTATTGTTATTATGTGGAACCTATAACTCTAATATTCTCCTGGGATTGTAAGATTTTATAAACAATTTGCTACTTTAATATTTTACCTAGAATTGTAGATATTTTGTTACTTTTGGATCAATCATAGAATCGAATTGGGATTTTAATAACTATGCATAAAACCATTAGTAAAGTCTTCAATTTGCAAACAATATGTATTACTTAAAAATAAAAATAAAAACTATTGGTGATAAAATTCTTCCATTGGCAGAGTATCACACTTTCTGTAAGATTATCCCTACAAGTACTCATTTTAGCCAAATAAGCACTAATTTTGATAAATAAATAAAAAAAGATAAGAAGCAAAATGGAAATTTTTTTATTAAGCTAATCTTGTTATATAATGTATAGTTGCGAACAAAATAAACTAAATGTGTGGCTAAAAATAATTTCAGGTTGTGTGGGTTGTTATCATCTTATTAAACAACATAGTTGGTGGTTTCTAGCAAATTATGTTTCTAAGATCTATAAAAGTCACTAGGCAATCCCAATACTAGGAAGAATTATGGTAGGATATTAAGATCGTATGTAGGATGAGTTTTACATAATAGATTCTTACAACTCAACATAATGATTATGCTTTTTTCTCTCTTTCTTTCTTTCAAAGTATTCATCTATTTTCCCTCTCATTCCAACTATATATATCTTCCATAACTCTCAAGCCATAATAATTTTTTACTTTGAATTTCTATTAGTTCATAATAATTTTTTTTACTTTATTTTTGTGGTATTGTTGGTTCTTTGACATAGATAAGCATATGAATGGTTCACATACTGACTTAATGTAAATTAGACCCTTTTTCTTCTTAACTTACTTGAATGTTGTGAGCCACAATAATACTTTTTTGGGGTCTAAAGACTATCCATGTTGCCTCTGTATTCTGTAACCATCTAATTTATTCATTCTTTACGTATTCTTCTAAAAGCTAACATCTTATATTTAAAACACAACAAGTTATATGTTCTCATATATCCACAATTATGGGATTTGGCTCTATGATAAATTATGATGTCGTCATTTTTTTTATCACTTTATTGTACTTTTCACTTTCATGTGCTATTTTATTTTCGATGTTGTTAATTTAATATAGTTCCTAATTTATAAAACTAATTCAACAAATCATGTTGCTTGTGAAGTGAACTTAAAGACGTGTAAAGTTTTTTAATCTCAAATATTGTATTTTATAGCATACAGGAACCTTCAAATTTTTGCAAGTTGCATAGGATCTTCTAGTTCTATGATCTAGTTGTAAAAATCCCCAACCGATCCTAGGTAGAATGCTGATACTTACAGCTATGTCTGAAAAGGCACAAGGAGATGGGGGCTTGCGGCTTTTTTTATCCTAAGCATGACAATATTGGTAAGACGTTGCTAAGGTGTGCCTAGGGCCACATCTTAGTAAAAATTAGCTACTTTTAGGCCTTTAATAATTCTGCAATCAATACAATAATTAAATCTTAGGTTAGGAAGGAAATGGAGGGATAAAAGATTATAAGAAGGCCAATACACATAATTTTGAATGGCGAAAAAAAAGAAACATATTTATTGTAGATAAGGAACTCTAATTAGTTATTTTTAGGCTTTATAAATACAGTAACTAAATCTTGAATTGGGAAGAAAAGCAAACAGAAAAAAAGGTTATGGGAATACCAATAGACATAAGTTTGATTGGAAAAGGAAAGGAAAGCATCTACTTCAATGATGGAATGAAAAGATTACAAGTAATATTAGACTAGACAATTATGGCGCCTCACTTTGTCTAGGTGAGGACCTTCGCCTTATCATAGTGCCTAGGCTTTAGGAACCCTATCCCCTAAGAACACCTTAGATATTTTCAAACACTGCTAACAACCTTGCAAAATAGTCTATTATAAATGTAGGAACATCCATAGCTAAATCATTTTTGCCTTTATAGAATATCTTACAATAAAATATACAATTAAACACACAAATAACACCATCTGCTTGTTAGAGGTATCGATCAAACAATTAAAAATTAGCAGATTGGCAATGAACAAATATGAGACAGTTAACTACAAAAAGCCACACAGAGCCACAAACATTTGATTTTAGTTGGACTACGCATAGAGTTGGCTGCAAAGAAGAAGGGCATGTTCTCCTCAGCTTACAGTATTGAAGCAAAATTTAAATAATAATAATAATAGTAATATCATTTTTATTATTATTATTAAATTAATGATAATGATATTAATAACTAATGATAGCCACAGTAGTGACACTAATAAGGAAATTATTAATTATTGTCATAATATAAGTGAAATAATAATAATAACTCATTAAAAACCTAATTCAAATAGATATAATCATAAATCAGCAATAAGCTTAGAAGACTAGTCTAAAAGTCTTGGAAGGAGGGTTCACTGCATGAGTATATCTTTTAGATGCATACCTTGGCCGACAAAATTTTTTATAGAGCTCATGGCATTGATCAACCAAAATGACTCGTGAGAATAAGATCTAAATCATGAGTCAATGTTATTGAGATGGATAATGATTCCACGAGGAATGAAATTGAGAAAGTAAAAGCTAATATTTTAAGCTATAAATGAGAGCAACATGTAACCTAACAAGTGTAGATAACAAAACAGTGATCCAAATGAATATAATAAATATATGTTAGCATATCTGAATATGCTAGCTATAAAGGAGTTCCATCTAGGTTTACCCTCCTATCAAAACATTTCCAAAAAAAAAAAGAAAAAAGAAAGAATCTGAGCCTTCTAGCCATCAGTTAAGCAACTGACTAGCTACACGAAGTTAAAAGTGTTGTGTTTGAGCAATATTAGCATTTTGCCAAAAAATGTGCAAATGGTCAACTGAGTATCTTAAATGTAAAGACTTGACTAGTTAGCATAAAATATTCCAGACACATCATTAAGTAAACATGCTATGTTTGTCACCTTAACCCTTCTCAAAGCATAATTTACTCAAACTTCATGAGGTCATTGAAGATTTTATAGTAGACTAATGATGTATGAGCCCCTTGGCCTTCTAACCTAAGAGCTCTAAGGTGGATTAATATTGCAATCTCCTCTCGGATTTCCCAAAGGAACGAGATATGCCATACTATTTATCCTTGCCAATTATTATAGGCCCAGCAATAAAATCGCGGTCGCAATATCAAAGTGTCGCCAAAGATATTTTATATATCGCCGCATGGTTTTTTTTCCCCAATAAATATTAGCACATATTGGTAAATATTGACATATATCAGTAAAATATCGGCAAATATCAACCGATAACCGCTATATCGCCGATAAATACATGAAATGCTAAATCTATCATGTATTACCAATTTTGTATATCGACTAACCCAAAATCAGATAAATATCGGCCGACAATACGTATCGGGACCGATATTTAGTTTTATGCTATAGGCCCTGTGAAATTGAACTTCAAGTTCTCCAAAATATGCCAATTTGCTAAAATTAAGATACATAATATTAATAGCTACTTCTACAACAGGTCTGTTCTCTAGAGAGCCAGAGAAAAGCTCCAGACCATATTATTTCCTAGTTGGCTTATGCACGATGCGGTAAATGAAAAGTGTATTTAATATCAAATGCAAGTGGACAAATGCATTGTATTATACTTCTTTACCTACATCCATATGATGCTTAGATGGTAGATTGTAACGCAAGTAACACGCAACAAAATGTAAGAAGGGAATAGTTTCAAATTTCGATAAATGGTTTGCCTTTTCCCTACTTATTTTACATTCATAGATGGGTATTTTGTTGGGCCATTACTCAATAGCTATGAAGTTCGTACCTTCAAAAGATTTTTTATGCATTTACAAAGGGTTTAAGGTTTCTTGGTTTACAAACCACGCAAAATTATCCATTCATAGATATGCATAATTAGCTATGTTAATTTTCATGCAAGCAAGGGCGATAAGCAATAACAGAAGTCATTTCCACCAAATGAAACTTTAGGCTTCATTTGGATGGGGAAGTTTATAAATAATAAGATTTCAAAAATGATAGAACTCGATGATTCACTTTTAAGCTACTTTAGCATAAATTCATTGTTTGGATAACAAGATAACAGGATAAAGAGTTTCTAAACTAAGGAGTTTAAAAGTTCAAAGTTTGTAAATTACATTTTAAGTATCCAAGCTAAATAATTATAATAAGAATGTTAATAAATTTCCTTCTAGAGTGAACTTTCTCATAAAACTACTTTATCCAAATTAAGTCTGATGCCATTCATTAAAAAGCAATAAGCAACAGAACTCTGACATTATATCTAGAATCCTGGAATGAATAGAAAAGTGTAAGCATGTTAAATAATTTTCCAATAAATCCTTTATAATGACCATAAATCAAAAGTGAAAAGTTAACATCACAAACACTAGAATATTTGTTAGAACAAAATGGCCCACCTCCTTGCTTAAAGCCAGATACAATTGACCAATTTAGTCCACTTCGCAGTCTGCAAAGCGTTATCATTGATACTCGAAACAACAGCCAACTCCTCATAGGTCACCCTCTTAAGCTACATAAGTAGTCAGTAATTAGAAAATCCAAATGTGAGGCTAAAAGTAACCCGCACTTAGTTATATTGTGCACCAAAGCAACTAATTTGACGTCTGTATTTCACATAATTAAATTCAGTTGCCACATAAAGCAAGCATCACTAGCTCTGCAAACACAAATGATATGAATAGATACAAACCTGTCAGAATGAAGAATGTCTTTAGCAAAGAGACTGAGGGGTTCGATATCACTTAGAATCTCCGCTTCTTCATCTTTCCATTTCCGATATTCAGTATCATCTACTCTATTAAACCTCGGAGTTTCTTTGACCCTCAAGAATTCGGCGGCTCCCTTCGCCGTCGATAAGTCTTCTTCCGTCCAAGTCGTCGAGTCCGCTGCAGGGGTCGAAGTACAAATTGGCCGCTGCAGCGTTAATAAAAGTCCGGAAGCTAGACGATGCTGTTGGAGACGGAGGCGGAGGAGCGGGAACCCCCTCAGTAGCGGTGAAGCAGCCATAGATTTCTCGGATTTTACCTTTTTAGTGGAGTAAACGAAGGGCATTCGCGGCCGAAGGCTTTTAGTAACGTGGCCGCGCCGCTCCTAAAATTATTTTTTGGGCTCAACTGCTCCGAAGGCTTGAGCGTGCGGGCATTGAAGTAATCAGTCCATTGGACAATAGGTCCAAGTCGTTTCTTACGTTGTCAATCTGGGTGGGTCATTATTTATAATTTTATAAGTTTTATTTAAAATAAAGGGTTAATTTTTATGTATAGATATAAAATAATATTCATAATTTTATAATACTTATATATAAATATATGGTCATTTTTATAATTTATAATTCTTATTTATTGACAATGGGTCATTTCTATAATTTTTATTCATAAATTTGGAGTCATTTTAATTTTATAATTTATATTATAAATACGTTCCATAAGTATGTTGAACATAATGTTATGTTTTACAATTTTATAATAATTTTTATTTACAGAAACAATGCCATTTTTTATAATTATATAATATTCATTATATATGTGCTCATCAACTTTTTAATATATGTTCAATATACACTTGTTTTGCGCTTATTACCTATTTTATGTATGTTCAATATATATTTGCTACATGTTTGGCACTTATATTATATATATTCTGCGCATACTTATTGCATATTTTTTATACATGTACAATAACTAATGAAGTATATGTTTAGTGCATATTTGTTCTAGTTTTGCAATTAGTTGATGACATCTAGCTTTTGCCTTTGTCATTTTTCTTCTCATTAATGCTTTAAGTTGAACGTTATTTATGTATTTCAGTATTCCTTTTGAGAACAAACACCTACCTCTCATTTATGATATAAATTGATACTTTGCTATACTTATCATAGTTTATGTAGTGTTTTATCTTGCCTTGTAGCTATAAGGATGGTTTAGGGGCAGACTTATAATGATTACTACAATAATGCCCCTCTTATATTTGGATGGATGGCCTTTTGTATAAAACAAAAAAATTTAGTAATAAATTTGTTATAAGTTAGTATCAAAGCCTTGGTTCTGACAACCGCACTTTGTTTTCAAAAAACCTAGTTACAAATGATGTTTTCTTTAAGTTTTAAACGGTTTTTCATATTTTGAAAACCTTGATTGTAATACCCCAAAATTTTTATAAACCTAATTCCATATCATTAACACTTTAATTTGATTATAATCTCTATAAAATTTTATTTTAGCCTTATCCAAATTTCTTAATCCCAAAATCTTAACCTAATCTGAATCTTTGAACCAAATAAACTATTTTTTGTAACTCAGTCTTAATTTTGGTAAATTTATATCAGTAATCCTACCTATTTTAGCTAAACAAAAATTTATCTAATATTAACCTTAAAATTTTCCCTTTTTTTCTTTTCTTTCTCCTTTTTCTTGTCTCATTTCTCCTTCCTCATGCCTCCTTCTTGTCGTAATGCTTGACTTTAATTTTCTTTTTATCACTTGTAACACACAACCATACTCTCATGTGTTGTTGCTACCATGAATCTCTCACGACCATCACCATCACCCCTTATTGTTGCCATTGTCACCATCTCATGTTGTCGCCATGATTCAATGAAATATCCTAAAATTTTAATTTTGGAACTTATGGCCAATTAAGGATTTATTAGAGAAATTGATTAAAATTTTGATTTTATTAAAATTAAGAGATTTAATTGAGGTGAAGCAAGGGGAAAATAATGAAGAATTTAATTAGGGAAAATTTTAGGGTATTCTACTAATTAACATGAAAGTTAAGGAAATTTATCCAAAATAGGCAAATTAATCTAAAAAGGAATTAAGTAATTATTATTATAATAAGTATTATTAATTTTAAAGAAAAAATATATATAATAATACCAAATTTCCAAAATACCCAACCCACATATTTTTTCCTTTCTTTTTATTTCCTTTTCTTCCTTTTTCTTCCTCTTTTTCCCTTTTTCTCTTATTCCTCTCTTTCCTTTTTCTTTTGTTTTTCTCTTATGTGTTTTACTTGCCTTGGATGCCTTTGTACGATTTATATGTTATATATGTTATATGGTTTTATTGTGTAGCGCAGCTTAGAACCGAGGTATGTTCTCGTGCTCTTGTCTAGTATGTGCTAATATGGATATGCTGCAAATATGATGTGATGGGATGCAACCCTTAGGACATGCATACTAGGTTATTTGATGAGGTGTTGTGGAATGGGGGCATGAAAGAGAAAAATGAGAAAGATACGAATATGCTAAAATAGTGGCAGGGCATGGCCCTCGTGACCGTTCCACCGGCTATAATAGTGGGGGGGTTCCATGCTCAACAAACCAATCATAATAATGATAAGACATGGGAAAGATACGAATATTTACAGTGGAACACCTTGTGAGTCGGGGCCAGACCGATCCACCGGCAATAATAGTGGCAGGGTATGTTACCCTCGTGACCGGTCCACTGGCTAAAATAGTGGCAGGGCATGGCCCTCGTGACCTTTCCCCCGGCTATAATAGTGGGGTTCCCGCACTCACATGGATTGATAAAGACTATGATGTGAATCAATTATAATTATCAGAGATCTAATGAAAAAGTTATCTGATTCATAACTGGTATTGTTTATCTGTGTTATTGCATGCTATCTACGTAATCATGTCATGTCTGCTACGTCATGTATCTCTGTGTATGTTGGCCTTAGTGTGCCTGTTACCTTACTCAGTACGTAGCGTACTGATCACCCGTTTCATGGGTGTTGGCCGTGTTGCTCATTCCCACGAGCAGAAGACCCATCTAAGCTTGTGCAGGTATGGGATGATATCTTTGATGCCTACGAGACTTACGAGGCATCTGGTGGGGCTGAGTGTTGAGCCTAAACTTGACTTGGGGATCGAGAGCGACTCGGCTGAACTCTGTTTCTTTTATTGGACCTTGTATTATCATATTTTAGTTGTGTTTTCGTACTATGCTTTATGTTTTGAAAAACTCTAGTCACATACTCTTTGGTTTGTAATCCTAAATCGCACTCTGATTTCTATATGACTTGTGTTTTATTAATGATTAGTGTTTAATGTTAACTTTATTTTGCCTTAACACTTAGTACTGGAATGGTAGGAGTGAACCGATATGGTACTAAGTGTGACGGTAATGCCCCCGAGTTTACGGTTTTATCCTTTCTCTTCCGCTAAACCCTTTTAATTAAACGAAATTTTTCTGGAGTAAATTTGGGGGTGTTACATTCCACATCCATCATCATTAACTACTACCCCTACTATTTTTGGCCCAACAATCCACTATCTCTCTAAACCATCCTCTCTGTTGAATTTTTCTCCACTCCATTATGCCCTGTTGTTGCTACTATACATCTTCTCCTTACACACCCCATTCGCACGCCACCATGCACACCTATATATATACACTACTCTACCTCTCTTCTGCCCTCTTTTGTTTGCCATTGGCATACACCACCACCATGCACTGCCACAACCGCTAAGCACCACCTAAAGCTTAGTAGATCAACCACCAAGACCAACCCATCGCTCCCCTTCTTTGTTGCCAACTATCACCATCAACCACCATTGTTTTTCCCTCTTATTTCCTCGTGTCTGTCATATTTTTTGTGAGGCTCATGGCTCGCGCATGGCCACTCACACGATTGTGTACCTCTATTTTTCTTTCTCGCATACTTGTACAAACCAGCGCAGTTTGCCCATGCACCATTGCATGGCTCGCCCACAACCCTAGCATGCTTGTGTGTCCTTGTTCGTTATTTCTTGTGTAATTCATTACTCAAGCACAACCGTACCTTTTCACACACCCTGTCCGTGTAAGATCTAAACTCACAGTCTGAGTGTGTACCACCTACTACATGCCCATGCAGCCACCCCTTTCAGCCATGCACCACCTTTTTTACCCCCAAACCTTACCTAAACACCCCCAACATTTCACCATAGCACCACCATACCTTCCACCATATTTCCACACAACTCAAGCTTCCTTTTAACTCTAGTTATTTCTATTTTTACCCTCATTTACCTTACCTTTTCCCTCAATAATAATCTTTAAGCCTAATCATGTATTATTTTATTTTTCATAGGTGATTTTCCTACAATCTCATAGGAGAAGGTATAAGATTTACGTGCATAGAGTTCAGTGACTTTATTGGTAAGGATACATGTAAAGCTAGGAATTTATGTGTGTGTGGTTTTAATGGACATAGGATATGACCGATGTTATGCTATGATATGATATCTTAAGTAATAAGATTTTAGAAGTATGCTTTTGGTATAATGTTTGATATGGTATCTATGCAAGTAATTGAAGATTTACGCTCTGAATGGATAATGGAGATTTATCTATATTGGTATAGAGATTTGTAAAGCCTTGGGAGAATATGAGTCTTTTAGCTACCTAAGTGTTATATGGTCATTTGAGGATTATTATGTGATCGTAATTATATTATTCAATTTTTATATCTTATATACCGATATGATTCCCACATGATAATCTTAAATAAAAAAATCAACTCTAATAAGATAGTAATAATTTAAAAAGAGAGATCTTATGAGTCGGGCCGAGGTGTTTATATGGGTTCATTCCACCAGATAATAATGGTGGCTCAAGTGTATTGTTTCTAAGAGGTGCATTAGCCCGTTCTAGTAGATTAAGAATAGTGGGGCCCATATTCAATATGAATGAATATATAATTAATAGATAAAGTATTAATGAAAATATACTAATCATTTAAAGTGAAATATTGCGTGAGTCAAGACTGAGGCGTTAAGTCCATTCCATCGGATAATAATAGTGGCTCAAGTATGTTGTCCCTAAGAGGTGTTTCAGACCATTCTACCAGTTGAAGAATAGTGGATTATAATCATTTTTGCTCTAAGAGGTGTTGAGTCCATTCCAACAATTTAAGAATAATAATAGTGACTCAAGTATTTTGTCCTTGAGAGGTGTTTCAGACCATTCCAACAATTTAAGAATAATGGGGTCCTTGAACTCAACATAAATAAAAGATTGGAAAATGATATAATTATATAGCAAGAATTGAAATCAATATTTGCTTGGCGTTATTTATATTATCTTGCATATGGTCACTCTCTAATTTGAATTCATGTATTATGTATAATCCTACTTCGATTATATTATTACCTTACTTAGTACGTAGCGTGCTAATCATCCTTTTTATAGGTGTTGCTCATTCCCACAAGTAAACGACCTAGATATCTTTGTGCAAGTCGAGGTTGACCCATTGGACAAGTTTACAGACTTTGATGAGTTATATATGGATGAGTGATTTTTTTATTAGGGTTATGGGCATAGATTCATGTTATGCAGACGTTTGTTCTGACCATATACCTTTTTGGACTCTTAGATATACGGTATCCCATTTGTATTTTAGATTAATGTACTCGGAGTAAATCTCCAAATTTTTATCTATGTTGATGAAAGCCCCTTCAACTTATATTTATGATGTTTTACATTTTTATTTGTTTTGCCTTATAATTAATATAATATGGCATGGTAAGCTAAAATTATGTCAATTACTACAATAGCACTAAGCTATTTGATTATACACTTCTACTTAAAATGAAAAAAATTCGGTTATAAAAACAGGGGTGTTACATTAATTTTGCCAAAAACCCAAATTCATTGGTGAGGAAATAAAAATGAATAACCTAGGTGGCCTTTAAAAGTGTGAAATGTGTTATAAGTGTTAGTAAACTAGAAGGTTTAACCTGACATGCCTTTTGTTTTGCACCTAGCTAATCACAAAATGAATGGATGAGTTAGGTGCCCTAAGGAGGCCTTTAAGGTCCTCATGGAGTTTGTGCAATGTTAGCCTCAACTTCAGCTGCCACCCCCACCTCCACATCATCCTCAGGAGGGCATTGGGGAGGACTGGTGTAACACCTCCAAAATTCACTACTGAAAAATTTCGTTTTATTTTAAAAAATAGCGGAAGCAAAAGTAAAAATCGTGAATTTTAGGGATATTACCGCCACACTCAGTACCAGTTTCCCCTACTGTTCCAGCACCAAATGCTAAGGTTAAAATATCATAATACAATTTCCTCAAAATTAAACTTTATTTAACTCAGAGTAGTGCAATAAACACTTCACAAGAATAAAATACACCAATAATGGTTATAAGAACCAAGATTATTTAAAAAATTGGAAGAGAAACAATAAAAGTTCCTGGATAATCGTTACGCTCATACTTGATACCACTTGAATAGCACCTACAATGGACTCGTAAGGGACACTGCCTATTGAATATGTAATACCCTGAAAATTTGCTTAATTTAATCTTGCATTATTAGCACCCTGATTTGATTCTAATCCTAATAAATCCTATATTAACCTTAACCTATCCTTAATCCCGAAACATTAACCGATTCCAAAAACCTTAACTTTGATAAACCGTAATTCGTAAACCAAAACCAAATCTGTTAAAATTTTCGCTAATCTTAATTACCCTTAACTAATCTAAAATCACCCTATACTAATCCCTCCAACCCTTTTCTCATTTCCTTTTCTTTTCCTTTTTTTCTTTTCTTTTCTTTCCTTCTTCTCATTCTCCCGCCAACCTCTTGTTACAACTCTTGCACCATCCACTTGCACCCCTACTTGCACCATCACCCCATCACCTTTCTGCACTCTCATCCATCACCCATCACCTAATACCTTTCCCCTTCTTCTTCTCCTTTTCCCATATCTACAAACCTGCACCTCCCCCACGACACACCCTATCTCCCTGCATCCTTCTTATCTTTTTCATCTTTATGCAACACTTCCATCAACCATCACCACCTTCACCATGCAACTACTACCCTGCCCTAGCCATCTTCTGCAACCGTCACCATCATCATCAACTTGTAGCTGCACCATCACCATCCTCCCCATCGCATGCCACCCCTATTCTTTTCTTCCTTCCCCAAATCACCACACACGCACACATGAACATACACACACACACACACACACACACACACACACATATATATATACCTCACATTCTCCCTATTTCTCTATGATTTTGCCTCACTCTGCTAATATTTGTGCCAAAGAGCCATTACCAAGCTCCCTCACCTTTCTCCTTCCCTTCTTCTCCTTGTCTTCTTCTTATTCTTCTTCCCCTTCCTTTCCCTGTTTTGGCTTTTACTCTACCATCTTCCCCCATTGTGCACCACCTTGGCCACCACTAGCCGCCCTTTACCGGTGGACCAACCACAAAGTTTGCCCCAACATTCCCCCTTGTCGTCGCCTGCCATCGCTGTCGACCGCCGCCTCTTTTCCCTCCTTCTTCCTCTCCTATGTTGTAGCTTTATAAAGTGCACGACTAGTGCACTGCCCGCTACACGGCCCTACAGTGCTTAAAACCCCTACTACGCAGTCGTGCAGTCCCTACACTATTTGACCGTGCAAAAAATTTTCTCTTGTCCAGATGCTGCACAGCCATGCACATTCCGCACCGCCTGGTCATGCATTTTGTTTTCTCTCGACTAAAAGCTACAACACTTGCTACACAACCATGCAACCTCATTCCTTTGGCCGTGTATTTTCACCCCCAGACCTCAACTAAACACCACCAAACTTTTACCATAGTTCCACCACACATTCCGTTACACATCCACATATCTCAAGCTCTCATTTGGCTACGGTTATAACTAATTTTACCCTATTTACCTTAATTTTTCCTTCGGCTTAACTCTTCAAGCCTAACAATAATTATGTTATATTTCATAGTTGGTTTTTCAGTAGCCTTGGAGGAGGAAGTCTAAGATTTTGCATGCTTAGAACCCGGTGTCCTAGTTGGTAAGGATACTATTCGATACAGATGAATTTTGATGATAATTGCCTGTTCGAATAAATATGTTTTTCAAGATATTGCTGCTATAATATATAATATATGTTGATATTGATAAATTGTGATGTTATGCACATTATGTTGAAAGAATATAAGAGTTGTAAGAGACATCATGATGCAGGAGCATTTCCATTCTCTTACTCAGTACGTAGCATACTGACCACCCGTTTTATTGGTACTATTCATTTTCACTAGCAGAATGCCCTGGATCTTATGTGCATGTTTCAGAAGATCAAGAAGATGACTTTACGACCTATGACGCCTTATGTGAGGATGAGTGACTCAATCTATATCAAGGTCGAGAAAAGAGTATTTGTTATCCAGGTTATGTATTAAACTAGATACCCCTTTTGGACTCTTGATCCATGATATCCCCTTTTTGTAATTTGGTATTGTAAAATTTGAAGTAATACTCCAAACTCAGTATTTGTACTATAAATGTACTTTGCTTTCTAATTTCCTTATATTACCTTGAACGTTTTAGCCTTGTGATTGATGTAAGGATGGTTGCTTAAACTAGAATTATGTCGATCATGGCGGTAACCCCCACTATTTTTACTTAGTTACTTCTACTGCAAACAAAATTTTTCAGTAGTAAAAATTCAGGTGTTACAAGTTGCAAATAAAATGTACTTTGGTTTTGATTATTGTGTTTTGGTTTTCAAAATTCAGTTTTCAATGGTCCCTCATTTGATTTCTGATGGTCTATTCCACATTACAGAAACAACTAGTTTTCTTTTGAATGCCTGAATTAACTTGTAAGGAATCAGGGACGGGTAGCCTAAGTGGCCTTGAAATGTGAATTACCTACATTATATGTCAGGTAGCTAGGAAGGCTTAGGCCTGACACATTTTCTGTCTTACAGCTAGTTAGTCAATGGTGCTCAACAGTCGTATTAGTCATCTGGAAGAAACCTTCAAGGCATTTATCAAGTTCGTTCGATGTTCGTCTCAACCACCGCCATCACCTCCGCTTCACCCATAGGAGGGTATTGGAGAAGACTAGCTTCAAAGGGTTACGGGACATCACCCACCAGTCTAAGTTGGAGATGAGGACTCAGTCGTCCTAGAGGGATCCATTTGAGACTTAGATAGGACATTTGAGGCAGTTGATTACCCACCTACTTGGAAGGTGAGTATTGTAGCCTTCTTCTTGCGAGGAGTTGCCGACATCTGGTGGGTAGGTCATTGTGCATTGGACGTTACGCAAATTTTGTGGAAGGACTTCAAGGTAGAGATTTGAGCTAAGTTATACCCTGAGATTCTTAAGAAGGACAAGCTGAAGGAGTTTATATAGTTGACTCAAGGAAACATGATGGTGATGTAGTTTGAGTAAGGACTCCATTTTAGCATCTGAAGGATGATGGGTGTTGTGGCTTTCTAGGACTTGGCAACATTATATGAGAGGGAGTGCATAGCAGCTACGATGGTTCAAGAGCAAGCTTCCATTCTAAGAAAGAGAAAACCAAAGTCGTAGCGTTCTAGGGGCAAGATCCAGTATCGAGGAGGAGGATCTCTAGGGTTCTAGTAGAAAGGTTATAATCAGCCTCAAGGAGGTCAGTATCAACATCAGGGTCAGTTAGGAGGATAGAACATATCTTGGGGTTAGTTGAGGCACTTCGCGTGCCATTTTTATGGTTGGGATCATCCAGGGCATACTTGCCAGGGTGGCCCAATTCTGTGTAGGACGTGTGGTGAGCTGAGCCACTGACCTTTTGAGTGTCAGCGACAACAGGGTTAGTATTAGCAGTAGGCACCACTGATTCTGCAACAGTTGGCTTTCCGACAGCGAACTACCAGTAGCCTCAGCAACAGTATCAGTAGAGAGCACCTGCCACACCTATTGGACAGACTAGTGGGAATCAGGGGAGATCGCAGGGGCCTCGTTCTTTCCCTATGAAAGGAGGAGGTCGACTCCAGAGTATTGGAGGGTATCATGGAGGATACCAAGGAGGATAGTTAGGGGGATCCTGAATGTTATTAGCCACGTAGAGGCTGATAGGCAATTAGACTTGGTTACTTGTATGTTCTCAATTCTATCGTTACCAGTTTATGTGTTGTTTGATTCGGGAGCATCTATGTCGTTTGTGTCTTCTTCATGTGTTGCTAAAGTTGTGTTGACTTCATCTTCTTCTATATTTATATCTGTGATGTTGCCTTCTGGGATAAAATAGACTATACTAGGCTCTATTCAAGTGTGACCTTAGAGATAGGCAGGGTAGACTTCCTAATAGACTTGGTTGAGATTGACATTTGGGATTTTGACGTTATGTTAGGGAGGTATAAGGCAGTGATAGATTGTTCGAAGGAGCGAGTTGTGCTTCAAGAGCCTTAGGGTGCCAGGGTATCTTATCAGAGATGCAAGCCTAAGTCTATGACGAAGGTCGTATCTGCCCATACATTGTATTCCTTGGTGTAGAGAGGTTGCCCTATGTTCTTATGCGGTGTTTAGGAGTTGAACAAGGATGTGTCGGTATTGGAGGACATTCTAGTTGTTCATGAGTTTCTAGATGTGTTTTATGAGGAGATTCTAGATATGCCGCCAATTTAGGAGATAGATTTCACCATTGAATTGGTACAAGGGGCCAAACCTGTTTCTAAGGCCCCTATATTGGATAGCACCGGTGGAGTTGAGAGAGTTGAAGACTCAGATGGAGGACTTGTTGGCTCACGGGTATACATGACCGAGTGTGTCTCTGAAATGCCCCAAAAATATTTATTTTAAAAAATATAATTAAATAAGAATTTATTAGGGAATTAATTTAATTAATTATTATTTTTGGAATAGGAAGGATTTATTTAGGGCAAATTAATAAATAAATTATAAATATTTTTATAAGGGAAAATTTGGTATTTTTGTTAATTAAAAAGGAATTTAGGAGAAATCTTTTAAAAATCCTAAATTAGCCAAAAAGGAAATTTAATATTGTTTTATATTAAATACCAAAATTATTCTAATTAATTTATTAGACCTCAACCTACTAAAATTTTCCTTTTCCCTGTTCCTTGTTTCTTTTTCTTTTTCCTTTCTTTCCTTTTCTTCTCTTGCCGATTGGGCCTGTGGCGCGGCCCAATCCTTCTCCTTTTCCTTCCTTCTCCTGCAGCCTAGCGCCATTTCTTTTCTTCCTTCTTGCGGTAGCCAAATGCTGCGTGTTGTGGCTTCTTCCCATGGAATGCCAAGTTTCATTTAAATCTTTATAACCGTTACCGACCAACCCAATTCTTCTTCCTTTACTTTTCTTTCCTTTTCCTCTGCCCCCCGATTCACCTCCTTCTTCCTCCTTCCTCCTCCGCCCCCCGATTCACCTCCTTCTTCCTCCTTCCTCCTCCGCTGTAGACCTGCATCTTCGAAGCTCTGAAAATGGTGTCGCCAGCCACATGTGACTTGATCAGCCATTTCCTCCCTCTTTCTCTTCCCCTTGACTCACAATTCAACATGGTCTAACTCATTTTCCTTTTCTCTCGCTCGAAATCTCCCTTTTCCATCGCGAAAGGTCGAACGCGACCAAAAATTGCGCTAACCGATTAACGCCACCGACTACCCCAAACCCTACACGCATTGCCCTCCTGTCAGCCTCCAGAACCCTACCATTCCCTCTAAATCCTATAAATACCCCTTGATTGGTTGACTTCGAAACTTTTTCCCCTCAACCCTAAGATCCTACCTTGTGCACCACTGTGACTTCAAACGACTCTTCCTTTGCCGTTAGCCAACTCTACCGTTACCTCTGCCCACCAAAGTCTTCCCTGCACCACCCTCTAACTAAATGAGCCACCCATCTCCCTCGATTCTTCTTGCACCAGCCACCACAGTCGTGCGAAGTTGCCTGCCAATCAAACTAAAATTTTACCCCCCGGAACCCTCGAGCCAACGTCCGCCACCACATCTTCCACTTCTACTACCTTCTACACCACCCAAAAGTTGCTACTAATCCTCCTCCACCTAGCCATAACCTTCTTTTCTCTTTTCTCCTTCTCCTCCCCTCTTTTTCATCACCTCTTCCATTCGGCCGCCACCTCTACTGCCGTGTGCCGCCGCCCTTTGCCGCGCCACCACCCTCACTTTACTCTTCTCAGCCTAGGCTACCACCAACACCTCAACCTCCACCCTTATTCTCCCTCTATTCTTCTCAAACCCCAACTTTTCCCCTTTTAACCCTCTTTTTTGGCCACTGACGCCGCCTCCATGCACCATCGCTGGTGCCACCCATCTCTGCCGACTCAAGGCGAAACCCTAGACCCTCTTAGTTCTTATTTCCTATTTATTTAAATTTATTCTAATTTTATTTCAATTTTCTATATTTATTCGACTATAATTATCATCATCATCATCATCATCATCATTATTATTATTAGATGTAATATTAATGCTAAATTTTCTTGGCAGGGTCAAGAGTAGTCTTAAGTTAATTAAGTTGTTAGTTTCGAATTATAGGTATTTATTTGTATTATTATAAATTTTATTATCATTATTAATATTAATATTATTAGTATTATTATTTTATTATTATTGTTAATTATCTAAGAAGGGCTAGAGCCCTATTTAAAGTTAATGATTCGAACACTTGTATTTATTATTATTATTATTATTATTATTATTATTATTATTATTATTACTACTACTACTACTACTACTATTTTTTACTATTATTATTATCATCATCATCACCATCATCTTTAATATTTTCTATTAATATTATTAGTAATATTATTGAATAGTAGCTTCATTATTGAAGGTAGGGTCGAAAACCCTACCTTGTATATTTTTAGACTTATATTATTATTATTATTATTATTAATACTACTACTACTATTACTACTACTACTATTTATATTACTATTACTATTATTAGTATTACTAATATTTTTAATATTATTAGTATTATGATTATTACTATTATCATTATTTTGGTGAAGGGTAGAAACCCTTATATCAACTTTCGTTTTGAATTACATTAATATTATTATTATTTTTTAATAGTATTTCATATAATTATTATTAGTATAGTATGTTTTTATTTAAAAACCAAGTCTTAGAATAAGTTAGTAAATAATAGTATTTTTAGGAGGGAACCTAATTCTAGTTTTCCCTCATAATAGGTGAGCCCAGTCAAGGCCCTCAAGAGGTATATGAGCGTGCTCCAAGACCGGTGACATTTTAGGTAAGAGAGTACTAAGGTCGTTTGTGTGTTATGTGTTTTATATGTCATGCATGTCATGTCATGTGAATTATAAGGTATTTTATGTGTTTTTTGTATATCTACCATATGTACAGCATGACATGGATTTAAAGTAAGATTGTGCATTAAATTGTGGCATGAGTATTATGTGTTTGTATTATGATATTATTGTGGTATGGTGTGGCCTATAAGACATGTATGATAGAGTTTGTAAAATAATGATGGAGAGCATAATAAGGTGGTGCTAGGGTTTTGCATGGAGTTGTGGGTTGCATGGTGTTAGGGTTTTACATGGTGGTATTAGGATTTGTATGGTGGAATTATGGTTTGGATGGTGGTATTAGGGTTTGCATGGTGGTGTTAGGATTTGCATGGTTACCATGGTTGGTGGGGTTAACTAGGGTTGGAGGATGAGAATAATAGAAGGCAGTCATACATGTCTGGTTCAAAGCTTGTGAACAAGATACTTAAGATATCAATTACTTAAAGTGGAAGATATTGAGACGGAACCAGCCGATCCACTAGTTAGGAATAGTGGTTAGGGTTTTACCCTATGTGTGACCGATCCACCGGTTATAATAGTGGTTAGGGTTTTACCCTATATGTGACTGATCCATCGGTTATTATAGTGGTTAGGGTAAGATGCTCTATATGTGCCGTCCCACCGGTTATAATAGTGGGGGATCCCAATCTCAATGAAAATAAATCAGAGTTTTACTAAGGCAAATAAAAGACACTAATTACTTACAATGGAACACTATGCGAGCAGGAGCCGAATCGATCCACCGGTTAGGAATAGTGGTTAGGGTTTTACCCTATATGTGACCGATCCACCGATTATAATAGTAGTTAGGGTTTTACCCTATATATGACGGATCCACCGGTTATAATAGTAGTTAGGGCAGGATGCTCTATGTGTGACCGACCCACCAGTTATAATAGTGGGGTGTTCCTGTACTCGCATGAATTTGATAAAGAGCATAGTGCAAATTGACTTCCGATAAAAGGTTGATTAAATAATTAATCTAGATTTGTTGGGCCTTATGTGTGGGCTTGATGATTATGAGCTGTATAATACTCTATACGTTTGTATGTATTATATGTGTGGGTTTGAAATTGTAAGTTGATTATTATCCTGCATGATTTTATGTGCTTATGTGTTGGCCTTAGTGTTCGGTTACCTTGTTCAGTACGTCACGTATTGATCACCCCTTTTATGGGTGCTACTCATTCCCACGAGCAGAAGGCCCGTTTGACATGTTGCAGGTAGGTGATGCTTTCTATGATGCCATTGATGTCTATAGGACATCAGGTGGGGCTGAGTGATGATTGGGCTGGATTCAAGTCCTAGGAGTGGCGTGGCTAGTTTTTCCATTTGAGATTATTATTCCTGTTTCCTTTTAATTATGCGAACTTTAGAAACAATTTTATTATTGTCGCTATTTCTCCTCTAAAAAACTATCTCTAGTATTTTGAGTTATGTAATAACGTATGCGTACTCTGATTTTCGTATTTATGAACCTTGGTTTATTTAATACTGTTGTGAGTGTTTTCCTTAGCCTTAGTACTTGGTACTGAAATGGTAGGAGTGAACCGTTCTGGTACTAAGTGTGGTGGTAGCATCCCCAGAATTTACGAGTTTTAATTTATAAGTCTTGTTTTAAATAAAAATGTGTGTAAATTTTGGGGTGTTACAAGTTGGTATCAAAGCGGTTGGTCTTGATGACCACGCTCGTTTTCAAAGATAAAGTTGCTTTTGGAAGTCTTTATTTTGAAAGGATTTTTCGCTTTAATTGAAAATCGTTCAGTCTTAAAATTTTGGAGCTCGGCCATGGTGAGCAGTACAAGGGTAGATTAGGGTTTTCCCTAGAAGTAAGAAATTTTATTAATATAATTTCGAACCAATGGGTTCGTTTCTAAATGTTTCTTTTTGTGTAGCCAAATGGCAAATAACGGAATAATCAATCGTTTGGAGGAGGCTGTCACCGCCTTCTTTGAGTTCACCCAACGGTCTCAAGGTGCTAGAGAAGACTGGCTTTGGAGGGTTACCAGACATCACCCTTCGGCGTATTTCGGGGAGGAGAACCCGGTGGTCCTAAATGGGTTTGAGGCTGTGGATTGTCCACCAGACAAGCGGCCCAGCATTGCAGCTTTCTTCCTTCGGGGCATGGCAAACACCTGGTGGGAGGAGTATCATGCTAGAAACGATCCTCCGGCCACTTGGGAGGCATTTAAGGCATCCATACGCACTAGATTCTATCCCGAGAGCCTGAGGAGGGATAAACTCTAGGAGTTCATACAGTTGACATAGGGGTCGATGACAATCCGTTAGTATCATGCCCACTTCACAGAGATGCTCTAGTTTGCTCCAAGGATCGTCGCTAATGAGTCCACGATGGTTTTCTAATTTGAGCAGGGACTGAACTTCAGTATCTTCCGTATGATGGGCGCAATGCCTTTCACAGATCTGGTGTCCCAATATGAGCGTGTTTGCATAGCATACACGTTGGTTCATGAACAGGCCACCACCCTTGGAAAGAGGAAGCCCGAGGGTCAAAGTTCCTAAAACAGGACCCAACCCAGAATTGGAAAGCCTAGGAGGCCATCACTGAGAGATAACAGCGGGAGCCAAGGGCCCCTAAGAGGCCCAGTGTGCAGGAGGTGTAGTTGGGCCCATCCAGGAAGGTCTTATGCAAGCAGGTTAATAAATTACCTAAACTGTGGGAAGCTGGGTCACAAAGTAGTGGAGTGTTGGAAGCCACCTCAATTCCAGCATAATTAGAACATATCATCTCAGTAGGGAGGAACACTGATGCCCTAACAGTAGGCATACCAACAACACCGCCAGAATTCATCCCAACAGTACTATTAGCGAGCACCTGCTTCATCTAGTGCTCTAGTTTGAGAGATAGGGGAGCACTGATCATCTCAGCAGTGGAGTGTTGGAAGCCACCTTGATTCCAGCATAATCAGAACAGATCATCTCAGCAGGGAGGAGCACTGATGCCCCAGCAGTAGGCGTACATGCAACACTACCAGAATTCATCCCAACAGTACTATCAGCGAGCATTTGCTCCATTTGGTGCCCCGGTTCGAGAGATAGGGGAAGACCAAAAGGATATAGGCCTCATCCTTAGAAGGGAGGTCAGTCAGGAGGGCGCCTGAATATTATCAGTCAGGTAGAGGCAGACCGTCAGTTGGATGTCGTTACTAGTATGTTCACCATTTATTCATTGCTAGCATATGTTCTATTTGATTCGGGTGCCACATTGTCTTTCATTTCATCTACATTTGCTGCTAAGGCTAGATTACCACCATCTGCTAGAGTAGTGTTATCTGTGATGCTCCCATCTACATTTCCGAAGTGGCGGGGTAGATTTTCTAGAGGATATTGTGGGGATGGACTTGAGAGATTTTGACGTGATTCTGGGTATGGATATGCGGGGGCCATACAAGGCAGTTATTGATTGTGCCTAGGAACGAGTTATCTTATGAGGCCCGAAGGGAACTAGGGTTTCGTACCGGAAGATTCAGCTCAAGCCGACCACTAAAATAGTATCAGTGGTTACCTTGCACACATTGATCCAGAAGGGGTACCCCTTATATTTATGTAGTGTGCATGAGCTCAATAAAGATTTGACCGCCCTAAACAATACTCCAATGGTTAATGAATTCCAGAAGAAATACCAGGCATGCCTCTACTTCGGGAGATTGACTTTAAAATTGAGTTAGTGCCAAGAGCCGAGCCTATTTCCAAAGCACTTTACATAATTGCACCGGTTGAATTGAAAGAGTTGAAGGTCCAGTTGGAGGAACTATTAGAGCATGGGTACATCCGGCCGAGTGTATCACCGTGGGGAGCATTGATTTTATTTGTGAAAAAGAAGGATGGTAGTCTCCGTCTCTGCATTGACTACCGGAGGTTGACTTAGTTGACGGTAAAGAACAGGTATCCGCTTCCAAGGATCAATGATTTATTTGATTAGCTAAAAGGTGCTACGGTGTTTTCCAAGATTGATATGAGATCCGGGTACCACCAGTTGAGGATCGCTGATGTTGATATTATGAAGACTGCATTCCGAACTCGGTATGGGCATTATGAGTTTATGGTGACGAGGATATTCAGACATTTCCTCGGCCAATTTGTGGTGGTATTCGTTGATGATATTCTGGTGTATTCTTGGGGGAAATGAGGAGCACGAGCAGCATCTACACACTATTTTGGGTACATTGAGGGAACATCACCTTTATGCGAAGCTGTCGAAGTGTGGGTTTTGGTTCCAGGAGGTAGCCTTCCTTGGTCTCATTGTATCGGCTAAGGGAGTAGCTATGGACCCAGGTAAGATTGTCGCCATCATATAGTGGAAGCCCCTTAGGAACATATCAGAGATTCAGAGTTTTTTGGGTTTGGCTGGATACTATAGACAATTTGTGTAGAATTATTCCAAGATTGTGAGAATGTTAACTAATCTCCTGAAGAATACTACGACGTTCCAATAGGATGAGGTTTGTGAAGAGTCTTCCCAAGAGCTGAAGAAAAGGCTGACCTCTGCACCGGTGTTGACTTTACCCGAGGGGACTGAGGAGTTTGAGGTTTATAGTGATGCATCCAAGCGTAGGTTGGGATGCGTGTTGATGCAGAAGGGTAAGGTGGTAGCTTATGCCTCATGACAGTTGAAGAAATATGAGCAAAATTATCCCACGCATGATCTGGATTTAGTAGCTATTGTGTTTGCTTTGAAGATTTGGAGGCATTATTTGTACGGAGCTAAGTGTAAATTCTTTACTAATTACAAGAGTCTCAAGTATATTTTCACGCAGAAGAAGCTCAACTTGAGATAGAGAAGATGGCTGGAGCTTGTGAAGGATTATGATATTGAGTTGATCTACCATGAGGGTATGCATCGATCTGAGTAGGAAGACTTCACATTCTATGTTGTGTTACGTGGTAGCTGATCAGGCGATAAGAGAATTATCAGATCTGGATATCAAGATGATTCAGCAGGGAGACCTCAAAGACCATATGAACGCCCTAACACTCACTCCGACTATATTTGAAGAGATCCGAGCCAGCTAGGTCAGAGATGTTAAGCTGGAGAGAATTTGACAGAAAATGCACGAAGGCAAAGTAGAGGGATTCAGAATCCATGAGGATGGCAACATTCGACTCAAGGGTCGTTGGTGTGTACCACAGAGTTGTCCGGAGCTTAAGTGTCGTATTATGGAGGAAGGACACCACACTCCCTATTTGGTTCACCTAGGAGGATCTAAGTTATATAAGGACCTCAAGAAGGTGTATTAGTGTCCATGTATGAAGCGGGAAGTAGCTGAGTTTGTATCCCGGTGTCTTGTGTGCTAGAAGATCAAGATTGAACATTGGAGACCAGTAGGGTTACTTTAGTCTTTGGAGGTGCCAAGGTGGAAATGGGAATCCATTTCTATAGACTTTGTGAGTGATTTACCGAGGACCCGAAGCGGTTGTGATACTATTTGGGTTATTGTTGATAGATTAACCAAGTCAGCCGTGTTTATTCCTATGAAGTCCACATGGAGTATGGAACAGTTGGCAATCACTTATATGAAGTTTGTGGTTAGCCGTCATGGAGTTCCAGAGGATATTGTTTTAGATCGAGATTTAAGGTTCCTCTCTCACTTTTGAGGAAAGTTGTAGGAAGTTTTGGGGACCAAATTAAAGATGAGCACAACTTTTCACCCTACTATGGATGGACAGACAAAGCGGACTATTCAAACCCTGGAGGATATGTTGAGGGCCTGTGTGCTGGATTTCCAAGGATGTTGGGAAGAGCGCTTGCATCTAGTAGAGTTTTCATATAATAACAGCTATCATACCAGTATAGGGATGGCTCCCTTCGAAGTGTTGTATGGAAACAAGTGCATGACTCCTTTGTGTTGGAGTGACATCAATGATACGATCGTGTTGGGACCAGAAATGATCGAAGGTATGACCTGTCAGTTCCAATAGATCCAGTCGAATGAAAGCAACTTAGAGCCGAAAAAAGAGTCATGCCAATCAGAGGTGTAGGGATGGAGATTTTGAGTCTTGAGACAAGGTGTTGCTGAGGGTCTCGCCTACTAAAGGGGTATAAAGTTTTGAAAGGAAAGGTAAGTTGAGCCCTAGGTATATTGGTCCCTATGAGATATTGGAGCGAGTGAGTGAAGTTGCTTACTAATTGACTCTTCCTCTAGAGTTGGCACGAGTGCATAATGTGTTCCACATTTCCCAACTGCGAAAGTATGTTGCTGATCCATCACATGTAATCTAGCGAGATGAGATTGAATTGGATGAGGAGCGACCGGTGCGGATTCTCAATACTAAGTTACGAAAGACCCGTAAGAGTTCAGTGCCTCTTATTAAGATCTTATGGAATCGACATGGAACCGAGGAAGCTACTTGGGAGAGCGAGAAAGATATGCGAGAAACATATTCGAAGCTTTTCGCTACAGGTTAGATTCTTTTATCCAGTTTATCCTTAAGGGGGTAGTAGATTTAAGTATAGTTGGTAATGTGTTATGCTAGATGCTTAGAATTTCCTAGCCTTAACCCTAAAGAGCTCCAAGAGACTTCAGGGACGAAGTCTATTTTTAAGGGGGTAGTAATGAAATGCCCCAAAAATATTTATTTTTAGAAATATAATTAAGTAAGGATTTATTAGGGAATTAATTTGATTAATTATTTTTTTGGAATAAGAAGGATTTATTTAGGGAAAATTAATAAGGAAATTATAAATATTTTTATAAGGAAAAATTTAGTATTTTTGTTAATTAAAAAGGAATTTAGGAGAAATCTTTTAAAAACCCTAAATTAGCCAAAAAGAAAATTTAGTATTATAAAACTTTTGTAGTCGGGACTTCCATGAGACGACTCCCCCACATAAGGTAAAACCGAGAGTCCGGTTTGTCTCTCCCCCTTGTGCCTGAGCTCCCTTCCATGGAGATTGTGCAAGAATGAGATTCCATTGATCTATTGGACATCTCCACTAAACTCCTCTCCTCTCTCTCCAAGTTCGAACTCATCTCTGTGATCTGGTTCCTGTTATTTGCAGTGTGTGGTGTTTTATGGAATATGAGGAACAAAAAGAAAGCTCCCCGAGGTCGAACAAAAAGCAAAACCACGATTTGTGCTCTGCCTAGTCCAAAGAAAGGTATAAATCCACGTGAATCTTCTTTGATTGCTTCGAGTTCATCAGCATCCAACATCTCTTCACCGGAATCTTCTCCTGACCTAGAATCAAAATCCCAAAAGGATACCCTAACGGACAGCGAAGGGGCCATTCAAAATTTGAACCCAAATTCAGCTGGGGTTCAAATTCAAGTTTCCCTTGAGGAAGATCTATGCCCACTAGATAAGAAAATTTCTGCTGGTAGCCCTCAATCAAAGCTTCAATCGAAAACTAGGGCAGAACGATACAACCAGGCTCAAATGGACATCAGTTCGAATGAAGGGTTGTATAGTCAGAAGGAAAGGATTCCAGATTCGTCAATGCCATTGCTTCTATAGGATTCTGAGGAAGAAATGGAATTGGAGAATCACAAGCCTAGGATAATCAATGTCGAGCCTCAATTTCCAACAATTGAGCATAATCGAGACCTGAAAATCACAACCTAGGTATCCCCCTCCAAGAAAAAAAAACTTTTGCTAACTTATTTCCCAATATTTCATCAAAGAAATGCAAATTTGTTCCACCGAAAGGTGATGTTGTTTGTGTATCTAAAAAGAATATTAATCCTATAGAAGAATCATGGGGTGCATGCCTATTAGGATGTTTTGTGGGAATTAAAGCTGATATCTCATGGGGGTGGCAAGACATGTAATTCGACAATCCTTCAAATATATAATGCACAGTTCTGGCTAGATAATTCTAAAATTTGATGATGAATTTGAGAAAAATCGAGCACTGGCAGGGGCCCTTACATCATCAGGGGCGAAGCGTTTGTGTTGAAAGAAATCCCGAAATTATTCTCCTTTGGAAAAGAAGAAATAACAAAGATCCATGTCTAGGTTCGCGTAGTGAATCTCCCCATGGAAATGTGGAATCCTGGTGCAATTAGTGAGATTGCATCCTTCATTGGTAAACTAATTCTGATTGATGATTTTACCTTTCAAAGATCTAAAATCAAATATGGGTGAGTGCTGATTGAAATTGATGCTAAGGAGAGGCTCCCTTCTACTATTACAATCAGAACTGAGGAGAAGGAATACACTAAAATAATTGAATATGAGGATCTCCCCCTGGTCTGTGATAGTTGTGGAACTCTGGGACACTTAGAAGCTGCTTGTAAGACCCATCAAAAACCCTAAAGGGATGGTATAATTAATCATGTCTCCCAAGGTCCTGGATCCACACATATTTCATCCAGTGAACCTCTTCATTCTCCTAGTGATCCTACAGGGAAAGAGGAGGGAAAATCAGTTTGAAAGGGAACAAATGCTGCTGTAACTGATTGCAACAATAACATACCTCAGGGAAAAAAATCTCTACAGGCCCCACCTGAGGAGTCTGTACCTGATTCACAGCCGTGTACTTCTACTGGTGATAAAGGGAAATGTCTCAAGATTGATTCAAACCAAATTCTACCATCAAGTGCCCCCCTTTTCCATAAACAATCCTGTAAATCTGGTGCTACTGTGTTTTGTCCTACTGAACAGGTTGATATGCGGAACAAAGTGGATGTGGAAGGTTAGCAGCAAGTCATTTCCAGAGCAACAAAAAGAAAGAAGAAAACTCCAACTTTCAACTAGGTAAAAAAGGGGCATCAATTCAAGAAAACTTCGAGACTTTTAAAGGTCTCATGAAGTTTCTTATTTGGAATGTAAGGGGAGTGGGCTCTGCCCTGAAACAAAAAGCTCTGAAAAAATTTGTAGAGACAATTCTTGTTTGTTTGTTGGCATCCTAGAATCAAAAATTAATGTTTAGAAAATTCCGCACATGAAGGAAAATTATTTCAGAGGCTGGTTTCACCATGACAACCTTATAAACCATCCTAATGGTCGAATTGTCATTCTGTAGAAACTTGATGAAATTAAGTTCCAGCTCGTTGAGGTAACACCATAAACTCTCATTGGGATGGTTACTGATATTAAAACTGGTTTTTCCATCACTCTATCTGTGATCTATTGTTTACATAACAACAAAGACAGGAAAGAGCATTGGGACACCTTGTTGCTGCTGGCTAGAAATATGAAGTGTCCATGGATAGTTGGGGGAGATTTTAACTGTCCCCTCAATTTTTTGGACATAAAAGGCTTAAGACCTGTCACTGATTATGAGACAACCGACTTTAAAGCCTGTTGTATTGTTGCACAGCTCTCGGATGTCCCTTCTATGAGATGTTTTTATACGTTTGCAGGACACAAAGTGAAAAGTAAATTGGATCATGTGCTTATGAATGCGGAAGGGTTTGCACAAAATTTGAATCTCTCGGCTATCTTCTCCAGCCCAGGTAGTTCTTCTGATCATACCCCCTGCATTATCTCTATTGGGAAAATTTTAATGAGGATAAAACCCTTCAAATTCTTTAATATGTTGTGTGATCACCCTAATTTTTCTGATGTGGTTGGTAAGGCTTGGAATTTCTCACCTTGTGGATCTAGTCAATTTTTTTTTATGTAACAAGCTATCTGCCCTGAAGAAAAATCTTAAACTGCTTAACCAGCTGGATTACAAATCATATTTTTGCTCGAGCTAATCTTGTAGAATCACAGCTCAAGAAAGCACGGGAGGAGATCCTTTCGAAGAAGTCCTCACAGGGAATGGAGACCTTAAATGACCTAAAAAAAACTCTTTTCTTTCGCAAGACTGCTGAAAGTTTCACATCCCACATCAAAAAGAATAAATTCTTGTTCGGTATAGATCAAAACTCCAGGTATTTCTTCGACATGCTTAAAGCGAGGCAAGCCAAGACCAGAATCTTGAGCCTCACAAGAAGGGATGGGTCGATTACTCTCTCAGAGCAAGATATGGAGGATGAATTCCTTGATTATTACAAGGACCTGCTGGGTATTGATTATTACAAGGACCTGAGAGAATCATCCTTACAGGACCGGTTCTTTCAGAAACACATCAAAACTTGCTGTTGAGACCTACTACTAATGCGAGATCCGAGCCACCCTATTTGCTTTAGGGGACTTAAAAGCCCCTGGCCTTGATGGTTATTCGTCCAAGTTCTATAAGGAAGCGTGGGAGATTGTTGGACCTGATTTTTGTGAGGCGATTCATGAATTTTTTTAAAAACCAGAAATTGCTTAAACGGATCAATCATGCTGCACTGGTCCTAATTCCTAAATTCCCTCAAGTTGCATCTGTAATACCCCGTATTTTTAAAATCTAATTTTATTAAGTTTAATGATTTTATTTGCGTATTTTGATGTAAACATTTAATTATTTTAATTTTGATTCGTTTTACGGATTTATAGACGATTTCGACTTCATATTTGAATTTAATTAATCATTGTCGTTGCGGACCATTCTAGATAAATTCGTTTACGACCATAATTTTATTATATTCTTATGATTTCGATTTTTGGTTGAAAATATGTATTCCCGTTCTTTCTCGTATTTTTATTTTTAATATTTTAGATTCGTTTCAATTATAACTTTGTCGTGTGATTATGACTTTATTTTGGAGTTATATTTTGCTAATGAAATATATTATTTAAACTATAGAATTTCTGTTTAAATAGTTAAATTTATTTTAATGATTTTTTTCATAGAAAATATTTCCAACTTTAAATTTATTCGCTTTCAGAAATTATTAATATTTTCATGAAGTTTTAAATTTAAAAAGGTTTTCAGAGCTTATTTATGAATTTCTTTCTGAAATTTATTTTCTTTCATTTTACGCTTTTTAGTTTGCAGAATACCGGTTTTGGAAATTATTTAAATTAGTCTTGGTTTATTAGAATTTAACCTAAATATTTTCTTATATGTTTTTAAAAATTATTTTGAGGTCTTATAATGTATTTCCGTAACCAAAACAAATTTTTACGTTTGTTGGTAAATTTTCCGAAAAACATCCCTGAAATTCTTTATATAGCTCGTATATCAATTTTAAGCCTCCGGATCCTTTCAAAATAAATTTTTCGTTAAAAATTTAGATAAAATCTTCCAATAATTTTTTTTAAATATTTAGTATTTTATTTTATGTATATTTGTTTTTTTAAAAAAACTCACAGCCAGCCCTTCCCGCCCCTCTTCCTTTTTCCTTTTTCTCTTTTTCTCTTCCTTTTCTCTTCTCTTTCCCTTTCCCTGCTCCCGACCTCTACAGCCCCGAACCTTGCTCTCTATTCGCAAGCCCCAACCTCCCACCCCTCCTTCTCCACCGTCCGCCACTGCGAGCAGCTGTAGTAGGAGCTATAACCGCGAGCAGCCGCAACACAATAGCCGCGCAATAGCAGCAGCAAACTACAGCAGGGCAGCGACGAGCTGTGCAGTTCGTGCCACCGTCCGGCCACGGCAAGCCTCGCTGACCACCGACGAGCCACCCCCAGCCTCCGACGAAGCTTCTCCGGCCTTCTCTTGTCCCGATTTGTGTTGGTTTTGTTTGGTATAAATTTCTAAAAACCCTAATATTGATTTCATTAATTGGGTATGAATTAGCTTATGAGAAGCTAAATTGGTTGTTTGATTATGTATATATGTGTGTAAGAATGATTTGATAGGTTAATTGTATGGTTATGTTGGAAATTTAGAAAATTGGATTTTTGGCCGGGTTATGCCTAAAATTTTCGGATTCACCCGATTTGGCGATTTTGGATGAATTGATCATACAATATGTTTTAAAATGTATTTAATTTCATATCGGAAGTGTTGATTTGGAAAAATTGTGCGCAATTGATCGGAATTGGATTTTTAGGTCAAAACTCTTGCGGGACTAAATTGGATTGTGTAATCGAGTTGTTTTTTTAATTGACTATACAATTTATATTAGAATATATTTAATTACATTATCAAACCTCCAATTCATATATTTTAGCAAGAATTGATCGGATTTGTGTTGCGGGCTCAAAAACCCTAATTGTGCTAAATTGGGTATTTCTTTTATTGGTATTGATCAATTGATTATTTGATATGTTATAAAATGTGTTTAATTGCATTTATAAACATTCAATTTAATTAAATTTATAGAATTTTACCGAATTGTATTTTCGGGCATAAAACCCTAAATTTCAAGTGAAATTATGAAATTGGTCATTTGTATTATTGTTTTTTCTAAAATTGAATTTATAGAAATGGTTGAAATGGTATTAAATGCATTCTAATACCTTTAATTAGAATTAATTAATTTGAATTACCTGAGTTTGTGTTGTGGGCTTTAAAACCCTAATTTTGAAAATGGATAGTCTTAAATTGGTTACTAGGAAGATTGTTTTGTTAAAACTAATTATCTATATTTATCCAAAATTAGTTTAATTGTGTTTTAAAACTATCAATTGGAGATAATCGAAGTGATTTGGTCGATTCGTAGTTTAGGCATTTAAAAACCCTAATCTTCAGCGATGGTTTTATAAGATTAATTTTTGTTATGTGTCTTTTATCTAATCGATTTATGTCTTTGGGTTTTAAATCATTTGAATTATGTTTTAATCTAATCGGTTTAGATTTGGTTCTATACAAATGGTTGGTTTGTCTTCTAGGTTGTAAAACCTAACTATTAAATCATTTTCGAAAAAAATAACTTATCTTCTATCGTTATTTCCCTAGCTTCCAAATCAATTTAAAATACTTTAAGTGATATGTATTTAAACTGATTTGAGTAATATTTAACCTTAAATCTTAATAGAGCTATGTTCTTGGGTCCTAGGTTTTGGACACATTTTTCAAGAAAATTGTTTGTGTCTCTTTGTGTGGATTTAATTATAATAATTAAATTATTGATTGATAGGATAGTTTCTAACTTAGTTTTCGATTTCTATCGGCGATTTAGGAAATCTTTATTGTGGATCCTCGAGCTAGTGATCTCTCTCTCCCTCTTATCTCGCTTAGCTAGCTTCGGATTTAGGTAAGTCTCTACTTACCTCCACTTATGGGTGTTTCGTAAGGATGGTGCTAAGAACAACTATGTGTGTGTTATGTTCCTTGTGTACCATGTGTTATGCCATGTTGTGTACTTTATGTTTTTATTGACTAATTACTTGTAGCGTAGCTTGAAGTTGAGGTATGCTTATATAAATTCCTTATGACATGTGTGTAATGATTGTTCTGTTGTGTTTATGATATTTTATGACGTGACCCTCTAGGACATGCATGGTAGGATGTTAATAATATGATGTGGGGTGAAAGGATAAAATGGGGGGAAATGTGGAAGTAAGAACAATTAAGGAAGAGTAGAGTAATAGGTTAAGAGTGGAAATTTAATATACAAGGGATGAGTTTGGGTGCCATGGGAAGTAAGTAGTGTTAGGTGAAAGTAGAGAGATTACTTGTGGGGGAAGAAATGTGCTAGGGTTTGGAGTGGCCAACTAGGGTTTTTGATCACCTACGAAATCAATGAGTAAAGTGATATGATTTGGGATTGAACCTAAATGAGATGAGGTGTTCGACGATAAATGAATTAATGGTAGTGAAGTAAGAGGAAGTTGGGTCACATTGGTTCAATTAGGGTTTCAAGGGAAACCCTAGAGGCTAATAGCGGGTGGAGTTTGATGTCACGAGGTGTTGGGCCTTAACCCACACCCTTAGGAGTTGGTTTTCATTATGTGTAAGTGTAAAGGGGAATGGATATCGAGGTGTGATAAGGGGCGCAAGAGTCCCAAGATATGGGATGGGCCCTCTTGGGAGGATAAGTGTGGATATAGTTAGCCATGCATGTCAAGGGTAAAGTACTTTAAAATAAGATATGTTAAGACACTAATCACTTAAAGAGAAAGATGTTGAGCCAGACTCAGACTGGTTCACCGGCGAATAATAGTGGCTAGAGGTCGGGGTGCCCTACATGACCAGTCCACCGGCTATAATAGTGGTCAGGCGTTTTTTCTTGCATGACCGGTCCACCGGCTATAATAGTGGGGGATTTTGTGCTTAATAATCCGAACGTAATGACGATAAGACATCGGAAAGATACAGTAATTACAGTGATACATCATGTGAGTCAGGGCCAGATTGGTCCACCGACGAATAATAGTGGCCAAACACGTTTTACCTTGCATGACCGGTCCACCGGCTATAATAGTGGGGTTCCCGCACTCACGTGAATTGATAAAGGTTATGATGTGAATGGACTATATTTACCATAGATCTAAAGAATGAGTCTACCCGGACCATAGCCGGCCTTCATTATCTGTATTACTACATGCTACTTATGTGATTATGCCATGTATGCTATATTGTATGTTTTATATGTTTGACCTTAGCTGCATAGTTTCCTTACTCAGTATGTAGCGTACCGACTACCCATTTTATGGGTGCTGCTCATTCCCAAAAGTAGAGGATCAGGGCTAGACATGTCCCTAAGTAATGTCTGTGGGGCTGTATGCCCGATTGGTTTGGTTTGGCATTGCCCATAAATGCTTGCTTGATAAATGCCCCAGTGGGCTTGGTTGGTTTAACATTGTCCATAAATGCCCGGTTGATTTATCTGAATCTCTTATTGGTTTAAGATGTTGCATCCGAAATTGTGTGGCCATGTAATGAGTTGTCAATAATATGGATTATTCTTACCCGAGGCGCATGAGCTACTTTGTATTTCGGTCATACCACACTTACATGTTTAAATATGATGTTACATATGTTTCGCATGTCATTATATGTGTATGGTAGGACTTATGATGTGGTTATTGAGTATGCATAATATTGTATCAACGTAATGCACCATGATTCAATATGCACTTGATGTTATAGTTTATGCCTATCCCATAAGATAGGGTAGTGGGATTTACTCAGTATTGGACCCGTACTGATACTATCTTAGTTGAATGGGTCATGTGATGATCCACTAATGGTGGGGAGCAGACCTCTTGTGCAGGTTTGAGATCGGATATTGTATTTGGGTGGAAGGCTTGGTTTGAGAGAGTAGGCAATCTAGAATTTGATCCATCGGAACTTGTCTTGTTTGATTGTATTTATTTTCGGAAGTTTCAAGTGTTGTATTTAAAATTTGACGGATGTTGTAATTGACTTTTAATTCCTCATACTCTAATAAGCTTTTAAAATTCGGATTTATTTCACAAGTTTCGCTGATTCATTTAACGATGATTTTATTCAGTGAAAATATTCACATGCCATCTGTCTATGGATATCTCCTTGTAGGAGTTTATCCTCACGGCATAGATGTTTGAAATTTTGTTTGACAGGTTTAGCCTTGCATCTAGCATAAGATAGATGGTAGACATTTTATCTTGTGTTAGATGTGGTGGTAACATTCCCCAAATTCTATTTTAGCTTCCGCTTTATTCTTTCAAAAAATATTTTAAGGGCTGAATTTTGGGGGTGTTACAGCATCAATCATGGACTTCCGGCCTATTGCTTGCTGCTCTACCATATATAAAGTAATTGCTAAAATTCTTGCAGGTAGAATTGCGGAAGTTTTAGACAAAATCATCAGCCCAAAATAGGGAGCCTTTGTTAAAGGCCCCCTTATGACAGAGAACATTTTATTAGTCCAAGAGCTCCTAAAAGAATACTCCAGGAAACATACCTCTCCAAAGTGTATGATTAAAGTGGACCTCCGCAAGGCTTATGATTCACTTTCTTGGGGTTTTATTAGGCAAATCTTGAAAGCCTTTAAATTCCCCTGGCCTTCATATCTTTGGTTATGGAATATATTACAATAACCAGTTTCTCGCTGAAATTTAATGGCAAACTGTTTGTCTATTTCAAGGGTGCCCGGAGGCTGAGACAAGGAGATCCAATATCTCCTTACCTATTTGTTCTCTGTATGGAGTATTTTAGCCGATTAATCAAACAACTCACTTTGAAGAAGGATTTTTCATATCACTCCAAATGCAAGAATATGGGTCTTGTTCATCTCGAATTTGAGGATGATCTAATTTTGTTCTGTCGAGGGGACATCCCATCTGTTAGACTTCTTCTATAGGGGTTGGACACATTCAGTAGATGCTCAGGTCTAAATGCTAACCCTCTAAACTCCCAAATTTTTTTGGCAGGTATTAAGGATCAAACTCAGCAGGAAATTCTCAGAATTACCAAGATGCCTTTGGGATCTTTTCCCTTTCATTACCTGGGCGTGTCTCTCAACCCGTGCAAGCTCAGAGCTATTGATTATGAATATTTAATCAATAATATTTGTGATCCTCTAAAATTGTGCAGGGAAAACTCTCTATCATATGTTGGAAGGCCGGAAATTATTAATACCATGGTCCAAGGGATTTTGGGCTTCTGGTTATCGATTTTTGCTATTCCTAAAGTGATCATCAACCGTATTATCTCCCTTTGTCGTTGTTTCCTCTGGCAAGGTAAATCCCCTCCAGTTGCTTGGGACACCCCGTGTCTCAAAAAAATAGAAGGTGGTCTCGGCATAAAAAAATGTTTGGCCTGGAATTATGCTTTCCTTTGTCGACATATCAGGTTCTTACAGGATGAAAAACAAACACTCTGGACAAAGTGGATACACTCCTTCTATCTACTGCCACAGAAGTTTGACCATTTCACACCGAAGCATGACACTTCTTACTTCATGAAGAAGCTCCATCGAGTTTTTACGACTCTGATTTAGAAAGCAGGCTCCATGGATCACACCAAGACCCTTCTGGCATCCTGGGTTACTGCATCAAAATTCTCCACTAAGACAGCCTATGACTTCTTTCGAGACAAAGGACCAGTCTGGAAACCTCATCATGTTGTGTGGCAGATGAACAAAACTAGCAGATACTCCTTTGTACTCTGGATCTCTCTTCTACGAAGGCTGTATACCAGAGATCGTTTATCTCTCATTGATGGGCCTAAGGAGTGTGTTTTTTGCCGAACAACTTTGGAAACTCATGATCATCTATTTTTTGCTTGTCTAGCCATCCAATTAATATGGAAACCTCTTTGATCATGGTTGGGCATCTCTAGAGGTTCCACTACTCTCCTTAGTGCGATAAGAACCATTCGACAAAACAAAGAAAGACACCACATAATTTGGAATGCTCGGGCACTCACAATGGCAACTATTGTTTACTAATTTGGAAATGTTGGAATGCAATTATTTTTTATTCTGAAGAGTTTGATCCCAAGAGTGTAATTGTTCAAGTCCAAAATATGTCTACTATGCAATATTTTTTGACATGAACAATGTAATGTTGTAACCCCTCTTGTCTACATTTCTCCTAGAGGATGAGCTTTGTCTCTCCTAGATTCTAGGGTTTTGGCTATGTATTTTTGGTTACCGGGGTATGCCTTGGATATATATACAGAATATTTGTTTCTAATATATTTACCACAATTTACTTGGGAAATTTAATATTATTTTATATTAAATACCTAAATTATTCTAATTAATTTATTTGACCCCAACCTACTAAAATTTTCCTTTCCCCTTTTTCTTTTTCCTTTCTTTCTTTTTCTTCTCTCGCCAATTGGGCATGTGGCACGATCCAATCCTTCTCCTTTTCCTTCCTTCTCCAGCGGCTCAGTGTCTTTTATTTTCTTCCTTCCTGTGGCAACCAAACACTACGTGTCGTGGCTTCTTCCCATGGAACGCCACGTTTCATTTAAATCTTTATAACCGTTGCCGACTAGCCCGATTCTTCTTCCTGTTTTTTCTTTCCTTTTCCTCCGGTTGTCCGATTCACCTCCTTCTTCCTCCTGGAAATTGGTAAATATATTAATAGAAATGTATAAGTACACGAGGTATACCCCGGTTACAACCAAAATTGAGGGTTAACCTCAAAGGCCAAACATGGCCATAGACAAAGTCCTTGAAATGCAAGCATAACAGGGAACAAAACTACATAAGACATAAAAGTTTACAACCTAGAATCTATGACATAAAACTTATAGCCTATAGCAAATTCCTAGTATCATCTTCAAAATATAATGCACTAAACACATACTTCTGGACTTGTACAATGTTGATGTTATGATCAAGAATTTTGTCTTCATGCAATCCTGCATTTCTATTCTTCCAAATGAGATACACTAGAACTGCCAAAGCCAGGGCTCTAGCTTTCCAAAGTTTGTGGTGTCTGTGCCCATTTCTGTATATGATTCTCATGGCACTGAATAGGGTGGTGGATCCCCTGGAAATCCCCATCCATGTTCTGATGTGATGCCAGATGTGCTTGATTTTAGTGCATTCAAAAAATAAGTGTTCATGATTCTCTATCTTTTCCTGACAAAACACACAATGTTTAGGCCCTGCCAGGTGGAGAAGTCAATCTTTAGTGTACAGTCTGTGCTTGAGAGCTAACCAAAGTAGGAAAGAGTATCTTTTGGTCCTGTTTTGCTGCCAAACAGCTTTGTGAGGTTTCCATTTCAGAGCCTTATCTCAAAAATGGTTGTAGGCTTGAACTATGGAGAATCCCCTCACCAGCTTCCAAGAATGCAGTAGGGCCTTGACTTGGTGGTAAGAACCTGTCTGTTGCACCAAGTCAGTGACAAGGTGGCTGAGAGATCTCATAAAATGAGAAGTGTCATGCTTGGGGGTGAATAAGTCCAGACCTGCTGAGTGCAAATAGTGTGTGTGAATCCACTTGGTCCATAGAGTTTCTTTTTCGTTCTGTAATGCTTAAATATACTTGCTGAGGAAAGCCGAATTCCAAGCCTGGAGGTTTCTGATTCCTAGACCTCCCTCTCCCTTTGGCAGGCAAAGAATTGTCCAGGCTACAGGGGGATTTTCCCTGCCAAAGGAAATTCCTGCAAAGGGTAGTGATACGGTTGATGACCACTTTGGAGATGGCAAAGATAGAGAACCAGAAACCAAGCAATCCCTGCACCATGGAGTTGATGATTTCCAATCTTCCTGCATAGGATAGGGATTTGGCCTTCCACATGCCCAATTGATCACAGATGTTATTGATCAGTTGTTCATAGTCAATTGCTCTCAGCTTGCAGGGATTTAAAGGAACCCCTAAGTATCTAAAGGGGAACCTACCTGCAGGCATGTTGGTCAATGCTGCCTGGGAGGTAATTCCTACCATGAACATAGATGATTTCTGGACGTTAACAGTTAACCATGAGCACTTGCTGAACTGGTCCCACCCCTGCTTTAGGATTTTGACAGAAGGAACATCCCCTTTACAGAATAGGATGAGGTCATCAACAAATGCCAAATGGGTAAGGCCCAGTTACTTGATTAACCTGCTAAAATATTCCATGCACAGAACAAAGAGATAGGGGGAGATTGGATCCCCTTGTCTCAAGCCTCTAGCTCCCTTGAAGAAGCCAAAGAGATTACCATTCAGCTTTAGGGAGAAGGTTGTAGTTGTGACACACTCCATTACAATAGTAATGAACTCCACAGGGAAATTGAATGCCTATAGTAACTGTTTTAGAAACCCCCAAGAGTGTGTGTCATATGCCTTCCTGAGATCCACTTTAATCATGCATTTTGGGGAGGTTCTTTTTCTGTTGTATTCTTTCAAGAGCTCCTACACCAGGAGAATGTTCCCTGTCATCAACCTGCCTTTGACAAAGGCCCCTTGTACATGACTTATAATCTTTTCAAGGACTTCAGCTAGCCGACCCACCAAGATTTTGGCAATTACCTTATACAAGGTATTACAACAAGCAATTGGCCTAAAGTTAGACACAGACCTGGCATTTGAGGTTTTAGGGATAAGGACTAGGGCAGCATGGTTCACACACTTAAGGAGCTTTTTATTAATGAAAAACTCATGAATTGCTGCACACATGTCCTCTCATGTGATACCCCATGTTGCCTTAAAAAATTTTGCTGAATACCCATCAGGACCAGGAGTTGTATGATCTCCAAGTGTGAATAATGAAGCTTTGATCTCAGTAACTGAGACATGTCTGAGCAAGACTTGGTGATGGCTTTCAGATAATACAGGTCCCAAAGATAAGATATTCTCATCCAGAGGGTATGCTGAACAGAATTTCCTAGGAGTTGTTTGTAATATTCCAGGAACTCCCCCTCCATGTCATGGTCAGAGATTGTGTGAGTGTCATCCCTTTTGATTATTTGCACAATTATGGTTTTGGTTTGTTTGGCCTTGAGCATGTCAAAGAAGAATCGAGAGTTTTGATCCATACCAAACAGAAATTTGTTCTTATTGATCTGGGACACATAGCTGGCTGCTGCTGATCTAAAAAAATTGGCTTTTTTCCTGAGGAGTGAGAGGCTGGCCATATCAGGAGAGGAGCCTTGTGCTAGAAAAGCTTCCTGAATGATACAATTCCCTATAAACCTTATAAATACCCCTTGATTGGTTGCCTTCGAAAAATTTTCCCCACAACCCTAGCATGGTTCAGATAACTCTTCCTTCGCTGTTAGCCATTCCGCCGCCACCTCTGGCCACCATAGTCTTCCTTGCACCACCCTCTAAATAAATGAGTCACCCATCTCCCTCGATTCTTCTCACATGAGCCACCACAGTCGTACGAAGTTCCTTGCCCATAAAACTAAAATTTTACCCCTGCAACCCTCGAGCCACCGTCCAACACCACATCTGCCACTTCTACTGCCTTCTGCACCACCCAAAAGTTTCTACTAATCCTCCTGCACCTAGCCATAACCTTCTTTTCTCCTTTATCCTTCTGCTCCCTCTTTTTCTTCACGTCTTCCTTTCAGCCGCCACCTCTGCCGCCTTACACCACCACCCCTTGCCGCACCACCACCCTCACTTTACTCCTTTCAGCCTAGGCTACCACCAGCACCTCAACCTCCACCCTTATTCTCCATCTATTCTTCTCAAACCCCAACTTTAACTTCTTTAACCCTCTTTTTCGGCCACCGCTGCCACCACCATGCAACACCGTCGGTGCCACCCATCTCCGCTGACTCAAGGTGAAACCCTAGACCCTCTCAGCCCTTCTTTCCTATTTATTTAAACTTATTCTATTGTTATTTCAAATTTCTATATTTATTTGACTATAATTATCATCATCATCATCATTATTATTAGATGTAATATTAATGCTAAATTTTCTTGCAGGGTTGAGAGTAGTCTTAAGTTTATTAAGTTGTTAGTTTTGAATTATAAGTATTTATTTGTATTATTATAACTTTTATTATCATTATTAATAATACTATTATTAGTACTATTATAACTTTTTATTATCATTATTAATAATACTATTATTAGTATTATTATAACTTTTATTATCATTATTAATACTATTATTATTAGTATTATTATTTTGTTATTATTGTTAATTAGCTAAGAAGGGACGAAGCCCTATTTTAAGTTAATGATTCGAACACTTGTATTTTATTATTATTATTACTATTGTGACTATTATTGTTATTATTATTATTATTATTATTATTATTATTATTATTATCATTATCTTTAATATTTTCTATTAATATTATTAGTAATATTATTAAATAGTACCTTCATTATTGAAGGTAGGGTCGAAAACCCTACCTTGTATATTTTTAGACTTATGTTCATTTACTTGGTTATATTCCTCTATTATCTAATGTGAATGCATGTGCTAGTTGTATTCTTATTTCGATCGTATTGTTCCCTTACTTAGTACGTACCGTACTGACCACCTGTTTTATGGGTGCTGCTCATTCCCTCTATTAGAAGGCCCTGGATCTTATGTGCAGGTTTTAGAGGATCAGGTACATGACTTTGCGGCCTATGATACCTTATGTGGGGATGATTGACTCCATCTATGTCGCAGTTCGGTGAAAAGTATCTACTATCCGGGTTATGTCTTAAACTGGATACCTCTTTTAGACTCTTGATCCACGATATCCCCTTTTTTATATTTTGGTATTGTAAAATTTGGAGCAATACTCCAAATTTGGTATTTGTACTATAAATGTACTTTGTTTTCTAATTTCCTTGGATATTTTAGCCTTGTGATTGATCTAAGGATGGTTATATAAACAAAAATTATTTCGATCACGGTAGTAATTCCCACTATTTTTACTTAGATACTTCCGCTGCAAATGAAATTTTTCAGTAGTAAAAATCTGGGTGTTACAGAATAGGTAGGGGTCCACAAATGAGATCCTTCAGTACTATGGTACTGAGCAACCCTTTATACTAAACAAAAAGGCAAGGCCCGCATACAACACATAATACATAGCGGCATAGGACAATATCATATGCGGGCTTAGGAAAATCACAATTAAACTCTAGAACCAATACCCAAAGCAACACCACATACGATAAAAGATGCTTAACACATAATATGCATACTCAGTAATTTCATTACATATCTAAGCAAGGACAAGCACTGAAGCAAAACTCATATCATATCAATAGATCATAACGTAAAATCAATACTTTTGGTCTTAAGTCATTTATTTATCATTATTCAATCATCGCCTTTGAATTATAACCATATGAGCGTGGAAACCCCACTATTATAGGTAGTGGATCAAAAACATATAATGCAACACACACCTGACCACTATTATTTACCGGTAGATTTGTCTCCAGAGCTCCCTACACCATGCTATTATTATTTGCGAGTTGACTGGTCTAGCCTCTACTCACATGGTATTCCACTATAAGCGATTAGTATCTTCCCATAATTTATCAATATCCCACGTTTAGTTTATTGAGCTCGGGATCTGCTACTATTATAGCTGATGAATTAGAAACATTCAGGGCAGAATGCACCTGACCACTATTATTTGCTTGTGGACCAGTCTCTAAGACATCTTGCACCTGGCCACTATTATTCGCCGGTGGACTGGTCTGGACTTGGTTCAATAATCTTTCACTTTACATAATTAGTAATTTATTCATATCTTATTTAATAGGTCCATTTAATTAATTCAAGGGAAGGGAAAAGTTCACGAATCCAAAGACACAAAGATATACTGGTCATAGAATCAATCATTCCATATCAAGGATCATGGCATACTTCAAACATATCTAATACACATTTCCATGCATACTTGCAGACTAGGCATCTCTTGTATGATTATGATATAAACACCACATCACATCCTTAATTATCCATCTAACCGTAGGGTGTGCCATGCTATTATGAGACTCACTGACTTATCGAACACCCTTACCTTATTATTCACTATTACTTATGTCTGATTATGCAACTCATTTAATCCATTGACATGTTAAATATAGGTTACCAATTTACCCCTATCATCTTTACAAAATTACTAAAATACCCCTTATTTGTAAAATTACCAAGTCACCCTTTTTTATTTGCCAATTTACCATATTGCTCTTCATGTTTACATAATTACCAAATTACCCCTTGTACTTAATCAGACTACCAAATTATCATCCATACTTATTCAACCACCTACTTTACCCCTCATACTTGTTAAGTTACCGCTTTACCTTTTCAATTGGTAAAAATATCGCATTATCCTTTAGGGCTTGTGTGGTATGAGGATAATAGGAGTAGAAGATTTTTCTCTCTATTTGGTATATTTTATATTAAGTATTTAATAATAATAAATATATTTTTAATGAAATACCCATTTTAGATCAAATTAAGATCTAAAATGGGTATTTATTAGAATAAAAATATTAATTTTAAATAGACTATATAAGATATATAAAATATGGGGGTAATTTTTCTACCGCTATTACCCCTATGCCAAACAATCACTTATACTTATTTAAATTACCAAATTGTCCCTCAAGTTTATTAAGTTATCAAATCAACCTTTAGACTTGTTATATATACCAAATTATCCATTTGGTTAGTTAAATTATCAAATTGCCCGTCATACTTATTAAATTTACCAAGTTGCCCTTTTGGTTGGTCAAATTACCAAATTGCCTTTCTAATTTATTAACATTACCAAATTGTCCATTGGCTAGTTAAATTACCAAAATGCCATTTTGGTTGGTTAAATTACCAAATTTCCCTTCCTTTTTATTAAAATTACCGAATTACCCTTCATTTATACCAATTTACCAAATTACCATTCCTTAAGCCAAATTACCAAAGTACCCTTTTCCTTTTATTAAATCACCATTTTCCCCTTTACTTTACAAAATTACCAAAATGCCCTTCCTTTATGCCAAATTACTAAAATACCCTTATCCTTTATTAAATTACCATTTTATCCCCCTTTACTTTACAAAATTACCATAATACCCTTTCCATTATGCCAAATTACCAAAATACCCTCCTACTTTATTCAATTATCATTTTACCCCTTTACTTTATAAAATTACCAAAATACCCTTCTCTTTATTAAATTACCACTCTACCCCTTTACTTTACAAAATCACTATAATACCCTTTTCTTTATGCCATACTACCAAAATACCCTTCTCTTTTATTAAATTACCATTTTACCTCTTTACTTTACAAACTTACCAACATACCCTTTCCATTATGTTAAATTACCAAAATACCCCTTTTCTTTATCAAATTACCATTTTACCCCTTTACAAATTTACCAAGTTATCCCCTTTTTCAGTTAAAATTTTTAAAATTTCCTCTTTACTTATCCATCTACCATTTTATCCCCTTTTATTCTTATAAACTGTCATTTTACCCTTATTATACAAATTTTACTAAAATACCCTCACTACATAAAATATTGATATGCATGCTCCATACACATTATCCAACACCACCAACTATTATTATTTATCATTAATATACTTAAGTACCTACACTTATTTAGGCCACACCCTTACACAATAAATATTACTAAAATGCCCCTAAAACTTATAATAACGATATTTATGTAACAAATGGCCATATTAGCATATCCTATCATACATATGCATCTAACATTATAATTAATAACAAAGCTTCCCTTAAGCATTATTTCTACACATGGCACATAAATTATCATGCTTTTCTTTTCATCAACCAACATATGCTACTAAATACATTATACTTAACAATATATATCATGCATATAGACATATTAAAACTTCTTGTGTGCCAACATATGTATATCTACATATTTTAGTAGTGTATAATAGTTACCTTATTTCCACCAAAAATTAAACCTTATCGGTATCCTAGTTAAAGGTTTGAGCTTTGATTAGTAAAATCAATACCTAAAAATAATATCAATATTTATCATATTAGGAGTAGAAAAATCAAAAGAATAAACCTTTATAAAAAACTTAATTAGATAATACTGATGTTAAACATTATTATACCTCAAAATTAACCTAAAATTCTCAAAAGGAAATACAGGGCTCATGCTGCTAATGCAATATGAGCTGCATGAAAAATAGCAAGGAAGGAGGGGGTTGAAGAGGGATGGAAGAAGGAAGGGGTGGATGGTTTGGGTAAGGGTTTTGGGAGTGGGGTAAAGAGCTTGTGGAGGGGAGTTAGGGTAGTAGCTGGGTGTAGGGAGGGAGTAGGGGTGTAGGTGGTGGTTGAGGATTAGTGATCGACGGCTTAAGGCAGTGGCAATGATGTTGTCGGGCTAGAAAAAGAAGATGCAAAGGTGGCAAAGGAGAAGAAGGAAGGGAAAAGAATAGGGGAAGGGAAGAGCTGTAGGGTTAGGTTTCAGCCAAGGTAGGAAAGATGGTGATAGGGGAGGTTCTACGGAGTGGACTGGTGGTTGTGGTGGCAGCAAAAAAGGAAAGAGGACATCGAACAGTGGTGGTGCAGGGTGGAGGCCGAGAAGGAGAGAAAAGAAAATAGAGGGAGGGAAGGAGGATGTAGGGGCATGTGGGGGTGAAGAGGTGGTGCAAGGAGTTTGGTGGGGTGTCAGGGAGGTGGTGTCGGTAGTCAGTTGGGTTGTGGTTGAGGGAGGCGGAGCAAAAACATGGAAGGAGGATAAGAGGGAAAGAAGGGAGAAAGATAGGGGATCTACAGGCAGGGAAGGAAGGAGCCCATGGGAAGAAAATGCGTAGGGGTGAAAAAGAAAAAGAAGAGGGAGATCAGAGGAGGTAGCGGCTAGTTGGGGTTGTGGTTGTAGACAAGGTGGTAGGTTGTAGGGAGGTTGAGAAGGAAAGGGGAATAAGGCATCCGGGGGTGGGTTGCACGATTGGTGTGCCCGAAGATGGAAGGAAAGGGATGGGGAGAAGAATTAGGGATGTAGCATGCAATGGCAGGTGGAAGGGGTGTTGGTGGCTGGCAAGGTGCAGGTGACCATGGTGTGTAGCAACGATCGAAGAAGGAGGATGGAGGAAATAAGAAGAAGAAGAATAAAGGAGAGGTAGGTCGGGCGAGTGGGGGAGAAGGAAAGGGAAGCAAGCCGGCCCACGCGCGAGGGAGGGGGAGAGAAAAAAGAAGTTGGGTTGGCCTAATCCGGGGGGAAAGGAAAGAAAGATAAAGGGGAGAGATGGGTTAGGGCGTCGATGTGGGAGAGGGAGAAGGAGGGGAGGAAGTGGACCGATGGCCCAGCATGAGGGAGACAGGCCTGGAAACCCAAAGGGGAAAATAAAGGGAAAAGAAAAGAAAAAGGAATAAAAAGGATAAGAAAAAGGAAAAGGAGAAAAATAAAATAAAATACTTTTTGAAATAATGGTATTTAGTATTTTTGAATGATAAATTAATTTAATAATTTAATTTATTATACTTAAATATATTGGATAAGAAGGGAAATTTAAATAAAATATTGGTTTGACAAATTATTTAAATAAAATAAGTATGATAAAATAACAAAATATCTATTTTAATTTAGTAAATATTCATATCTATTTTTACACACTCAAAAATCCACAAAATAAATTAAATTGAATAAATTTAAAAGTGAATTTATCCCAAAGTGAATTTATTATTATTACAACCAAATTAGGAGAGTCACTGGACACCACTCTCCACTTTATGTTGGAGAGGAGAACCCCATTGTTTTGAAGGGATTTATCCGGCATATGGACAACATTTTCAAGGCAGTCGATTACTCATCTACTTAAAAGTCAAGCATCTTGATTAATTTCTATCTAGAGAATCTCAAGAGGGACAATCTTAAGGAATTCATGTAGTTTCCCTTATGGTGCCAAGGATTGGTAACTTTGCTTGCATTTTACTGGCAATTTTTTTTAGTATTTTGTATGTTTTCTTTAGTCATTTTGATTATTGTTATTATTTCCGTTTGTGTGTTTTCTTTTTTCTAGTGTGGTTTACTTGGTTATAGTGTTTTTCTTATTTCAATTACCTATTGGTGAATGTGTACGAGAGGGAAACTAAAAGGAGAGCTAACACTGGTGAATCTTGAGTTAGATAAATCCATTCAAGCAATTAGGAAGTTAAAAATGTCTAGTTCTCCTTTATCACCAAAACTCGAAGACAAGCTTTTTGGTTCTCCATCATCACCAGACTTTGAAGAAGCAACTCTTAATATCAACAAATCATTACCAAAAGAGCCTATCTACTTCACTCACATAGTAGCTAACGGGATTTTGCGAGAGCTAGCAACCCAACATAGTTGAAGTTGTACCTACATGCATAGGCTACCTTGAGCATTTTGATGGGAAGGAAAATGATTTTGAGTTAAAATCCAGCCTATTTCATCACCTTCCAACTTCTTTGGGCTCCCAAGCGAAGATCAAAATAAATTCCTAATGGAATTCCAATTTTTACGTGTCTCTATGTGCCCCAAAGAGGCAAACCTTCAAATCCTAAAGCTTAAGGTATTTCCATTTACCTTGATTTATGGTGTGAAGGATTGGCTTTATTAACTACCAACATGACAGATATAATCATAGGATTACTTGGCTAGTGATGAGTTCATATTTTGACACATTTTATACCCTTATAATCTTAGTTTTTGGTAGTTTATTTGGCTAATATAGGGGAATAAGTATTATTTTATGCTTAAGTGGTAAAAATTGCATAAATTTTATTATTTGAGCTAAAATGATATAAATTAAGTAAATTTAGAATAAAATATTATTTATTAATAATTATTGAATTTTATTTTGCAGGTATTATTATTTTTAAATAAAAAAAATCGACGTTTGGACCAACGGCCAAAGGTCGAAGGCCCAAACGCCACAAAAACGAAACCAAACAAGCCACATACCTCGATGCACGAAAATAGATGAAGAAGAGTCAGCCGTCAGGGCTGACGTGGCGTGGCAGGAACAAGAATAAAAAGGATCGGGCTAACAGAGGAGTGAATAAAAGGAGGAGGGACGTCGAAAGGCGGCAGAGCCGCAGGACGCGAGGTACGAGAGCTTTTATAGGCTCGGGAGAAAAGTGCGACAGAGCCTTTAGAGGCTCGGTCAAACGGAGAAGACAGGCACGAAAGGAGAGGAGCCGTGAGTGTGCGGCTGGACACGGAAGTCATGCGGGAACAGAGGCCAGACAAGGTGCGTCACTCACGCACGGAAACCGAGGAAACGAGGCTGTAGCGCGGCAGCGAACGTCAGCCGTCAGTGTCAGTCGAAGAAAAAGAAAAAGAAGAAAGAATTTGGCACAGAAATCAATGCACCGAAGGAAGAAAAATTAGAGGAAGAATTTAATACCCGGTAGAGTTTATTTCAGATAAAATTAATTTTTATCTGAATAAATTCTTGATCTTTTATTCACAATTAATTCCTGTTATTTATTTCTCTTATTTTTAGTTTATATTTTAGATATATATTTCTGTGTAATTAATTCTTTAATTATGGTTGGCTGATTGTTTATTGTTAGGGAATGAATTGAAACCCTAGATTATGATTTGAATTATAATTTTATTTTCTTTGTTTCGTGAGATTGTTTCTTGACTCTATATTAATTGCTATCGTTTATATGTATAATTCTGTCAAGTATAGTTTATTTGGTGCATGCCTTGTTCTGGTACCTCATAAGTGACAGTATGTAGGATTAATTGCTTGCTAGGTGGCCATCTAAATATACTAGAATTTATATGTATAAATTGCAGCTAGGTTAGATAACAATTCACCTAATCGTTTTGTGATTCTAACCGAAGTGGTAAAACGTTTGGATACGTGTGGGTCAAGAAAAGGAAATACAGCTAGACATGCTTTTTGTACTAGTTTGGGTACTTAGATTAACAGCCTTCCACTTACACTTAATGCATTAAATCTAGTTAAATATAGGAGCCGCTTGTTGCTGCTATACTGCTAGTCTTTAATAGGGTTAATATTGGCGCTTTGTCGTATTAATTAATTAAGGGAAGTAATATAAGGTGTATAGACCTGCTTTTGGTGTGCAACTTGGTCGATATCTTTCTCATGATTAAAGGATGACTTAGAAATAAATATTATATTTAGACCTAATCTAGTGGTGGATTTTTTATTTCCCTAATATATTTCTCATATCTACGGTTTCTCATTATTTTCATTATTAGTTTATTTTATTTATTCCTTTTATTATTATTATTATTTAACCCCAATTAGTATTTTTCTTATTTATTTATTCTGTGTTATTTAGGATTTTTATTTTTAGTTTTAGTTTTATTTCCAAGCTAGTTAATTAGAGGTGAGCCCTCTCAATCCCCGGCCTAGAATGATACCCTTATTTACCAGTGCTACAATTGACAACAAGAGGGTTTAAATTGCGTGCCGGCTACGGTCTCACCAATTTAATACTTTCTTAGACAAGTATTTTCTGGCTTCATGTGTCACGATATTAAGGAAGAGGATAATTGGGATCTAGCAAGAGCCTAAGGAAATATTCCATGCATACTATAATAGGTACAAGGCTTTGCTATCATAGTGCCCACAACACGAGATGTGGAAAGAGAATTTGTTACAATAATTCTATGAGGGTCTTACTCCACTTGAAATGAATATGTTGGATGCAACAAGTGGTGACCTTTATATGGATAAAGATCCCACTTCAGCTCAAGCCTTGTTGAAAAACCTAGCCTCTACTGCATAATAATATAATGGCCTTTCCACCCCTATAAGAGTAAATAAGGTAAGTATAAATCAAATTGATGATAGACTTAACCAAGTCATTACTCTTGTTTCGTAGATTGCTATAACTACTATAGTTGTTACTACATAAGAAGTATGTTAAGCAATAGAACATTCTAGTGTTAATACCCGCAGATGATTGGAGGAGAGGATCATGCGCAAGAAAATACTATTGGATTTTCAAATACTTATCATCTAGGTATGCACAACCATCCTAATTTTTGTTAGAAAGACAATAATAGTATTCTTAATCCTCTAGGTTTCAACCAAGTGGCACTGGATTTTTATTTAGAACCACAAGGAGGATCCTCTCAACCTTAAGCCCTAACCATTGATAAATATGATAAGATGTTGTATTTGTTGACAAATGGAAAGAACCAGCTGAAATAAAACCAACTAAATATGGACAAAAGAGTGTTGAATCTTGAGCAGCAAATGGGAGAAGTAGTTACTAAGTTAAATCAATTACATGATCTAAGGAAACTACCTAATAGCACCACACCCAATTCGAGGGTAACTTTGAATGAGCTAATGTAGTGGTAACCAAGAATGGTAAATCATATGAGAATGATTAAACTAAAAAGAAGGAGAATCTAGAGTAATTGGAAGAAGACCGTGCTACAAAAGACAGGGAGAGTATAAAGAAGCAATAGAATAAAAGTGGGAACCAACAAACGATTGATCGACCCACTATTGAACAAAAATATGAGAATTCTTTGAATGGTAAATCCTCTACCATTCCAAATACTATCGTTACTAACCTTATTTTTGCTGCGTCTTTTGCCTAGTAGGTTATCCAAATTGAAGAAGGCTGAGAGTGATCAAGTTATTTTGGATACGTTTAAGAAGGTGTAAGTCAACATTTCACTTCTAAAAGCTATTAAGCAAGTTCCCAAATATGCAAAATTTTAAAGGAATTATGCCCCACAAGAAAGAGATTATGGGAGAAGGAAGTGGTTAGAATGAGTGAGAAATTATATGTGGCCATACAAAGAAAATTACATCTAAAGTGTAAGGATTTTGGAAGCTTCACTGTCTTATGTGTGATTGGCAGCAATAGGTTTGAAAATGCCATGCTAGATCTAGGTTGATATGAACTTCATCAACAACTATGATGAAATCCAATAGTAACAATGGTTTAGAACCCCAAGATTGTGAAGACAAGATTGCTTGAGCCTTGACCCAACACCTAACAAGATGAAAACCAAGACTATGAAGGATTGAAATGACACACCTAGAAAACTTGAGAATCTCTCAACAATCACGATGATAAGTTCGGTTGTTTGAACGCCACAAGATTAACTTGATAAGTTCTACAAGTTCTTTTAAGAATGAAGAGGTTCACAAAACCTCACAAATATGATAATTTCTAAAATTGTTATATATTTATCTCTAAATACCCATATATATACTTGGAACAACCCTCCAAGAATAGTAATAGTCACAACTAAAGCTTTAAAACACCCTCCTATTATAGGAAAAGTCATAACTAAAGCTAGAATACGAAAAGTCATAAATAAAGCTTTAAAACACCCTCCTATAATAGGAAAAGTCACAATTAAAGCTTTAAAACAGCACGAACAACAAAATAAACAAGTTCCCATGTTTTTTAGGCCTCTTGGACTTCTAAAGGCAACCATAAATAGCTAAATGACTAATTTTAATGTATTTAACATAACCATTTAAGACCATGTTTTAATCCTCTATTTAATATCTTGAAACTCATCAAATTCATGCCTTTTGATGGCTAGATCACGTTGGAAATGTTTTTTTGCATAAATATTAGTCTCTTCAACTTCTTTGATAATGTTAACTAAGTCTTGATTATTATTTGAGCCCATCTTGGTCTGTTTAGAATCAGCCCAAATCTCTTGGATTAGCCCATTTAGTGCTTCCTTGAAATATTTGGCTCTAAGTCTTGTAATTGGACCACTTGGAAGAGATAAAGGGTCTTATGAAGGATTTGCATCATCCCCAAGTGTATGATTAACAAGTCCAGCTCCTTAGTTTGCATCATAGGTGCATCTATTAATGTCATGACATAGCCTACTTATGCATCTTTAGGTCTAGGTAAGCTTAATAAAGATAATGTTATCATTCAACTTATCGATCATTCTAATGCATTCCATAAGGGCTTGTAGAAAATTTTTTTGTGCATATTGTTGCACTTACATTTTCAGCGGACTTTTACGTGTTGGATATAGAGGAAATTAGCTCGAGTCCAATGTCATTGCTCACAAGAAGGCCTTTCATGAGATCCACTCACACAAGTATAAATGTTTATATTGGTTCTCTTACTATGAAATTTGATGGAGAAGTCATAAACTTCAACATCTTCAAAGTCATATGGTACCCCATGGATGATCATTCTTGCTATACTATTAACATCGATCTTTTGGCATAGGATTATCTTGAGGAGGAGGAGAAGACCCATTAGAAATAAATCTTATGAAAAGCTTAGTATTGGATGAGAAAGGGGAAGATACTTCTTTGGGAGAGATAGAGGCGATACTTTCCCAGCATCTTGTGCACATCATAGCACACATACTAAGTTGGTAAAGTACACATTCACATAAGGAAGCAAAACCTCGGTTAACAAGATGGGTTCTCTTGCTACAAGAGTTTGATGTGGATATAAAGGACAATAAAGGGAGTGAGAATGTAGTGATCGATCATTTGAGCTGCATAATTCAGGATGGTGAACCTATACCCTTGATTGAGAATTTCCATGATGAGTTGTCTTCAAGATATAGATAAGTACACCATGTTTTGTTGCTATTATGAAATATCTTATTAAATATAAGCTACCCATTGGCATGCCACAATCTGTGAGAACTAAAATTAGAAAGGATGAAACCAATATGTTTGGGATGACCCTTATTTGTGAAAATTTCATATTGATGTTATAATTAGAAGATGTATTCCTGATTCAGAATTTGAGCATATTTTATCACATTGTCATGCATTACATTATAGAGGACATTATGGCACTAAAAAGACCGCCTTTAATGTTCTTGAAGCTTGTTTTTATTGGCATACACTATTTAGAGATGCCACACTTATTGCATGAGATGTGATAGGTGCTAAAGATCACATAACTTTAGTAAAATACCCTAAAACCCTAATTTAGGAAATTATGTTAAAATAGGGATTTAGTAGGAAAATTAATTAAATTAATTATTTTATTAAAATAAGGAAGAATATTTAAGGTAAAATTAAGAGGAAAATAATAAATAATTTAATTAGAAAAAAATTAGGGCGCCTTACTAATTAAAATATAATTTAGGAAAAAATATTCAAAATATCCTAAATTAATCTAAAAAGGAAATTTAATTATTATTTTACTAAATATTATTATTTTAAATATTCAAAAATATCAAAATATTCTATTACCCCAACCAACCTATTTTTTCCTTTTTATATTTTTTCCTTTTTCCTTTCTTTGTCCTTTTTTCTTTCCTTACTCTCCTTTCTCTTTTTTTTTGTTTTCCCTTCTCCCCCATAATGGGCTAGCCTCCCCCACAACCCAAACCATCCTCCCTCTTCTTGCTTCTGTGCGGTCTAGCCTGTGGGAATTTTTTCCTTCTAAAGCCTGCTCACCCGCCAACTCCCCCTTTTCTTTTCTTTCTTTTTATTTCCTAGACCGATCGGCCCAGCTCTTTTCTTCCCCCTTCCTTCTTCCCCAACTCAGTGTTGTAGGTCACACCTATGATCTACCACCTCCCCCTTCTCTGCCACTATACACCGACCAACCAACCATCACTCTCTCCCCATCATTTTCCTTTCCTTTTTCGACCTCAACCAACCCCACTCATCCTCTGACGCGTGCCCCCTCCCTTTCCTTTTCTTCTCCCTCAACCAAACTACACCTGCAAAATTCCAAGCCTGTATGGGCCTGCCATTGCTAACCGGTGACCTTGCCACACTTGACCCCTCTTGTCCTTTTCCCCTTCTATCATATCCACCCCATTAGCCTATAAATACCTTCAACTAACCCCTTAATCAAGCTTCCTTTTCCTGCTTAGAAATTTACCTCCTTTGCGCCACCGCCTCTTCAAACGCCTTCTTTGCCACTGATGCCAATGCCGCCACCCGAAATAAACCCCAACATCATTCCTACATCACCCTCCACCAAACCACACCACCCACCACCTTTGATTCCTCCTGCAGGAGCCGCCTCAGCCATGCCAAATTGGCTACCTAAATTGCCCATTCTCCTCCATTGCCGCCCTTCTAGTCGTCGTGTGTCGCCATCCCTACCGCAGCCACCACTCCCTCTACCACCCAAAACATCCAGTAGAGTCTCCTCTACCTCCCCCTACCTTCTTTTCTCCCTACCTCCCTCTCCTTCACCCTTCCTACCCCTCCACCATCTTTAGCCACCACAGCAACCACCACTTGCACCGCCACTTGCACCGCCCCTTCTACTACGCCACCACCACTATTCTAACCCCCTCAACCTAGAGAATCTACCACCACCACAACCACCCTATCACTCTCCCTCTTCTAGCCTAGAAATCCACCTCTCCAATATTGATATTTGAACCCTATCATTATTATTACTAAGATTTGAAGTATTATTATCATTATCATTATAATTATTAATATTATTATTAACCTTGGCCCTATTCCTACTAATGTTACTATTATTATGATTATTAGAACCCTTATGATCATTATTATTACAATTCAAACTATTACTAATATTAATATTATCATCATTATTATTATTTTTATCGTTATTGTTATTAATACCTATATCAATAATATTACTAATACTACTATCATCATCATCATTATTATCGGTATCATTATTGTCACTATTTTAGTATTCCTAATACTATTATTATTATTATTATTATTATTATTATTATTATTATTATTATTATTATTATTATTATTATTATTCAGGTTATATTTGGTATCACTACTACTACTACTACTACTGTTATTATTAAAGCTATTATCTTTAGTAATATAAATATTGCTAATAATACTTTAACATGGACCAATATAACTACCAAGACTATTTTGACTAGTAATAGTATGATTAGCTATTTTGAGAATAATACCCTTATTTTTACTTGTAAAACTACTACTACTATTATTAACACCAAGACTAGGTTATGATAAGGGTAAATAGGAAATAATGATAACATTGGTTAAAGGGAAGTTAACCCTTAATATTTTCCTCTTATAGGTGAACCAAGTCAAAACCCTAAGGAGGCGTAGAAGCGTGCTTCAAGCTCGGTGCCATTTTAGGTAAGGATATAGTTAAGGCCCTTTTATGTGTGAGAATGTGCTATGTGTCTTGATTTGATGTGTGTGCTTTATATATTATATATCTTGATCTTGTAGCGCATCTTGCTAAGCATGGAGATTAAATAGGTTGCATGTGTTTATGATATGTGTAATGCGATCTTATTACTTATACTTAAATTATGCCTGTGTAATATTTTCCCTTATGACATGCATGATAGGAAGCCCTAAATGGTGTAATGTGGTTGTGAGAGATATAGAGAAGAGTGAGGAAAGTGAGTTGACTAGATAATGGCAATGATGGCCTGAATATCTTATGACCTATGGGTAGATAAAAGGACGAATAATGGGAATAAGTTAAAGGAATGGACCAAAGCATGTAAGGAGAGTTTAGGGTCTGCATAGGTATGAATTTTATGTAGAAAAAGTTGACTTGAGGGTTGACTTGAGGTTTAAGTGAGGTAAGGGAAGAATTATAAGGGTGATCGGAGTGCATATGTTAAAAATAGTACGTAGGTTGGTGTAAGGTTACATGAGATACTTAACTAGGGTATTGGGAGAAAACCCTAAATGAGAGAAGTGTGCAAGGAGGGAAGAACTAATGGAAATGTTTTGAGTGGGGAATAAAAGATGAGAGAGGTTTCTCATAGAGGAAAAGTGAGCCAAGTGAGAAAAAGATATTTGGAAGTTGAGGGGGTGACATAAAAGAAAGGAGAAGTAAAAAGGTTTCGAGGAGTGAATTAAGGTTTTTGTGATCACGTGTGGGAGTTAGATAGTGAGGTTGTGATGTTGGGTGTGATTTGAGGGAAGTGATGGTTTTGGTGGAAAAAAAAAAGAGTTTTGGGTTCTCATGGCGAGTGGAAAATATGGGGAGAAAGCTTTGGGGTCATAGGTTATGTTGGATATGCGTCATGTGGATAGGGGATGGTAAGTAAGAGAGAGGAAATGATAACATCATTTGAGGAAAGATAAGTGCTAGGGTTTTGGGATGACCAACTAGGGTTTTATGGCCACATGTACAAAATGGAGGATGAATTGGAGGAACATGAGTTGTGTGGGATAGAGGAATGTTGGGCCATATAGGCCAAATTAGAGTTTTCTAGAGAAAAACCCTAAAGAGTGATATTGAGTTGACTTAGAGATATAGAGAGTGGGCCTTCGAGTTGAGTATTCATAGTAATGAGGATAGAGTGGGAAGGAATGGCTGGATGTATTAGATGGTATAGAAGTCCCAAGATATGGGGTAGGGTTCTTTCGAGATGCTAAGAATAAAAGGGTGAGCATGGGAAGTCTTGTGGGTCATGCATTAGATTGTGAAATGAGATATAATAAAACACTAAGCAATTAAAGTGAAAGATTATTGAGCTAGAACCTAGTGAGGTTATATATTTTCCAGTCAAATGGCTATAATAGTGCTCATGTGCATTTTACCCTGTGGAGTGATATCCGGTCCACCGGCTATAATAGTGGTCAGGTGCATTAGCCCTGTGAGTGTTTTCGATCCACCGACTATAATAGTGGGGGATTCCGGGCTCAATAAACCAAACCTTACATGGTTATAAGTCATGGAAAGATACTAATTACTTATAGTGGAACACCTCATGAGTTGAGACCAGTGAGGATATATTTTTTTGGTTCACCGGCTATAGTAGTGGTCAGGTGCGTTTTGCCCTGTGGAATTTTTCTAGTCCACCAGCTGATGTAGGAGCATCTCATAATAATATTTCACAATTTAATTTTTCGAAGTTCGGGGATCACAAAACACTCTTAACTTGGATGAAATTAATTAAATGAATATGAGTAATAAGTGGAAGCACCAACCCAATGCATGCATGGTGGCACCTTCATCCCAAACACAACCAATTATGGTAGCTTTTCCAATCCAAGCACAAACAACTATAATGGTACATCATGCCCAAAGCAGTCAACCAAGTCAACAAATCAGACTATTTTAATTAGTTAAACATGGAAGATGATTGATTAGGTATAGAGCATGATTGAATGATTTGTACTTTTATTTATTACCTACCTTTTCAACTTGTAAGGGGATCCATGTTGTGGTATGGATGTCAAAATACCACACATAGGTTAACCTCATTTAAGTTCTCATCCAATTAGTTGTTAGCTTGTATTAGATAACTAGATAGTAAAGAATGGTTGGAATGTAACTAGGTAGTCAAAGGGGATGGGTATAATGGACTTTTTGTAACCATGGCTGCCACTATAAATATGGGTATCCTCAACACAATGCAACACACTACCCCTTGAATTACAAATCAGATTTTTGAGCTCCCTATGTCCCCACTCAATTAAGTTGAGTGAAAACTTTGTTTTGAGTAAAAAATCTCAATACTTTTATGATGTAAACCAAGGAGTCGGACTTGTTGGTCATACACTCGAGGATGACGCAAATCCTTCACAAGACCCTTTGTCGCTTCCAAGTAGAGATGGCAATGGGTCGGGTCTGGATCGGGTCCATCGAGATCCAGATCCAGACCCGTTTATTTTAGAAGATCCAGACCCGGTCCAGATCCAACGGGTCTCAAAATTTCAGACCCAGACCTAGACCCGGCGGGTCCGGCGGGTAATCGGATCCTAAACGGGTCCTTAACGGGTCCAAACATTTTATGTCTAAAAAATATATGAAATCCTGAGAGGAGGGGAGGTCAGGGACTCAGGGTGCAATGGAAAATTCGAAGTTCGAACTTCGAATAGGCGTGGACGCGTGGGGCCGTGGGGGGAGTCGGGTTGGTGTCTTGGTGACTGCCTGACTGGGTGGTGCAGTGTAGCGAGTTAGCGACAAGCCGACAACCTCTTGTCCTCGACGTCGACGGTGTCAGAAGATGAGATCGAGAGTTCGAGACTCGTCCCGTCGTCCGTTGTCCTCGACCAGTTGCCAGTCGCCACTCCATTGTTGAGCTTGAGCACGATCGACTGATCGAGTATAGAGTATCGACTGTTGAGTGTTGAATCTGTTGATTGTTGAAGTTGAAGAACAGAGAGAGAGAACAGGGAGAGAACAGACTCTTTTGAGTCTCTTCTTCGCGTGAGCCGTGACAGAGTGAGTCACAGGGGGGGCACAGGTCAGGGACTCAGGGCTGCCGGCTGCGCGAGTAGTCTGTGGCGAGAGAGTAAGAGTAGTGACATTAGGGTTTAATGGATTATGTATGTATGTATATATATATATATATATATATATATATATATATAAAACGAGTCTGGGCCGGGTCTGGGTCTAAAATAATAGGATCCAGATCCAGACCCGTTTATTTAGGATCCGATCCAGACCCGCCGGGTCTAAAAATTACAGATCCAGACCCTGTATTAACGGGTCGGGTCCGCCGGGTTTGGGCTGGGTCCTGGACCCATTGCCATCCCTACTTCCAAGTGATCCAATTACAATATTTAGAGCCAAAAGTTTCAAGGAAGTACTAAATGGGCTAATCCAAGAGATTTGGGCTGATTCTAAACAAACCAAGATGGGCTCAAATAATAATCAAGACTTATGACATCATAAAAGAAATTGAAGAGGCTAATATTTATGCAAAAAGTCTCCAGCATGATCTAACCATCAAAATGCATGAATTTGAAGAGTTACAAGATATCAAATAGAGGACTAAAACATGGTCTTGAATGGTTATGTTAAATACATTAAATTTAGTCATTTAGCTATTTATAGTTACCTCTAGAAGTCCAAGAGGCCTAAAAAACGTGGGGAATTGTTTGTTTTGATGTTTGTGCTATTTTAATGTTTTAATTATGACTTTTCCTATTCTAGGAGGGTGTTTTAAAGCTTTAGTTATAACTTTTCCTATTCTTGGAGGGTTGTTCCAAGTAACTTTTGCTATTCTAGGAGGGTGTTTTAAAGCTTTAGTTATAACTTTAGTTATATATTGTTTTCAAAAATTATAATATTTGTGAGGTTTTGTGTTCCTCTTCATTCTTAAAAGAACTCGTAGAACTTATCAAGTTAATATTGTGGCGTTCAAACAACCAAACTTATCACCTTTATTGTTGAGAGATTCTCATGTTTTCTAGGTGTGGCGTTTCAATCCTTCGTAGTCTTGGTTTTCATCTTGTTAGGTGTTGGGTCAAGGCTCAAGCAATCTTATCTTCACGGTTTTGGGGTTCTAAACCATAGTTGCTATTGGGTTTCATCACAATTGCTGATGGAGTTCATATTATTTTATCTCAGGTGTGAGTGGTAGTTGTGAGTGTTTGGTCTTTGGCTACCTTAGATCAAATATTATCATACTCCTTATCTCTTTTCTCCATTTTAGTTGTTGGTGGTCAATTTTTCCTTAAGCCACCATCTTTTATTAAGCATGTGCCAACTTGTTTAGCATATGCTTCACCAACTATAATAGTGGGGTTCCCGTACTCACGTAGAATTAATATAAGAAATGTGTAGGATAAAATATTAGTCTAATTTTGGCCCGATGATATGAACCCGAATCATACTTTGAATGCCTTACTTGTTTGTTTCTTGATGTGCTTACCCATATGGTTACCTTACTCAGTACGTAGCGTACTAACTACCCGTTTCATAGGTGTTGCTGATTCCCACGAATAGAGAGCCCTTCTAAGTTTGTGCAGGTAAGAGGTACTATATTTGATACCTATAATGTACTGGATGTGTCAAGCGGGGACGTGTGATGACGGTCGGACTTGCTTGGGGCCGAGAGGGATGTTGACCAGACTCCCTTCTATCGCTATCTAATTATGCTTTCAATTTATTTCAATTTTTTTATGGCATTATACCTTTTATCCCTTTTGGGAACTTAAATATGTAACATGTTTTTAGTTGTAATAACTTTTATTGCGCACTCTGGCTTCGTGTTATGAATACTTTGATTTCTTTGAATCTTTTTTCAAGTTTGTTTAACGTATTGTGGAAACTTTTCTTTAGCCTTGTGATTTGTATGAGACAGACTGGGGGCCAGGCTTGTACCGATTATGGTGGTAGCATCGCCGTACTTGTTTTTGTTTTAGTTAAATGAAAATTTTCAATTGTGATTTTTGGGAGTATTAAAATTGATTGTAAAGATCAAAAGCCCTTAACCTCTATTATAGTTGTAGAAATTGTTTATGAGTGGGGTATTAATTTTATGGGTCCATTTCCATCTTCTAAGGGCTATCTCTATATTCTTCTTGTTGTAGATTATGTGTTGAAATGGGTGGAAGTGATCACCACCTATACTAATTACTCTCTTGTAGTTGTAGGTTTCCTCTAATCTCACATCTTTTCTAGGTTCGGTATGCCTAGAGTGATAATTAGTGATGGAGGATCACAATTTTACAACAAGATGATCAAAGCTTTGCTACACAAGTATGGGGTTACACATAAAGTTTTACTTCCTATCACCCTCAAACTAGTGGGCAGGTAGAAGTCTCTAACTGAGAAATCCAGAAAATACTAGAGAGGACTATGAGCCCTAATAGAAAATATTGGAGCCAAATGCTAGATGATGATTTGTGGGCTTATAGGACTTCCATATAAAATTCCTATAAGTGTGTCTCCCTTTTAACTTGTTTATGGAAAAGCATGCCATCTACCTATAGATCTTGAACATAAGTCATGGTGGGATATGAAAAACTTGAACATGAGTATAAACTTTACTGGAACGTGTGGGAAGCTACAAGTTTATGAATTAGAAGAAATAAGGGATAATGTATTTGAAAGTGTTATGGTATATAAGGAGAAGACAAAAGCTTTCCATGATAAGATACTTCATGGAAAATAATTTGTTGTGGCCCAAAAAGTGTTAGTCTACCATTCACGTCTTTGCTTATTTCCAAGTAAGTTATGTTCTAGATGGGTGGGTCATTTTATTGTTACTCATATTTTTCTTCATGGTGCCATACAGATCAGAGACGAGAGAACGGAAAATGAATTCAAGGTCAACGATCACAAGCTTAAACTCTACTATAAAGCATTCACAGATCATAATGTCAAATAAGTGTAGTTATAAGAAGCACCCACCTTGTATGAGTAAGCTAAGATCATGTTAGGTTGAAGACATAAAATAAAGTACTACTTGGGAGGAAACCTAATGTGATATGGGAGTTTTCCACCCTTGAGTTATTTTTATTTATTTGATTTTTTTTCTCTCTATACTTAAAAATTACATGTTTCTTTAGTTGTTTACTCACTGAGGACAATGTGTGATTTGAGTATAAGGATGTGAGTGTTTTTATGCGTTACATGTTGAAAAATAAAAAAGTATATATAATAAAATAAAAAATATAATATATATTTTTAATTTTTAGAGTCTTAGAAGCCTTTAACTAGTAAATGAGGAGCATATATTTGAAATCAAATAAAAAGAGGATTATAAAAGCAAGTGGATTTTTTTGTTAATCTTGATATAGGAAACACATATTTATATGTCCAGATGTAAATGGAAAAAGAACGTATATGATTTTCTAACAACTGACATGGCATGCCGAGATTCATCAGATTCCTCAATGAGCTTTTGAACCATGTACCTTCTTCTTTTTTCTGAGTAAATTCACATCAAATTATCTACTTGTGTTAGCTTCAAATTTTCTTTGCAAACCTTATATATGTTTAATTGATTTGATTAAATTACTTGCCATATATTTTGTAATGGACTTTAGATATTACAGTCAAAACATGCTCTGATTAAGAAAATGATAAAGGCAACTTAGGATTTTCCACCATATGACCAAATAGCTTGAGACCTAATTTGTGTATGCATGGTGTACACCCCGTAGAAGCCATTTGAACCTATACATTGAACATATATTTTTCTTTGTTGCCCGCATTAAGTAACCTTTGGGCCCTTACCGTTGCTTAAAACTAGTGGAAGGGGATCAAATCATTATGGATATAGAGTGTTTGTGCATACGTAAGAAATATGTATATTTATGCTAAGAAATGAATTGCTTATGTTTGGTGGTAAAGATAGAATTTATATATTCATTATATTGTCATAATTCTTTTTTATATATAAAAAAATTGAAAAAATATGAAAAAATATTGAAAAGAAAAGAAAAGAAGAAAATGATACGATATAAGGAAGAGAAGGAAGAGATGGAGGTGATGTTGAGAAAGTTCTATTCAAGTTCTATTTTTTTATCTCATCGTTCTAGTTTAGTGTTAAGGTTGAGGTGTGTATTATTGATTATTGATGTGGAGTTAATTCTTATATTTTATCTGATTATTAGAGTTCCACTAGTTCTCGACCTTTTTAGCACCACAATCCTAGAATACTATCAATAAGTAAGTCTTGTTTGATTCTTGAGATGGGTAACCTTTGATTTGATGGATATTAGTCACACCTCACAAGACTTAAACATATTGTTCAGTTCATTTGGCAAGTATTTGATATCTTTCATGATATTGCATCCATAAGAATATGAGCCTTCTTTGTTTATATATGCGAGTCTCTTATTATCTGTATCATCTTATCTCACATACTTGAATGTTTCTATTCATTTATAGCCATGAATCTGAGAATGAGAAAAAAATAGAGGATATCTATAGTGAGGATGGTTCTTAATATGATTAAGGTATGGTAGATCTTCATCCATAATATTGATCTATCTATACCCATTATGTTTATGTGAACCATATGTTGAAATTGATCTCTTAAATCTCCCAATGTCGAATTTGGGTTGATTGCTAATATTGATGTATGAAAGAAAAATATTTTGAGACAAAAATGGTCAAGGGCATTAGGTGTGATTTTATTATTATTATTATTATTATTATTATTATTATTATTATTATTATTATTTATTTCTTATTGTGTGTAATTTTGTGGGTATATCATCTCCAAAACCTTCATGAAACCTTACTTGTCCTCTATGGATGACTTAGAGGCTTAAAGGGCCTATTGCACATGTTAAGTACAATTGTCACACCTACAAAAGTGATTAGTTAGTTTTATTATTTTATTCGGTTTGAATCATAACTTGCTTGAGGACAAGCTAGAAGATAAATGTAGGGATATTGATGAGTATATATTTTGACATATTTTATAACCTTTTAAGCTTGGTTTTTGGTATTTTATTTGAGTAATATATGTGAATAATTATAATTTTGTGATGAAATAAAAATAATCTTATAACTTTTATTATTTGAGCTAAAGTATTATAAATTAAATAAAATTTAAGTATAAGATTACTTTTAAATTTTTCTAATTTTATTTTGTAGGTAAAAGAAAAAAATATTAGCTTTGGCCTTTGGACTATTGGCCCAAAGGCCTGGAAATAAAAATGACACACGACAAGTCCTGGGGAGAATAAAATCTTCATGAGAAGGAAGAAGAAAAATGAGAGCTAGCTGCCGAGTTGGGGGCGCAAGAGATTAGCCATAGAAGAGAAAAAAAGTCTACGCCGTAGAGAAACTAGTGACACAAGAGGGATAAAGCAAGTGAGTAGGGAGCCAAAGAAAAATTGAGATGAGAGAGAGAGAGAAACAATAGCAGGGAGGTTGCGAAGAAAAAAAGAGAGCTAGAAGGCTCTGACAGTGTATATAATATCCTGAAAATTTTCTTAGCTTAATCACGCATCATTAATGTCCTAATTTGATTATAATCTCAATAAATCTTATGCTTAGCCTTAAACTAATTTCTTAATCCCAAAACTTTAACCGAATTTGAAATCTTGGCGTCAAACCCGCTAAAATTTCTACTAATCCTAATTACTTATAGCCAATCCAAAATTACCGAATCTAATTCTAAGCCCTAACCTCTTCTTCCTTTTTCTTTTCTTTTCCTTCTTCTCCTACATTGACTTTCCTTGTAGCGTAAAGGAGTTTGGCTCCTCTAGTTCACTATGACACCATCACCCTGCCTACCCTCACTTACCATCATCATCATCATCATCCCTCGTGCCTATCTTCTTTCTTCTTCTCTTCCCCTGCCAAGCTAACCACCATCACCTCCCCTGCCACTCTTCTTCTTGTTTCTCTTATCCTTACGCAACCCATACACATAACCATTTCCATCACCTGCATTTTTCATCACCACACACAACTATCTCCACTGTTACCTTAGTGATCTACACTATAACCCTGCACAACCTTTGCATGCCTCCCCCTCTATTTTACTTATCTCCAACACACACACACACACATATACATACATACACACTACATACTTCCCTTATTTCTCTTTTGTTTGCCTTATTCTAAGAGACATTGCCCGGACTCCCTCTTCCTTCTCTTTTCTTCTTATTCTTCTTCTTCTTCTTCTTCTTCTTCTTCTTCTTCTTCTTCTTCTTCTTCTTCTTCTTCTTCTTCTTCTTCTTCTTCTTCTCCTCCTCCTCCTCCTCCTCCTCCTCCTCCTCCCTTATTTCCCTCCTTTTGTCCTTTGCACCACCCATTCCACCTCCGTGTTCCACTAGACCACCACTCATCGCCCATTAGATAGTGGACCGACCACTAAGGTCACCCAACCTTCTCCCCTCATCATTGTTGGCCATCGCCACCAGCCACAACCTCTTTTTCCATCTTCTTCCTCTCATCCATCGCATCTTGGTAGAGTGCATGGCCACACAACATTTAAATCTTCTGCTGCAAAGTCATGTAACTCTTACATCGCCTGACCATGCGTCTCTTTTTCTCTCAATCTGTTGTGCACTCCTGCTGCATAGCCATGCAACTCTTGCACCGCTTGGCCATGCATCATATTTTCTCTCGACCAGGCGTTGTACCAGCTGCTGTACAGCCATGCACCCCTATTTTTATCTCTAAACCTTGTCCAAACACCACAAAAATTGAACCATATCTCCACCACACATTCCTCTACACTTCCATACAACTCAATCTTCCATTTGACTCTGGTTATGTCTATTTTTACCGTCCTCTACCTTAACCTTTCCCCTAATTTTTAATCTTTAATACTAATCATATTTTTATCTTATTTTTTAGGTGATCTTCTAGTGATCTCAGAGGAGGTCTATGATTTACGTACATAGAGCCCGGTGTCTTTGCCAATAAGGATATATGTCGTAGTTAGGGTTTTATGTGATACATGCATTTTTGTATGTGCTTTTGTGTTAAGCATGTTGTATTAAGTAATGTATTTATGGAAAGGCTATAAAATGATGTTCTTGAGAGTAATAAAATTATGTAAGTACATATTTAGGTATAACGTTAGATATAGGATACCTATGGGAAATTAAGGAGATGTACTTCAGATAATGATTGAAAATTTATATGTATTAGTATTGGGTTTTATAAGGATTTTGGGAGAATACGATTTTTTTAACTACCCTAAGGGTATTATAATTATTTGGAGATAATTAGGCGGTTGTACCAATGTTGTTCAATTGTATGTCTTGCACATTTATATGAGTTAAGCATGATAATATACAATCAACTGTGAATAAGGTACTAATCATTTAAAGTGAATGATCACGTGAGTCGGGCCGAGGTGTTTATATGGGTCTATTTTGTCAGATTAATAATAGTTGGGGCCCATACTTAACATGAATGAAAATACGATTAAGAGATAAAGTATAAAAGGAAAGATACTAATCATTTAAAGTGGAAGACTACGTGAGTCAGGACCGAGGTGTTGAGTTCATTCCACCGGATAACAATAGTGGATTGGGTATGTTATCCCTGAAAGGTGCTTTAGAATGTTTCACTGGTTTAGAAATAGTGGCTCAAGAGTATCTTACTCTGAGAGATGTCAGGTCAGTTCCACCAGATGATAATAGTGGCTCAGGTGTGTTGTCCACGAGAGGTAATTTAGACAGTTCCACCAGTTTAAGAATAGTAGGGTCTCTGAGCTCAACGTAAATAAAAGATTGGAATACATTATATCTAATAAAAGACCTAGAATCGATAATTATTTTACATTCTTTGATTTACACATGTATGATTTTCTTATGAGATTTCTTGTAATCCTACTTACTCGGTACGTAGCGTACTAATCATTAGTTTCATGGGTGCTACTCCATCCAATGAGTAGACAACTCAGATGTATATGTGCAGGTTGATGAGGACCAGGTGGATGAATTCATAGCTATTAATGATATATATGTGGAGGAGTGATTTATTTCGTACCAAGGTTTTTGGTGTAGATTTATATTATTTGGATGACGGTTTTACCCGAATACATTTTTGGACTCTTAGTTCCATATGATCTCTTTTGTTGTATTTTGATATTGTAATTGGAGTTAATCTCCAAACACTTATTTAATGTTACTAAAAGTTGCCTCATTTCTTCCTATCATGTTTTAAAATTTCTAATCATTTTGCCTTGTGATTGATGTAAGGATGGTGGGGTAAGCCAGACTTATGTCAGTTACGACAGTAACACCCAATTATTTGATTGTATGCTTTTACTTAAAATAAAATTTTTCTATAGTAAATTTTAGGGTATTACACTATATGCCTAAGAAAAGCCAGAACCTACACTTAGACAACTTAGCATGCAGATGGTGCTCCCATAGAAGGGACATAATAGTGCAGAGATGGTGCTCATGCTCCTAATTTCCTCGTGAGTGCACCAGAATATCGTTGATGAATGCCATCACGAATTGGTCGAGGAAGGACCTGAATATCCTTGCCATCAAATCCATAAAAACTGTAGTAGTGTTGGTGAGCCTAAATGGCATCACCATGAACTCATAATGTCTACATCTACTCTGCTCAATTGGTGGTATCTAGACATCAAGTCAAACTTAGAGAAGACTGTGACACCCCACAACTGATCGAAGATATCACCCATCCTCAAAAGTGAACCGGTTCAGCCATCGGTAGTTAATGCAGAGACAGAGACTAATGCCTTTCTTCTTCACAAACAAGACAGGTGTTCCCATGGTGACACATTTGGTCAAATGTACCCATGTTTTAACAAGTCCTTTAGTTGAGTCTTGATCTCCTTTAGTTCAACGAGTGTCATTCGATAGGGTGCTCTTGACACGGGTTTAACCCCTGGTACCAGCCTGATTATGAATTCAATATCATGCACTGGGAGCATATCTGGTATTTCCTCTGCGAATACATCTAGAAAATCCCTGACCACCAGAATGTCACCTAAGACTGTTAGATCCTTGTTCAGCTCTTACACACTACATAAATACAACGGATACCCCTTTTGGACCAGAGAGTGCAGTGTGACCACAGACACCACTTTAGTGCTGGGCTTGGGCTTGATTTTTCTTTACAAAACCCTAATACCCTTTGAGCCTCATAACACCACACACTCCTGAGCGCAATCAATCACCATACGATATCTCCCAAGCATGTCCATCTCTAGGATTCCATCACAGTCCTACAAGTCCATACTAAGTAGTTCCACTAGGAATTCTACCCTGCCTATAACTAAGGCCACATTTCAGTAAAGTTTAGTACAATACAATTCATCCTAGCTCCTAAAGGTAGCATCACAGCAAACGCTACACTAGTAAATGGTGATAGTTTAGCCTTAGTAATAAAATAAGTGGACATGAACGACAAGGAGACACCCAAATCAAATAAAACATGCACCAATAAAGATGGTATGGTGAACATACTAGTGACGACATGTAATCCCCTGAAATTTTAAAAAGCTTATAATTTAATAAATAACTTTTATTTGGGATAAATTAGCCTTTAAATCTATTTACTTTAATTATTTTATGGATTTTTGAGTATATAAATTGGATATAAATATTTAATAAATTAAAATAATTTTTTTTTATTTTACCATACTTTTATTATTTAAATAATTTTTCAAACCATTATTTTATTAAAATTATCCTTTTAAAACCCTTATATTTTAATTGTTTTAAATTAAATTATTAAATAAATTTATTATCCAAAAATATTGTATCTTATTATTTTATAAATTAAATTATTTTATTTAATCCCATTTTCCCTTTTCTTTTTTCTTTTTCCCTTTTTTCCTTCTCCTTTTTCTTCTTTTTCTCTTTTCTTTCTTTTTCCTTTTCTTTTTCTTTCCTTGGGTCGTCGACCGGCCTGCCCCTTTCCCCCACCCTCGTGCTTGGGCCACTGGCTCGTTTCCCTTCCTCCCACGTGCGTCGTCGGCCACGTGCGTCGTTTTCCTTCGTTTTCTTTCCTTTCTCCCCCGATTGAGCTGGCCCACACCCTCTTTTCGTTCGGTATCCCGTCGCACCAGCCCCCTCCCCTTCTTCTTTCTTTCTTCTTCTTCCTCTTTCCCCGGTGAAAAACCTGACCACCTCGCCATCTCCGCCGCCCAACCTGCGACCCTCTCCCCCTATTGCTTTCCCTATCTCTCTCTCTCCCGCCATTTCTCTACACCATCCCTGCCCCACCATCCCTATCTCCCTTCCCCCATGCCTTGCCATACCTCTCTTCTCCCTCTCCCTGCCATTGCCATTCCCTACCACCCTACCGCCGCCCTTGAGCTCCCCTATCCCCTCCTCTCTCTTCGTCTTCTTTTTCTTCCTCCTCCCTGCCTCATTCTGCCATTTCTTTTCGAGCTTCCCATAGATTCCCTGACTCTCCTTTCTTCCTTTCTTCTCTTCCCCTCTTTCACCCTATTTTTGCTTCGCTGCCTCGCTCCGCCATTGCCGCCGCCTCAACAGCCACATGCACCACCCCTTGCAACCCCCTCTACCACCCCTAAACCTCCTTTGGATGAAACCACCACCTGGAGGCTTCCATATTCTCCCTCCCTTTTCCTTCCTTCTCAACCCTCCATCTTGACTCACCTTGGCAGCCCCACTTCGCAGCCTCGCTGTTGCCGCCGCCGCCGTCCTTAGCCACCGTCAACCCATCCCCGACCACCACCTACACCCCCTCTCCACCTCTGCACCCTTCCCTTTCCCTAAATCCTCCCCCAACCATCTTCTTTCCTAGCCCTAAACTACTAACCCAAAAATAACCATTTTTCCTCCTATCATCTACCTTCGAGCCCCGCCTCCTCATTTCTTTGCATGCAGCTCATGCAGTATGAGCTGCTGCATGTCTTGATTTATTTAGGTAATAATTTAAAGGTATAATAATATTTAATTCAAGTATTTTGATTAATTAAGTGTTATAAAGTTTTATACTTTGATTTTTATTATTTCTAACATAATAGACCTTGATATTATTTTTAGGTATTGGTTTTGATAATCAAAGCTTGAATCTTTAACCGGAATACCGGTGAGGTTCGTTTTTGCGGGAATCAAGGTAACCGTTAAATCTCACTTAAACGCATGGATTAACTTATGTTATCACATTAGGATTTTTAATACATTACTACGCTTGATATATGTTGTTTAATATGATATATGTGGTTTCATGTGTCGATTGATAAAAAGGAAGCATGATATATTATATGCTATGTGTAGAAATATTGTTTAGGGTAGGAGTTGGTTATAAATGAAAGTGTTAAGTATTATCCATATTATATTATGCTATTGTGATCTTTAATGCATGGTTAATATTTCTGTAAGCCTTAAGGGTATTTTAGTAATATATATCTTGTACAAGAATATGGCCTAATGTGTATGGGTATTAATGAGTATTATATTAAATATAATAGTTGGAGAGTTGGATAATAAGAATTGGGTATTAATACTAGTAATTCACATGGTGATGATAATTTAATATAAGTGGAGTAATAAGGGGTAAAATGGTAATTTGCAAGTAAAAAGGGTAAATTGGTAACTTTGGAGGAAAAGGGGGTAAAATGGTAATTTTGGAGGCAAGGGTAAAATGGTAAATTTGTAAGTAAAAGGATAAATTGGTAATTTTGGAGGTGAGGGATAAAATGGTAGTTTTTGAAGTAAAAAGGGTAAAGTGGTAAATTGTAAACAAAAAGGGGTAATTTGGTAATTTTGGAAGTAAGGGGTAAAATGGTAATTTTGTGAATAAAGGGCAAAATGGTAATTTTGTGAATAAAGGGCAAAATGGTAATTTTGTGAATAAAAGGTAAAATAGCAATTAAAGGGTAAATTAGTAATTTTGTAACTAAAGGGCAAAATGATAATTTCATAATTAAAGGTCAAAATGGTAATTTTGTAATTAAAGGGGAAAATGGTAATTTTGTGAATGAAAAGGTTTTATGGTAAATTTTGGAAGTTAAGGGGTAAAATGGTAAATTTAAAAGTAAAAGGGCAAAATGGTAATTTTGTAAATAAAAGGGGTAAAGTGGAAATTGGAAATGAGTAACTTGGTAATTATGACAATTTGGTAATTTAAATAACTAAAGGATAATTTGGTAAATTTGATAATGGAGAGGATAATTTGGTAATTATGATCATGTAAAAGGGTAATTTGGTAATTTAACGAAATAGAGGGTAATTTAGTAATTTTGATATTGAAGAAGGGTAGTTTGGTAATTATGATCATATAAAAGGGTAATTTGGTAATTTAATCAACTAGAGGGTAATTTAATAATTTTGATAATGTAGAAGGGTAGTTTGGTAATTATGATAATAGAGAATGGTAATTTGGTAATTAACCAAATAAAGGGATAATTTGGTAATTAGGATAATGAGGAAGGGTAATTTGGTAATTTGACCAACTCAAGGGCAATTTATTAATAATAAAGGAAAAAAGGGCAAAGTGGTAATCTAACCAACCAAATGGAAAATATTATAAGTGTAACAGTTATGAAGGGGGATTAGTGACGTAGTGAGTATGGGAGATAACTTGGTAACCTAAATCGAGTAAGGGGTAACTTGGTAATTGTGTAATAAGGAGGGTAATATAGTAATTTGTCAAGTAATGAAGGAATGACTTAACATGTCGTTGTGATTGTGGAATTTCATAATATAACTCAAATAATGCTGAAAGTAAAGAGTATTTGATAATATAGTAACGAATTCTAATTTGAAATTACATGAGTTTAGGATGGGCTTAATGATTCTTCTATATTACCTTTGACAACCATTTGAATAAGAAATATATAACGATATCCGAATGATTGGGAGTGAATTATTATCTGATTATTGTGCTTTTGTGATCACCTTAATTAAGACACTAATACTTAAAATTAAAGACCTTAAGATTGGGAATGATGGCTCTTTAGGGGTCTCTACCCTAAAGATGCGGTTTAGCCCACGGTTATTCTGGTTTTTGCTTGTGTGCCTTTATGCCCCAACCAGGCCCTATATCTTATTCTATCTAGCTCTACACCAATTAAGAGATATGCATACTTATGGATTAGGTGTCCTTATCGGTAGGGTACTGAGTTAGCTTTATACACCAGTACGACTAGGGTACCTTTGCGTCCCTAGGTTGATAGTTGAAGGGTACTGAGTAGCTTTTATGCACCAGTGCAATCGGTGTACCTTTGTGTCCCAGGATCTTGATCTCCCTATCGAGGAAAATAAATGGAGTTGTTGTGTTGATTAAAAAGGGAAAACACTAATCGTGGAAGTGAAAGATTAATGAGCTGGGTACAGTTGAATTATATTATGAGTACCGATCCACCGGATATAATAGTGGCCTAGGAGGTTTTTCCCTGGATGATGTTTATGAGTACCGATCCATCGGATATAATAGTGGCCCAGGCGTGTGTTGCCTTGGATGATGTATATTTGTATTTCGATCCACTGGCTAGAATGGTGAGGGTCCCGAGCTCAATAAATTGGATTTGGTTATGAATAAATTATGGAAAAATACTAATCACTTATGGTGGAACACCATGTGAGTCGAGGCTAGACTGATCCACCGACGAAAAATAGTGGCTAGGAGCGTTTTTCCTTGCATGACCAGTCCACCGACAAATAATAGTGGCCATAAGCGTTTTACTCTACATGACCGGTCTACTAGCGAATAATAGTGGGGTTCCCGCACTCACATGGATAATTATAATCCGATATGATCGATAATGATGGACTAAGGGTTTAAGGCCTAGAAGTATCGATTGTTCTCTATGGCATATTAATATCTAATTGATTTGTTAAGTATGTGGTTGTATGGCTGTGGATATTAAGTATTTACCTTTCATTGTATATGTATGTAGTATCATTTGTTGCATTACAGGCCTACTGTTAGTGTGTGATTTAAAGGGTTACTCAGTACTGTACTACTGAAGGGTTCCATTCGTGGGGCCCTTGCTTATTGAATGGGTAGTGTCCCTTGTAGGTTGTTTTCAGGTGCTAATCAAGTGGGCTCTTGGGAAAGAGAGTAAGGTACTATCCGGAATATCCTAGGGTTGCACTCTTTCTCCTTTGAGATTTATGGTTTCAATGTATTTTTTGATTTGTAACCACCATTGATGGATTTTATTTTTGTGAAATGTTATGTGCGCTACTCTGATTTAATTATTAGTTTGAATTTCTCGTAAGTTGTATTTTTTATCTTTAGCTTTAGCACTTGACACTGGAGCAGTAGGAGTGAACCGGTCTGGTATTGAGTGTGGCGGTAACATCCCCAGAAATTCACAGTCTTGTTATTTCGCTTCCGCTAATTATTTTAATCAAACAAAATTTTTCAGTAGTGAATTTTGGGGGTGTTACACGATGTCCATCTCCCTATCAGCTTCCACCTAGCTGATAACATTCAGGCACCCCCTAAATGGCCTCCTTAGTCGCCTCCTCGATATCCTCCAAAGCCCTAAGTCTAACCTACTCTTTAAGGGAAAGGCCATGATCCCGGATACCTTCCCTTGAACTCCCCTCTACTGAAACTAGTGACCCTAGGGTTACGGGAAGCTATGGTGCCTCTAACACTCGAAAGCACAATGGCCCATCTTGCCATAGTTCCTGCAACTTATAAGCCTACCCTCATAGTCTCGGCCCAGGTGGTTCCTACCACAACGTCCACATGAGGATCCCCTTGGTGGTCCATTACCTTTGAACTAACCTCTCTACTAATGTCTCTTCCCTATGATACATGCTTGTAGAAGGTGGCCAAGTCTGAGAAGGCCACTACTCTCATCATCTGATATATGCTAAAATGAAGCCCTTGCTCTAATTGATATATCACATTGGACTCATCGGCAGAAATCCTTAGGGCAAACCAAAGTAGTTTAGTGAAGCGAGTGTAGTACTGTCGGACTGTCATACCACCTTGAGTGAGTTGTATGAACTCCTTAAGCGTGTCCCTCTTCAAGCTCTCTAGACATAACCTAGTTCGTTGGGTGACCTTGAAAGCTTCCTTGGTCATCTAGGGATTGTCCTAAGTGAGGTGGTTGACCCACCAGGCATTTGATACGCCCCTGAGAAAGAAAGTCGCGATGCCAGACGACATAGCTGGACGACAGTCCCTGATCTCATGGTGTGACCATAGCCGGCACGCAACTTAAACCCTCTTGTTATCAATTGTAGCACTGGTAAATAAGGGTATCATTCTAGCCGGGGATTGAGAGGGCTCACCTCTAATTAACTAGCTTGGAAATAAAACTAAAACTAAAAATAAAAATCCTAAATAACACAGAATAAATAAATAATAAAAATACTAATGGGGGTTGTAAAAATAATAATAATAAAATAAAAGGAATAAAATAAAACAAACTAATAAGAATAAAAATAATGAAAATAGTGGGAAACCACAGATATGAGAAATATGTTAGGGAAATAAAAATCCACCACTAGATTAGGTCGTGATATAATATTTATTTCTAAGTCATCTTTTAATCATGATAAAAAAAGAGATCGACCAAGTTGTACACCAAACGCAGGTCCATACACCTTATATTACTCCCCTTAATTAATTAAAACGACCACGTGCCTATATTAACCCTATTAAATACTAGCAGTACAGAACCAACAGGCGGCTCCTATATTTAACTAGATTTAATGCATTAAGTGTAAGTGGAAGGCTGTCAATCTAAGTACCCAGACTAGTACAAAGTGCATGTCTAGCTGTATTTCCTATCCTTGACCCACACGTATCGAAACGTTTTACCACTTCGGTTAGAATCACAAAACGATTAGGTGAATTGTTATCTAACCTAGCTGCAATTTATACATATAAATTCTAGTATATTTAGATGGCCACCTCGCAGGCAAATAATCCTACATACTGTCACTTATGAGGAACCAGAACAAGGCATGCACCAAATAAACTATACTGGACCGAATTATACATATAAACGATAGCAATTAATATAGAGTCAAGAAACAATCTCACGAAACAAAGAAAATAAAATTATAATTTAAACCATAGTCTAGGGTTTCAATTCATTCCCTAACAATAAATAATCAACCGACCATAATTAAAGAACTAATTACACAGAAATATATATCTAAAATATAAATTAAAAATAAGAGAAAGAAATAACCGGAATTAATTTTGGATAAAAGATCAAGAATTTATTTAGATAAAAATTAATTTTATCTGAAATAAATTCTACTGGTATAAACTTTCCTCTAATTTTCTTCTCTCTCGGCTTTGATTTCAGTGTAACAATTCTTTTTCTTTTTTTTTCTTTCTCGCTGATGGCTGACGGAGGCTGTGCTGCGGTTGCCTCGAAGTCCGTGCAACGCGTCACTCCCCTTCCTGCGGCTCTGCCCTGCGTGCGTCGTCTAACTTCTTCTGTGTCGTCAGTGCGTCGCTCGAGCCTATGAAGGCTCTGCTCTACCGCACGCCTTCTTTTCTCTACCGAGTCTTCGGCCGAGCCTGTGAAGGCTCTGCCTTCTCTAGGCTCTATGCCGCGTTGCTCCTCTTTCTACCGCACACTATCCTCTTCTCTATGTCGTGCGGCTTTTCTTTATAAACTTTTGTGCTGCCCTGATCTTGCCACATCAGCCCTCGGCTGACTTTTCTTCGTTGTTTCGTTGAGTCTGTGCGGCTCGTTTGGTTCGATGCCGCTGTTTCGTTCCCTGGCCTTTGGCCGTTGGTCCAAAGGTCGAAATCTTTTTTTTAATTTAATTTTATTTAAAAATAAAACCTGCAAAATAAATTGAATAAATATTAATAAATAATATTTTACTCTAAATTTACTTAATTATTATCATTTTAGCTCAAATAATAATATTTATGCAATTTTTACTACTTAAGCATAAAATAATAATTATTTCCCTATATTAGTTAAATAAACTACCAAAAACTAAGATTATAAGGATATAAAATGTGTCAAAATATGAACTCATCACCTCAAAGGTGTGATAAATATCTCTGATCCACACTTCCAGGATCATGAGTTCCTCCTTACCTGTGTATAGCGGAGGGTGATGCCCAGTGACCCACTAGAGCTAGTCCTCCCCGGAACCCTTAGAATGATGTTGCGGAGGTGGGGTGGTGGCTGTGTCAAAGGTTGGCGTTGGACGAACTCCATAAAGACATCAAAGGTCTCCTCCAAGAGCCCAATCCTTCTGTTCATCATGTATATATGCTGCAAAAGAAAAGATGCATTAGGAGGGAATCCCTTGGTTCGAAACATTTACGCTTATTATTTCCTCTCTGGAAAATTCTAAGGGTACCCCTTTCGTTTCCTCACTAGTGGACCTATACTTAGGGTTTTAAAATTGGAAAACATTTTCCAAGGTGTAAACACTTTCAAAACTAGGGGAAAACTTGTGAATCTAAAAATTTTCAAAAAATAAAGTGTAGTTATTAGTCCCATCACTTTGATACCAACTTGTAACATCCCTAAAATTTACAGTTGAAAATTTTCATTTGTTAGGGAAAATTATACACCAATTAGGGGAGTTCTACCACCGTGATCAATACAAGTCTAACCCTTGGCCAGCGGCATACTAACCACAAGACTAAAAGATACGAGGAACAGTAACATGATATGATTAAAACACATAAGAAGTTCAACATTAAATACAGAAACTAAAGTGCACCAAAGTTAAGGTTAATGCATGAGTGAAATGAAATACAAGATAATGTCCCGCTATAGGGAAATAAAAAAAAAACATAAAGGACAAGTAGTCCGAAGATCACCCTCTCTCGCCCCATCCCCGGGACATTAGAACATCAATCTTCCCTAACCAGCTTATGATAATCATCAAAATCCTCAAGGGCCTCATTGCCTACTTGCATAGACTCGGGAGGGGCCATTGCTCATGGAAATGAGCATCACGTATGATAGGAAAGATCAGTACGTTACATATAGAAAAAGATTAACCATATAGCTAAGGCAAGGCATGACACATAAAAAATAAATGATGCAAGTAGTAGGTTTATTAAATTAATCACCACTATCATAGTTTAAGCCATAAGTATCATCTTTACACATCTCTCAAATTATATCCACATGAGTACAAATATCCCACTATTATGGCCGATGGAACATAAATAACTACTCCAAGGTAGAATGCGCCTAACCACTATTATGGTCAATGGAATGGTAAGCATGAACATCTTTAGGGTAAGACGCTCTTGGCCACTATTATAACTAGTGGAACGACAACATCCTATGTAATCCTCCAAAATTTTAAAAGCCTATAATTTAATAAATCACTTTTATTTGGGATAACTTAGCTTTTAAGCTTATTTAATTTAATTATTTTGTGGATTTTTGAGTGTATAAAATTAGATGTGAATATTTAATAAATTAAAATAAATAATTTGTTATTTTATCATACTCATTTTATTTAAATAATATTTCAAACCAATATTTTCTAAAATTTGCCTTTTAAACCAATATTAAAATATATTAAGTTAACTAATTAGAATTTGTTTATCTATCAAAAATACTACAACCTATTTCCCATAAGTTATTTTATCTATTTTGCCCCCTATTTCCCCTATTTCCCTTTTCTTTTTTTTTTTCTCCCTCCTTTCTTCTTTCTTCCCCCATTTTCCCCCGACTGGGCCAGCCCCACATGACCCAAATCCCCTTTCCCCCTTCCCTTCGGCGCAACCCAAGCCCCCTTGACTCTCCCTCCTTCGCCAGTCGCCCCAACCGGTCCACCCTCCCCTTTTCTTTTCTTTTCTTTCTCCCTTAAACCGGACCGGTCTAGCCCTTCTTTCACTTTCCCTTCTTCCCTACGCCCCATTGCAACTTGCATCCCCCCTTCTGCACCGACCACCCACCTGCCCACCTTTTTTCTCTCTCCCTGGCCGTTCGCATGTCCCTCCTCGATGGACCAACCGACCTCTCACCTCATGCGTGCCTGCCCATGCCCTCTTTCTTCTCCCTGACCGAATGCAGACTTGCCATGGCAAACCTACGTCGGCCTGCCACCGTCGGCCGGCGTGCCTACTGCGTCTACCCCTACCTTCCTCTGTCCCCTCTCTTGGTTCTCCCCCATTTTTGACCTATAAGTACCACCAAGGAAGCTAGCGTCGGACCTTTTGGAATCGTAGCCCAGAAAAACCCGTCGTTGCGCCACCTCTAGTTTAGACAACCGCCTTGTCGCTGCCACCCATCACCGCCACCCGATCCACCCACGGAACCCTTCCTTGCATCACCCTCTACCAAGCTAAGCTTTCCTTCTCCCTCGGTTTACTCTACATGAGCCGCTTTCCTTCTCCCTTGATTTACTCTGCATGAGCCACCCCGGTCGTGCAAAGTCCCTCCCTCGATCAACCCTTCATTGAGCCTCGGCGCCCTTCGCACCACCTCCCTCCACCAGTCCCACCACTTCCAACACCCCCTCTGCCCTCCAAAACGACCAGGGGAGCTCCCTCTATCTCCCCATACCTTCATTTTTCCCTGCCACCCTCTCCTCTTCCTGTCTCCTCCCTCCACCCCCATTTCTCCACCTCTCTTCTCCCCCATTGCTGCTGCCACCGTGCACCACTACCTGTGCCACCACCATCCCTAGGTGGTCCTCTAAACTCCCCAACCCCTAAACCCTTTTTCACAAATGTTAATTATTTTTAGTAGTATTATTAGTATTATTCTTAATGTTACTACTACTACTACTACTACTACTACTATTATTACCTTTATCATTATTATTATTTAACCTAACTTCATAATATTTATTATTATTGTTATTATTATTATTAATGGTCTATAGCTTTAGTATTATTATTTTAACATCATTATTGTTATTATTACAATTATTATTATTATTATTTCTATTATTATTAACGATAACCTTAGCACCTGAGCACCTTAGCACTTTTATTATTGTTGTAAATATTTGAATCCTTATATTACTACTACTATTTCTATAATTATTATTAGTATTATTTCTAACACCATTATTATTATTGTTGTTGTTGTTATAATTATTATTATTGTTATTATTAGCATTATTTGTATTACCTTGTCACTATTATTAATATTTCAAATATCACTAACCTTACTACCACTAGTACTTTTATCATTATTAGTAACATTGAAACTATTATCGTTAATAATATAAATATTATTATAATTACTTTAAATTATTGTAGCTATTAAGACCTATTTTTGATTAGTTGTAGCATGATTAGCTACCTTTGGAATAATAACCCTACTTTTAATTATAAAGATATTATTATTATTTTTAGTCCTAATAGTAAGTTGTGATAAGGGTAAGGTAGGAATAATACTAATTTTGGTTAGAGGGAAGTTAATCCATAGTTTTCCCTCTTATAGGTGAATCAAGTCAAAACCCTGAGGAGGTGTAGGAAAGTTCTCCAACACCTGTGTTGTATTAGGTAAGGATGTGGCTAAGAACAATTATGTGTGTTATGTGCCTTGTGTACCATGTGTTATGCCATGTTGTTTACTTTATGTTTTTAATGACTAATTACCTGTGGTGCAGCTTGGAGTTGAGGTATGCTTATATGAATTCCTTATGACATGTGTATAATGATTGTTCTGTTGTGTTTATGATATTTTATGGCATGACCCTCTAGGGTATGCATGCTAGGATGTTAATAATATGATGTGGGGGACATGAATGTGAAAGGATAAAAAAAGGAGAAAATGTAAATTGAGTTGACTAAGGGGGGACATGAGATTGACCTAATTATCTCATGATCCATGAGGAAAAATTAAAAGGAGATTATGATTAAAATAAATAAGGGATGTGAACTTTGCATAGGAAATTTCTAGGGTTTGCATGGGGTGGATGGAGTTTGCATGGGAATGATCTTTATGTGAGGAAAGTTGTATAAGGTGTAAGTAAGGTAAGGGGAGAGTTGTGGAGTGATTGGAAATTTTGGATGAAAAATAGTATGTAATGGTGTATAGGAGACTTGATTAGGGTTGGGAGGAAACCCTAATATAAGGGAAAATGTGGACGTAAGAACAATTAAGGAAGAGTGGAGTAATGGGTTAAGAGTGGAAATTTAATATATGAGGGATGAGTATGGGTGCCATGGGAAGTAAGTAATGTTAGGTGAAAAGTAGAGAGGTTACTTGTGGGGGAAGAAATGTGCTAGGATTTGGAGTGGCCAACTATGGTTTTTCGATTACCTACGAAATCAATGAGTAAAGTGGTATGATTTGGGGTTGAACCTAAATGAGATGAGGTGTTTGACGATAAATGAATTAATGACAGTGAAGTAAGAGGAAGTTGGGCCACATATGTCCAATTAGGGTTTTAAGGGAAACCCCAGAGGGTGATAGTGGGTGGAGTTTGATGTCACGAAGTGTTGGGCCTTAACCCACACCCTTAGGAGTTGGTTTTCATTATGTGTAAGTATAAAGGGGAATGGATATCGGGGCGTGATAAGGAGCGCAAGAGTCCCGAGATATGGGACGGGCCCTCTCGGAAGGATAGAAGCAGAGGGTTGGTGACATGCATGGTAAGGGTCAATTACTTACCGAATAAGACACGAATAAAATACTAATCATTTAAACCGGTCCACCGACGAATAATAGTGGCCAGGAGCCGGGGTGCCCTGCATGACTGGTCCACCGGCGAATAATAGTGGCCGGGCGCATTTTGTCCTGCACGACTGTTCCATCGGCTATAATAGTGGGGGTTACTGTGCTCAACAAATCAAACATAATGATGATAATACATGGGAAAGATACGAAGTAATTACAGTAAAACATCATGTGAGTCGGGACCAGACCGATCCATCAGCGAATAATAGTGGCTAGGAGCATTTTCCCCTACATGACCGATCCACCAGTGAATAATAGTGGCCAGACACTTTTTTCCCTACATGACCGGTCCACCGGCTATAATAGTGGGGTTCCCACACTCACATGGATTGATAAAGACTATGATGTGAATCGACTATATTTACCTGAGATCTAACGAATGAGTCTACCCAGATCATAGCCGGCCTTCATTATCTGTATTACTACATGCTGCTTATGTGATTATGCCATGTATGCTATGTTGTATATTTTATATGTTTGGCCTTAGCTGCATAGTTTTCTTACTCAGTACGTAGCGTACTGACCACCCGTTTCATGGGTTTTGCTCATTCCCCCGGTAGAGGACCCACCTGAGTTTGTGCAGGTAGGAGATGATATCTTTGATGCCTAAGAATCTTACGAGGCATCGGGCGAGGCTGAGAGTTGAGCCTAGACTTGGCCAGGAGATCGAGAGTGACGTGGCTGGGCTCTCCTTTTCATTGCGTTTTACCCTGTATTGTTTTATTTTAGTTCTTGAAATGCCCAAAAAATTTTAATTTAAAAAATTTTAATTAAATAAGATTTTATTAGAAAAATTATTTAAATAAATTATTTTTACTAAAATAAAAGGAAATTTATTATGGCAAATCAAGAAGAAAATTATAAATATTTTAATTAGGAGAAATTTGGGTATTTTAGCTAATTAAAGATTTTATTATAGAAATTAATTACATAAATTATTTTATTTAAAATAAAAAGGAGAAAATAGTTTCAAATTAATATTAATTTTGTAAATAATTTAATTAAATAAAACTATGGTGCTTTGCTAATTAAAATGGAATTTATGGAAAACCCTTTTAAAAATCCTAATTTAGCTTAAAAAGTGATTTAAATATTATTTTATTTAAATGTCCAAAATATTTTAATTAATCTAAATACCCAATCTAATTATTTTTCCTTTTTCCCTTTTTTTCCTTTTCTTTCTTCCTTTTTCCTTTCTTTTTCTTTCTTTTCTTCTTTTTCTTTTTCCTCTCCTTTTCCCTGTTGGGCTTGCCCACTCCCGCGACCCAATTCCCCCTCTCCCTCCCTTCCTTCGCTCGGCCCAGCCCGCGCAGCCGATCCTCTTCTTTCTCCCTCGCTGCGCGACATTTCTCTTATTTTTCCCTTGAAACTCGTCGTTTGGTTTAAGTTGCCCCCTCACCTCGCTCCCGCCCCGATCTCCCCTTCTTTTCTTTTCCTTCTTTTTCCCCTAAACCGCCGGTTCGCCCCCGATCTTCTTCTTCCTATTTCTCTTTCCCCGTCGATGCCACCAACCTGCAACTCACCGCCACCCATCCGAGAAATCCACCACCGATCTCGCCCCTTTGACTGGCCTTTTCCCTCCTATTTTTCCCTTCTAAACGTCGACCTTTTCAAACCAATCAACTCCCCATTCCTCGCACGATCTCCCTCCCCCCAACCACTTGCAGCCACGATCGGGAAAAGTGTGTCGGTTACCACTTCTTCCTACCACTCCCCCACTTTCCCTTTGACCCTAACTTCCCCTTCAGTCTATAAATACCCTCAGGTTAGCCTTGTATCGAGTTTTTGGTCACTTACCTAGAATTTCCCGACATTGCAGCTGCTTCACCTTTAGACGCCACTTTCACCATCTCCAGCCAACACCGCCGTTCGTTCTCTCTGCCTACACCTTCCCTGCACCTCCCTATAACTAACTAGACCACCAATACCCTTCGGTTCTTCCTGAACAATCCACCCCGACCCTGCGAATTATCCTTCATAACCAAACCATTTTCTGCCACCGCCGCCCTTCGAACCACCCTTCCCCACCTCTTCCACCGCTCCTTTCACCTCCCAAATTGTCCTGCAGACCCTCCTTTATCTCCCCCTACCTTCCTTTTCCCCTTTCTCCCTCTCTTCCCCTCTTCCTCTTCTTCTTCCCTATTCGACCACCACCGCCGCCGCGTGCCGCCACCTTTAGCTGCACCGCCACCATCATTTTGTTCCTCTCCTTCTGGGCAATCATAATCACCCTTACTTCCACCCTCCTTCTTCTTATTTTGTTCCCAACCTTCAACTTTTTCCCTTTTCCTCTCTTTTTCTAGCCGCCGCCGCAGCCGTGCACCACTGCCGGTGCCGCCTATTCCTACCAGCCTGAGGTTGAACCCTAGACCCTCTCAACCCTTTTCCCAATTTTTACAAGCCTTAAATTATTTTATTTCAATTATTCTAATATAAATCCTATTATTATTATTATTATTATTATTATTATTTCCATTTTTAATATGTATTATTAATGTTATTAATATTAATGTTTTTATTATTATTCTATTCAGGGCTGAAGCCCTATTGTAATTTTTAATTTGATTTTAGGACTATTACCCTTATTATTTCCATTATTACTATCATTAATATTAATATGTTATAAGTATAATTATTATTATTAGTTCCTATTTCAAATTTATATTATTATTATTCCATTTATTATTAATACAAATATTTTACCATAAGTGTTGTTAATAATTTTATTATTGTTTTTATTGTTATTATTATTATTATTATTATTATTATTATTATTATTATTATTACCATTACTATTATTATTATTATTACTATCATTATTATTATTCTCAAGTGTTAGTATTATTATTTTATATATAGCTAAGACCCTATTGTGCTTATTTTAAATTTTAGCGGTAGTATGATAGATATCATGTCTTATTATTATTAGGGTTATTAGTATTTTATTCTTATTAGTGTTATTATTATTATTTATTAAGTTATTATTATTCAATGTAGGGTGGAAACCCTACTTCTTTTTATATTCTATCATTATCTTTACTATTATTACCATTATGGTTACTCTTATTTTGTAATATTATTATGGCTTTTATCATTATTAGTATTATTATGTCATTATTATTATTATTATTATTATTAAATTTGGTATTTATTTTAGTAATATTATTATTCATTATTATTATTTTAGTAAAGGGGCCAAAGCCCTTATTTCACTTTGTTTTGAATAATGTCTTTTTTATTATTATTCTTAATTATATTATCGTTGATGTTATTTTTTAGTATATTTGCTATCATTATTTTAGTATCATCATTATTGTTATTAGGATAAAGTTTTCAACCTTATGTTATCAACTTTTAACATATTCTATTATTTCTATATCTTTAGTAAAGTTAGTGATTAATTAATGTTATTTTGTTAATATATTATTATTTATTTAAAAACCTAGTCTTGTAACAAGTTAGTGATTAATGGTATTTTGATAGGAGGGAGTCTAATTTTAGTTTTTCCCTCATAATACATAAAACCCAGTCAAAGCCCTAAAGAGGCATAGAAGCGTGCTCCAAGACCGGTGTCGTTTTAGGTAAGGGTGTCACTAAGGTCATTTGTGTGTTTATATGTATTATGTGCTTCATATGCCATGTATTCTATGTTTATCATTATTAATTATTTCATATATAGTATAAATTGGAGTTGAAGTATGTTGGTATGAATAAATTGTGGCATGAGAATTATGTGTATATTTATGTTATTATTATTGTATGATGTGGCCTTAAGACATGCATGTTAGGGTTGTAAAATAATGATGGGGAGTGTAACAATATGGTGTTAGGGTTTTGCATGAAATGGCATGGTGTTAGGGTTTGCATGAAATGGCATGATGTTAAGGTTGTAAAATAATGATTGGGAGTGTAACAAGGTGGTGTTAGGGTTTTGCATGAAATGACATGGTGTTAGGGTTTGCATGAAATGACATGATGTTAGGGTTTGCATGAGAGTGTGGTATACGTGGAGCTAGGGTTTGCATATGAATTAGGGTTTGTAGTAGAAGCGTGGTCTACGTGAAGCTAGGGTTTACATGTGAATTAGGGTTTACATGGAAGCATGCCTACGTGGAGTTAGGGTTTGCATGGGAGTGTGGTCTACATGGAGCTAGGGTTTGCATATGAATAAGGGTTGCATGGAATCATGGTCTAAGTGAAGCTAGGGTTTGCATGGAAGTATGTCTACGTGGAGTTAGGATTTACATAGGAGCTAGGGTTTGTATGGAAGTGTGGTTTACGTAGAGTTAGGGTTTGCATGGGAGCTAGGATTTGCATGGAGTTAGTCATATATGTATGGGCAAATGTTTGTGAATGGCAAATGTTTATGAATAAAACATTTAAGACACTAAAATTTTAAAGTGGAAGATTATTGAGCCGGGTTCAGACCGATCCACCAGTCAGGAATAGTGGTTAGGGTTTTACCCTATGTGTGACCGATCCACCGGTTATAATAGTGGTTAGGACATGATGTCCTATATGTGACTGGACCACCGGTAAAAATAGTAGGGTGATTCGAGCTCAATAAACACAAACCAGAATTGTTAAAGTTCTTAAAAGATACTAATTACTTATAGTGGAACACCATGCGAGCAGGAACCAGACCTATCCAATGGTCAGGAATGGTGGTTAGGGTTTTACCCTATATGTGACCGATCCATAAGTAATAATAGTGGTTAGGGCATGATGCTCTATGTGTGACCGGCCCACCGGTTATAATAGTGGGGTGTTCCTGTACTCACATAGATTTGATAAAAGGCATGGTGTGTATTGACTTTCGATAAAAGAAAGATTAAATAATTAATTTGGACCTTGTTGGGCCTTATGTGTGGACTAGTTTATTATAGGCTGTGGATTTCACTATATGCTTCTATATATCATGTGTGTGGGTTTGTAATTGTATGTGATCATTATCATGCATGATTTGATGTGTTATATGCCGGCCTTAGTACTCGGTTACCTTACTTAGTACGTAGCGTACTGATCACCCTTTTCATGGGTGATGCTCCTTCCCACGAGCAGAAGGCCCTTTCTGACTTTGTGTAGGTGGGCGAGACATTAGTCGAAGCTGTGTATTGAGCTTGTTTTAGCTCAAGATTCGAGAGTTGTGGCCATATTTACTCTGTATGTGATGAATTTCCTTTTATTAGTTCTTTTGTATCAGATTTATCCATTTTGATCTATTACCTTGTATTGAGTATTTCAACTGAATATTTTATCGGTTGTAAGCTTATTTCTCTTTTGGAAATGAATGATAATTCTTTATGCGTACTCTAATTTTGTTTTACAGCCGAGTTTAGTTTGTCTTGAATTATAATTGATCGTTAATCTTTTCTTTAGCCTTAGAACTTGGTACTAAAACAGTTGGAGAGAACCAGTTTGGTACTAAGTGTGGCGGTAATATCCCCATAATTCACAAGTTTTAAATTAAGTATTTTAATTACTTCCGCTTTAAAAAAAATAGTAAAATTTTGGGGTGTTACAGTTTTGTTCTATTGTACGATACTTTATGTTCCTTGAGAATTTTATCTATGTACCCCTTTGTCTTGTAAACCTTTTTTTACGCGTACTCTGAATTTTATTATGTGAACGATTTAACTCCCTTATGGATTCTTGTTTTAAGTATTAGTTCTTGTTTGACGATAATCATTTTTAGCCTTAGCACTTGGTACTGGAACGATAGGAGAGAACCGGTCCAATATTGAGTGTGGCGGTAATATCCCTATAATTCACAGTTTTGTTACTTCGCTTCTGTTAATTCTTTCATCAAAACAAAATTTTTCAGTAGTGAATTTTGGGGGTGTTACATCCTAAGTCTGGTCCTGACACGCATGGTGTTCCACTGTAAGTAATGAGTATCTTTTCTATGATTTATTATCATTCAAAGTTTAATTTATCAATCTTGGAACTCCCACTATTATAGTCGGTGGAATGAGAATACTACTCTAAGATAAAACACGCCCAACCATTATTATAGCCAGTTGAACAATATCTAGGACAAAATGCTCTTGGTCACTATTATAGCTAGTGGAACGGTAGTAAACATACTAAGTTCGAGCCCTACACAATGATCTTATACTTTAAATGATTAGTATTTTTATTCATGTCTTATTCGACAAGTAACCCCCATCTAGACATGGACATCCCAACGGGCACTCCTGACTCACTACCACTCTGCCAACTTGGACTACCTGAAATACCCTATTCCTTAACCTGGGACCTCTACATCTCCTCAAGACTAAAGGACCACCATACACCTTCCACCATACTCACAAATGAATTTAGAACCCCCACATATATGGGTCAAGGCCCACTTCCCTATTTCTCCACCTATGCTCACTATCCCCCATTAGGGTTTCCCTTTAAAACCCTAATTTGGCCTATACAACCCTAACAACTACTCTTCTTACCCAGCCCGCATTCTCCCTTAATTCAACACTATCACCATACGCAACCCACTCCAAACCTCACAACCTAACTCCTCAACTCCCACATGTGATGATGATACTTAAGGCTGTTCATGTTATCCGATATCTACTTATTTGATCCGATATCCGAAGCGATCCGATCCGAAACAACAACTAACCGATCCAATTTTTTTTTTCAAATCAAATATTCGATCCGGTCAACGAAAAGTCAAACAAACCAAATATCCGATCCAACAAATACAAATAATATCCGATCCGAAGAAAAATATTTATACATTTTTTTATAATTTTTTATTTTATATATAATTGTATATAAATAAATTTATATGTGTCTGTGTATAATTTTTACTTACTTTATTTATTATTTGAGGAAAATTTTAATTTAATTGAAATTATATTTTTAATACAATCCCTTTTTAGATATTTATAAAAATAAAAAATAAAAATACTCTGCATACCGATAGACTCCATCCACTCATTTCTTATTTTAGTTTTAACATTGGATATTTATTGAGTAAGTCGGATATTTGCTAAGCGAATCGGATATTTGCTCAGCATTCGCTCAACAAATCGGATAATATGAAATATATTTGTCATTTCGTAATTTTTTTATATTTGAAATTGTATTCGGCTAATATCGGTTATATTTGATATCCGATGATATCCGATCCGAAAATTCAAATATTCGATCTTCCGGATATCCGAAGTTTCAAATCAAATATCAAATATCATTTTTAGATATCCAAAATTTCAAATATCCGACAATCAAATATCCGAAATATCGGATATTTGAACCGTGAACAGAACCCTAGTTAGTCACCCCTAAAGACCCTAGTATTCCCCCTTTTCCTGCACACCCTCTTCTCCTACACAACTCTACCCTCCAATTGACTTGACTCACACCCCACATGTGGCACACCCCTCATCACAACACCAATGTCATCCCAACCTCATCAACCTTTCCCTCTAATACCCCTATCCTTAGGGTTTTCCCCCTAAAAACCCTAGTTTATGCTCCCATGCATATTTCCATCAACCCACATACTAACTCTTTTCCAATAACACCAATCACCCAAAATACACTTTCCTCCCTATGGTCAACCCTCAAACTAGATTTTACCATGCAAAGCACATACACCCCATGCAGGGCTCACACTCTCCATGCAAGATTTTACCCTAACCATTCCTTTTATTATTTTTTCCTTTTATTTTCTCTACCATATATTATAAGATACCTAGGACATTCTCCAAAAATCACCTCACTCACTCCACTCTCTTTATTTTCTTCAATCCCCCATAACCACTCAAACCCACCTAAGTCATCTAGGCATACATACCATAATATTTCAACCATACATAAGATATGTCCATATATAGCAAGTCAAATCCATATATACAACACATAATAAAATCATGCTCACCATACCTTAGCTCTTTGCAAGCCAAGCTACACCACACACATACTCAGTTCACATACTCATATCTTCACACTTAGCATACCAATACATCCATACACATAAGATTCATAACGTCACCCAAAGCCTTAACCATGTCCTTACCTAGTTGGACTCTGGGCTTAAAGCACAAATCTTACATCTCCTCATAGGGAAGGGTTTGCTCAAAAACTATAAGAGAGCATCACTATGTCATTTCGTCTTCTTCCTATTTTTTTCCTTTTTCTTCATTTCCTTAACCGAATAATAATAATAGTGATAATAATAATGATGATGATGATGATAATGTTAATAATAACAAATTATTAAAATAAAATATAGTAAGTAAATATAATGAAGAAGGGTATAACAAAAAGGGACCGTAGGTGAGGGGGCGGCAATAGCGGTGGCACGGTGGTGGTGGAGGAGATGTAAAGGAGGAGTTTTGGGGTTGGAAAAAGAGAGGGGAGGTAGGGTTTCCTAGGTCAAGGGGTATGTGGTAGTGGTGGTAGCCTCATGGTGGCACTGACGGCAACCGAGAGGTAGAGAAAAGAAAAGGGAAGAAAACTCAGGGGAGATAGGAAGAGGTGGAGGTGTGGTAAGGTAGAGGTTTGTTTTGGTAGGAATGGAGGTAAGGTGGGTGTGGTAGCTGTAGAGGTGGTGGCATTGGTGGTGGATGGAGGTGCAAAAGGGCAATTAAAGCTGCCCACTTTGCATAGGTTGAGAGAGAAGATGAAGGGGGAGGAAGGATAGGAGAGTGGTTTGTTGGGTGCAAGGTGATGGAGGGAAGAGGAAGGGAAGGAGTGACAATGACGTGACTTGGTGGCGGCGATGGAAGCATTCATCTGGGGGTGCGAGTAAGGGTTGGGGGAGTGGGTTAATAGAGAGAAAAAGAGGAAAGGAGAGAATGGGGAGGGGTATCTATAAGTGTAGAGGTTGGGGAGGTGGACAAGAAGGGGTAAAAATAAGGGGAAGGGGGTTGGTGGCTGCCAACTAAAGTACAGGCCAGATCAGCAATGTGACAAGGGGATAGGGGTAGGTTTCACAGGGCAGGGGGAGCAGGTGAGGGGATGTGGTTAATAGTTAGTGGTGTTCGATGATTTGTATGGAGTATGAATATCAATATTTTATACAGTGAGGGTATTTTAGTAAAATCTATATAATAAGGGAAACATAGTAATTTATAAGAGTAACTAAGGTAAAATGGTAAACGGGCAGGTAAGGAGGGTATTTTAGTAATTTTACACAAAAGGGAGATAACTTGGCAATTTTTGTTAGAAGAAGGGTATTTTGGTAATTTAGCATAAAGGAAAGGGTATGTTAGTAATTTTGTAAAGTAAAGGGGTAAAATTGTGATTTAATAAAGGAGAAGGGTATTTTGGTAATTTGGCATAAAGAAAGGATATTTTAGTAATTTGACATAAAGGAAGGGTCTTTAGTTAGTTTTATAAAGTAAAGGGATAAACTGGCAATTTAATAAAGAAGGGTATTTTGGTAATTTTGTAAGAAAAATGGGTAGATTGGTAATTTAATCAACTAAAACGGTAGTTTGATAATTTTAATGAGAATGGCAAATTAGTAGCTTTAATAAGTAATAAGGACAATTTGGTAAATTAACCAACCAAAATGGTAATTTAGTAATTTTACTAAGTATGAAGAGAAATTTGGGTACTTTAACCAACCAAAAGGGCAATTTGGTAATTTTGATAAATAAGAAGGGAAATTTGGTAATTTAACCAACCAAAAGGGGTAATTTGGTAACTTTAATAAGTAAAAAGGGTAGTTCGGTAATTTAACCAACTGGAGGGGTAAAATTAGTAACTTAACAAGTATAAGGGATAAAGTTGGTGGTTTAATAAGTATGAAGGATAATTTGGTGATCTAACACATGCAAGGGGTATTTTGGTAATTATACAACGTGAAGGGTAAGATGGTAATTTGGCAAATAAAAAGGGTTGACTTGGTAATTTTACAAACAAGAGGTATTTTAGTAATTTTGTAAGGATGATGGGGTAAATCGGTAACTTGTATTTAATATGTCGATGGATTAAATGAGTCTCCTTAATAAGACATAAGTAATATTGAATAATAAGATAAGAGTATTTGATAAGTCAGTGGGTATCACAAAAACATGGCATAACTTAGGGTTGGATGGATAATTAAGGGTGTAATATGTTGTTTATCGCATAATCTTGCAAGGGGTGTTGTTTTGTAAGTATGTATGGAAATGTGTGTTATATATGTACGAGGTGTGTGTTAGGATTTTATGTATGCCATGATCCTTGATATAGAATGCTTGACTCTATAGCCAATGTATCTTTGTATCTCTAGATTTGTAACATTTTCCCTTCCCTCGAATTAAATAAATGGACTTGTTGAATAAGAAATGAATAAAGTACTAAGTACGTAAAGTGAAAGATTATTGAGTCAGGCCTAGACCGATCTACTGGCATAATAGTGGCTAGGTACAAGATGCCTTGAAGACCGATCACCGGCAAATAATAGAGTCAAGTGTGTGTTGTCCTGGATGTTTTTGATCTACCGGCTATAATATTGGGTGATCCCAAGCTCAATAAAACAAACATTGAATGTTAATAAACTATGGAAAGATATTAATTACTTTTAGTGGAAACCATTTAAGTCGGGGCCAGACCAATCCACCAGCGAGAATAGTGGTCAGGTGTGGGGTGCCTTAAAGATGATCCACCGGCAAATAATAGTGGTCAGGCACATTTTGTCCCAGGTGTTTCCGATCCACCAACTATAATAGTAGGGTTTCCGCACTCACATGGATATAATTCGAAAGATGATGAGTGAATAAGGATTAATTAATGTCTTCAAACCAAAAGTATTTATTTCACGTTATGATCTATTGATATGGTATAAGTTTGACTTCAATGCTTGTCCCTGCTTGGGTATGCAATGGAATTGTTAAGTATATGGATTTTGTATTACGCATTTCCTATTATGTGTGGTGTTGAATGGTGTGTTAGTCCTTATGTTGATGGAGATTCCCTAAGCTCGTTTATGTTATTGTTTTTATATCGTTATGTATTATATGTTGCATGCAGGTCTTACCTTTCGGTTTGGTATAAAGAGTTACTCAGTACTATAGTATTGAAGGGTTCCATTTGTGGGCCCCTATCTATTCAATGAGTAGTGTCTATCGCAGGTTTGTTGCAGGTGCTATTCAAGTTCGTAAGAATTGTTCGTAAATGATTTTAGGGTTTCCTTTTAACCTTTTATTTCCTTATTCAAACCGATTTTTATTCTTGTAACTGCTAATAGTGGGTTTTTATCTTTTGTAATGTCTTTAATATGCTACTTAATTTAAATGAAAGTAAACGTGTGTTAATTATATTGTGTTTTTTTAGCCTAAGTACTTGGTACTATAACGTTAAGAGGAAACCGGTCTGGTACTAAGTGTGGTGGTAACATCCCTAAAATTTACAGTTTTTACTGCTGTTACTTTTTAAATAAAACATAATTTTTCAACTATCAAATTTGGAGGGGTGTTACGCTCTTCTTCCCTTCTCTTTTGTTTGCCTCACCTTCTACCCATTTTATGTCCCAAAATACTGCACAAGACCCCTCTCTCTTCTCATTTCTTCTTTCTCTTTTCATCTCCTTCTTCCTCCTATGAATCCCTTTCTCTTGGCTTACGCACCACCCATTCCAACACTGTACACCACTACAACCACCACTCACCGCCCAATGCCGGTTAATTGACCACCCAAGGTCACCCTAACCTTTCCTAATACCATTGATAGCTATCACCATCGACCACCGCCTCTTTTCCATTCTTCTTTCTCTCATCTGTTGCATTTTTACAAAATGCACAGCCTGAGTATGGTGTAACATTCCCATAATTTACTATTAAATTTTTTATTTTATTGAAAATTCTATAGAAGCAAAAACCATAAATTTTGGAGATATTACTACCACAATTAGTATTAAACCGATTTCCTCCTACCGTTCTAGTACCAAGTGCTAATGTTAAAAGAACCACAATATAATTCACACAAATTCACTTTCATTTAAATCATAGTAGCATGGTAAAGCCGTTACAAAAGATAAAAACCCATTGTTAGTGGTTACAAGAATAAAAATAGGTTTGAGCAAGGAATAAAAAGGTTAAAGGGAAACCTTGAACGTTTCCTGGATAATCCTTATGCTCGTACCCAATACTCGCTTGAATAACAACTGCAATAGTCCTACAATGGACACTGCCCATTGAATAGGCAGGGGTCCACAAATGGAACCCTTCAGTACTATGGTACTAAGTAACCCTTTATATCAAATTGAAAGACAAGGCCCACATGCAACACATTATACATAAACAATATAATACAATAATAGCCTAATAAACAAGGCAACACTACATATAATAAGAAATTCATAACACAACATCCATGTACTTAGCAATTCGATTATATGCTGAGAGAGATAGGCACCAATGATGAACTTATATTAAAATAGTAGGTCACAAGGATGAAAGTAACTCTTTTGGTCTTAAGCCATTAATTAATCATTATTCAATCATCTCTCAAATTGTATCCACATGAGTGCGGGAACCTCACTATTATAGCCGATAGACTGGAAACATTCCACAAGACAAAACACACCTGATCACTATTATAGCCAATGGACCGGAAATTATCCTCAATGACCCTGACTCATGTGGTTTTCCACTGTAAGTAATTAGTATATTCCCATGATTTATTACCATGCAAGGTTTAGTTTATCGATCTCAGAATCCGCCACTATTATAGCCTGTAGACCGGAAACTCTCCATAGGGCAACACAAACCTAACCACTATTATAGCCAGTGGGCTAAAAATTATCCTCACTGGGCCTAACTTGATAATCTTTTACTTTAAGTAATTAGTACTTTATTTGTGTCTTATTTAACCAAGCACCTCTTTCATACATATCTAAGATACATTTCCATACATACTTACAACTAGGCACCTCTTGCGTGATTATGAGGTAAACACCATATCACACCCTTACTTATCCATCCAACCCTAGGTTATGTCATGTTCTTATGATACTCACTCGTGGTACCCACTGTCTTATTAAATACCATTATCTTATTATTCAATACTACTTATATATTATTATGGAGACTCATTTAATCCATCGGCATATTATATGTAAGTTACCAATTTACCCCCATTATCCTTACAAAATTAGTGAAATACCCCTATTGTAAAATCACAAAGTCATCCCTTTTTATGTGCCAAATTACCATATTACTCTTCATGTTTACATAATTACCATATTATCCCTTGCATTTGTTAAATTACCAAATTATCCCCTATACTTATTAAGTCACTAACTTTACCCCTTATATTTATTGCATTTACTAGATTGCCCATTTGGTTAGTTAAATTACCAAATTGCCCTTCATACTTACTAAATTTGCCAAGTTGTCCTTTTAATTAATCACATTACCAAATTACCCTTTATTTATTAAAATTACCAAATTGCCCTTTTGGTTGGTTAAATTACTAAACTACCCCTAAAATTACCAAATTGTCCTTTTGGTAGGTTAAATTACCAAATTGCACTTCTTACTTATTAAAATTACCAAATTACCCTTCCTTTATGCCAATGTACCAAAATACCCTTTCTTTGAGCTAAATTACCAAAATACCATTCTCCTTTTATTAAATCACCATTTCACACCTTTACTTTACAAAATTACCAAAATGCCTTTCATTTATGCCAAATTACTAAAATACTCTTATCATTTATTTAATCACCATTTTACCCCTTTACTTTACAAAATTATCAAAATGCTCTTCCTTTATGCCAAATTACTAAATTACCCTTCTCCTTTATTAAATCACCATTTTACCCCTTTACTTTACAAGATTACCATAATACCCTTTCCTTTATGCCAAATTACCAAGATACCCTTCTCCTTTATTAAATTACTATTTTACCCCTTTACACTTATACTTTACCATTTACCAACATACCCTTTCCATTATGTCAAATTATCAAAATACTTTTCTCTTTTATTAAATTACCATTTTACCCCTTTACTTTTTAAAATTGCCAACATACCCTTTCCATTATGCCCAATTACCAAAATACCCTTCTCCTTTGTTAAATCGCCATTTTACCCCTTTATTTACACAATTACCAAAATGCCCTTCCTTTATACCAAATTACTAAAATATCATTCTCCTTTATTAAATTACCATTTTACCCCTTTAATTTTACAAAATTACCAAAATGTCCTTCCATTACGCCAAATCACTAAAATAACCTTTTCCTTTATCAAATTACCATTTTACCCATTTACTTTACAAATTTACCAAGTTATCCCCTTTTATATGTAAAACTTCTAAAATGCCCTCCTTAATTATCCATTTACCATTTTACCCCATTTTACTCTTACAAATAACTATTTTCCCTTATTACACAAATTTGACTAAAATACCCTCACTACATAAAATATTGATTGCATGCTCCATACACATCATCCAACACTACCAACTATTATTATTTATCATTAATACTCATTAGCATTGACACTTATTTAGGCCACACCCTTACATAATAATTATTACTAAAATGCCCCCAGGGCCTATAATAACATCATTTATGCAACAAATGGCCACGTTAGCATATCATATCATACATATGCATTTAACATTATCATTAATAACAAGGCTCATTCCCTTAAGCATTATTTCTATACATTACACATAAATTATCATGCTTTTCTTTTCAACAACCAACGTATGCCACTAAATACCTTATACTTAATAACATATACCATGCATATAAACATATTAAAAATCCTAATTTGCTAGCATACACATATCCAAGTATTTTAGCAGGGTATAATAATTACCTTATTTTTAGCAATAATCAAACCTTACTGGTACCCCTGTTAAAGATTTGAACTTTGATTAGTAAAAGTTAATATGAACAAATTATGTCAACACTTAGCATTTTAAAAGTAGAAAATCAAGGGAATAAATTTTATCAAAACTTAATCAAATACATGCTATTATTAACCATCATTGTACCTTAAGATTATTAGCCCAACATGTCCAAAGGGAGGCAATAGACTCACGCTACTCATTTTGTGTGAGATGCATGCAAGAAGGAAGGAGAGACGATCAAATAAGGGAATAGGAGAAGGAAGGGGTGGTTGTTTCGGGTAAGGGTTTTGGGGGTGGGGTGGAGAGCTTGTGGAGGGGAGTTAGGGTGGAGGTTGGGTGTAGGGATGGAGTAAGGGTGTACGTGGTGGTCAGGGTGGATGATTGGTGGCTCATGGCGACGAAGTTGGTGGCTGTAGGGCTGGGAAATGGGGTAGAGAATGGGCGAAGAAGAAGGAAGGAAGGAAAAATAAAAAGAGAAAGGAAGGATTGCTGGGGCATTTTCGGCTAAAGGGAGGATGTGGGGTCGTAGAGGAGGTGTTAGGAAGTAGATTGGTGATTGTGGATGAGGTAGAAGAGTAGGAAGGATGGTGCATGGTGGTGGTGCTAGGTAGAGGCCAAGAAGGAGAGGAAAGAAAAGAGAGGGAGGGAAGGAGATTGTAGGGGAAAGTGGGGGTGATGGGGTGGTGTAAGGGGGTTGATGGGGTGTTAGGGAGTAGAGGGAGAAGGAGGGCTCGAGCAGGGTAGAAATGAATCAGCAAAGAAGAAGAAAAGGAGAGGGAGAGGAGAGAAGGTAGGGCGTCGGCTAGGTGGTGGTTGGGGGAGGCTGCAAGTCTATGGGTTGGATGGCAGATTGTACGAAGAAGGAAGAAAATGAAAGAAAAGGGCCATGCAATGAAGGGTTGTGTTTGGCTCAAAAATGGAAGGAAAAGGGACGGGGCAAAGAGGGAGAGTGAGAGCAGGGCAACTTGGCTACCATGGCAGGTGTAGAGGTGGTGGTTGCAGGCAGTGCAGGAGACCTAATGTGTGGCATAGAAGGAGGAGGATGGAGGAAAGAAGAAGAAGAAGAAGAAGAAGAAGAAGAAGAAGAAGAAGAAGATAATGATGATGATGATGATGATGATGATGAGGAAGAGGATGAGGATGAGGAAGAAGAAGAAGAAGAAGAAGAAGAAGAAAAGGAAATGAGAGGTAGGCTGACCGAGTAGGTGAGAAGGAAAAGGGAAACAGGCCAGCCTACATGCGAGGGAGGGGGAGAGAAAAAAAAGAAGTTGGGATGGCCCAACCGGGTGGAAGAAGGGAAAGGAAAGAAGGGGAAGAGGACCGAGCTGGGGCTGGACATGCGAGGGAGAGGGGAAGAAAGAAAGGAAGAGAACATGCCAGCAGCCTAATGTGAGGAGAGGAGAAGGGAAGTAGGCCGGGCAGCCCAAAGAGGAAAAATAAGGAAAATAAAAAGGAAGAAAATTGAGAAAGAAAAAGGAAAAGGGGATTTTTTTTTGAAATAATGGCATTTAATATTTTTGATAGATAAATTAATTTAACAATTTAATTTATTAGAATTTAATATATTGGTTTAAAAAGGGTAATTTTCTTTTTAGTAAAATATTGGTTTGAAAAATTATTTAAATAAAATGAGTATGATAAAATAATAAAATATTTATTTTAATTTATTAAATATTCCTATCTATTTTTATATACTCAAAAATCAATAATTAAATAAATTTAAAACTTAAATAATCCTAAATAAGGGTTATTTATTAAATTCTAGGTTTTAAATTTTTAGGGTATTACATACAGCCTCAAGCATGACCATGAAACACTGAAATGTCCTATCGCACACTGTACAACCCAGTACTGCATGTCCATGCACCCTCATACACCTGGGCATGGCCAACTTGTGACATATTTGCCCAGCTATCAAACACGGTCTTCCACTTTGCATCACCTGGTCGCGCACAATTCTTCCTCTTAGCCTGGGTGTGCACTGCCTGTAGCACAATTGTGCAACCCCCATTTTTTGGTCGTGCACCCCTATTTTTACCCCCAAAACTTATCCAAATATCACCAAATTTTTACTATAGCTCCACCACACATTTTACTACATCCACATAACTCAAGATTCCATTTTACTATGGTTATTTCTATTTTTACCCTATTTACCTTAATTTCTCATTTGGTTAATCTCTTCGAGCCTAACCATGGATTTTTTTTCATAGGTGGTATTCTAATAGCTTCGGAGGAGGAAGTCTATAATTTGCATGTATAGAGCCTCGTGTCCTAGTCGGTAAAGATTCTATTCAATGTTTAGGATTTAGTTTTATTTGCTTGTATGGTTATGTGTGTTTTTCGTAATATTGTCGATATATGATGTAACATGTGTTGATCATGATATTTTGTGATGATAAAAATATTATGTTTAAAGGAAGTGAGAATGGGTTAGAGGTATCATTATGATTTTATTGTGATAATGTCATATTTGTGGAAATATATCTTATGGCATGGAATATGGGTTCAATGAGCTTTGATAAGTGGGCCTAAGTATTTTTATGAGGTATAATAATAATTTATGGATTTCGAAAATAATATGTGTGAAGGTACAAGATTTTATAAAATAAGGTTATTGTTGGTGCTTAAGGGTAATTTGGTCATTATAAGGTAGTAAGGTAATTTTGATATTTCATGTGTTAGGTGGATTAAAATATGATAGTGATATCACGAAGAATGCTTGGAAGAGTATTATTGGTTTTTGGGGTCCTTAAATGAATTAATGGTTAATTTGGGTATAATAATCTTATTATGATAATATCATCATTCCATGTGTAAATCTAGAGGTTATTCGGATTTTGAATATGTTGTTAATGTCTAACCTTATGAGGTTATCTATTAGAATTGGTATTTATGTAAATTTCATAAGAGGTGTTATGAAAAATCTATAATATTAGGGTTTTGGAGATTTTTGTGAGTAAAACATAGGGATAAAATTATTAATGTATATGTATAGGAACTAGACCGTGCATTATGGGTATGATAATCATGATGATATTCGAGAGTGGCTTATTGTAAAAGATGGATGAATAATCAATATGGGGAAATGATCGCAAAAGGGAGTGTGATTGGGGTTTGAAATGACTTAAGGACTTGGACCTATGCTATATGTCTATCTACTTTAATGTGTTCGTTGCCTGAGAATTAACCTTGAATAAGACAGTAATCACTTAAACTAAAAGAGCATGTGATTAGGGCCAAGGTGATCTATTTATATATATATGTATGTATGTATTCTGATTCCACCAGGGAGAATAGTGGCTCAGGAGCATTTTATCCTGAAAAGGTAATGTTTTTAATCTCCATTCCTCCGGAAATAATAGTGGCTCAGGAGTATTCCACCCCGAGAAGGTGTTTCAATTCTTTCCACCAGATTAAGAATAGTGGAGCTTCTGCTCGTCACAAAAATAAAAATATAATAGTATAACCTATGTGAGTTAGGACTAAGGTGTTATATATATAGTTCCACCAGGAAGAATAGTAGTTCAGGAGTATTTTGTCCCAAGAAGGTGATATTTTTAGATCCGTTCCACCGGATGATAGCAGTGATTTAGGTGTGTTGTCCTTGAGAAGGTACTTCAGACTATTCTTCCGATTTAAGAATAATGGGGTTCTTGCAGTCATCGTATATAAAAGAATGGAAATGGATTATATATAATAAAGAGACCTGGATCATTTTATGTTTTATGAGATGTTTTATTTATTTGTTTATACACTTATTATCTGATATGAAAGCATGTGCTAGTTGTGTCCCTATCTTGAAAGTATTGTTCCCTTTCTCAGTACGTTGCATGTTGACCACCCATTTTATGGCTGCTACTCATTTCCATGTGCTAGAGACCTTGATTCTTATGTGCAGGTCTCAGAAGATTAGCTAGATGATCACGCTACCTATGATGCCTTATGTGGGGATGAGTGATTTCATCTTCATTAGGGGTTGGGTAAAGAGTAATATTTATCCGGTAGATGTGTTTAACAAGATACCTTTTTTTACTCTTGATCCATGGTATCCCCTTCTTTTGTCTTTTGTGTATTGTAACTTAGTTAAACTCCAAACTCATTATTATATTATAAATATTTTTTTCTAATTTATTTGCATTACTTTAATTGCGTTAGCCTTGTGATTTATGTAATAATGGTTAAATAAGGCATACTTATGTCGATTATGAGGTAACTCCCAATATTTTACTTTTTTACTTCTGTTGTAAAGATGAAATGTTTTAATAGTAAAAGTTAGGGTGTCACAGTAGCACGTTGAAGTCACATAACAACTTGGCAATATCATATCAACACAACTCAAGTACAACATGGCATACTTGCATGGAAATCATGGAGTTACAGAAATACAATAATACATGAAATTCATAAAATATAAACAATATTAGAATTTCTCCTTTAGTGACCACATGATTTTTTGTTAGTAAGATCATTCGTTTAACCACACCTAGTTCTCCATCATGAATAAAAGTCATAGCAGCACAAATAATCACAATGGGATACCACATCCGTCATAGAAGGTTAGGATATATTGAAGGGGTTTTCTTTGAGGATACCACATCCATCACACATCGAGTGCACCTACCACAAATTGGGACGCCACACCCACCATAAGTGGTTGAAGTACACCAAGGGACCCTATATTGAGATACCTTACCAGCCACATATTGATTGTCTCCGTCGCAAGGGCTAAAAAGTTGGGATTCCATACCCTCCTAAGCAATGGACAACACGAAGTACTAGGGAATTATACCGGGATACCTCACCTACCCGTATTGGACACCGATGCCATATCAACCTGCCACAATATAATCCAATACCTAAAAGATATGTGCATACCCCCTACCGACCTCAACCTGGTAGATAAGAAAATAGTTACTGAGTGAAAATAATAACCAAGGGCAGCCCGTCTACTAACTCCCAACAGCTACCCCGAGAGTCGAAGAAAAAACTCGAATAAAATCTTAAACCATTAATTTGATATCGTAAATCACAACAAAGTCCACACATCACCAAATTAGGTGTTTCCAAGTGATAACTAAACACAAATGAAATTCATTATTTAACCAAATTAGGTGTTTCCAAGTGATAACACCAATCACTTCACTCACAAGGCATTAAAGCCATCATTTGGGTGTTTAGAAATGACACCAAACCCAACACAAGACATAAAAGCCACTGATTGAATGTTTAAAGATAACAACACACTTAACCAAAAATCAAGTCTCAAATAACATCACGGTGGTTCATATTCAATCCAGTCACTCATAATTAAAATGTTGTAAAAACATGGAAGTATCAACATAAAAGGCCAAAGAGAAATACAAATAATTATAACAAGCCAGATGGCTTCTAGTTGGACCAATCAATATGCCCTTCAAAGCAGTCAGCTGGTCTAGTCATACTAGACTTGGGACCAAAACAACATCAAAGAACTAGTTGGTTGGTTAGCCTCACCGATCGACTATTTATGTGAACTAGTCAATTGGTATGGTCTAACTAGTCGATGGGTCTAAGTAGAGGCTAGCTCATTTTGGCTTCTAGAGAAACTAGTCGATTGACTGGTCATAGTAACCAATGGATTGGTTTGTTCCAATCAGTCGATGGGTCTAAGCTGAGAACAAGCCACTTTGCCTTGCAGGGACACCAGTTGATAGGTTTGATCAACCAATCAACTACTCATAAAAATTAGTTGAATGGTTTAATAAACCAATCAGGCGATCTTATGACCAATCGATGCACTAAACCATTCTACTGCTCGCAAAACCAGTCGATGGGTTTAAGGAACTGATCAACTAGTTGGGTAAAATACAACCCAGACTTGCGAAACACACACCAAATTTTACTATACTTCACTATATTACTCCTATCATGCTAGGTAAAACAAAACCCTCACTTGCAAAACACACACCATATTCTACTACACTTTACCATATTACTCCTAGCATGCTTATATGTCAAAACACACATAATGATACATGTTGCACACATAGATTCACATGGATGCATGGTAATGTACATACTTAAATAAATCATACTCAAACAACCCATTTTATGCTTAAGATAAGAGAATTCCAACAACACTAACTTGAGAAGAATTATACCGCATGCTCATAACATGGAACACAATTATATCCTACTTATACAAACACTATCACATGGATTCCTAATATGCCACAAAAACCTAATTATGTTAAAGATAAAAATGTCTTACCTTGAAGCAATTTTTATAGCACAACACTCCTACTAGTTTACCTATCAAGTAGAACTTTGATTCCTAAGAGAATCAAAGTAAAAACCATTAAAATCTTCTTTCAAAACTTCACTAAAAACCAAGAAATTTCATAAGAAGAAGAAAGACAAAAATACTACCTTTGACTCAAAAATAGGGTGCCAAAGGAGAAGTCATAATCTCCAACTTTTCGCAACCTTAATTCTTTGTTACTTAAGGAAAGTAAGATAGAACTAAAACCAATATTTAAAGAAGAGAAAAGAGCATAATGATTGCGAAATCAAAGGAGAAAAGATAGAGAGAGCTCTATCTTTCTCAGTAGAGGGATGAAAATTGAAAAATGGAAGGATGCTCAATAATTAGGAAAATTTCTACAAGGTGAAGGGAGAAGAGAGCAAGAACACAAGTGAGGAATGAGAATGGATCAGAAATGAGGAGTATAGAGACAAGGTTGGTTGACATTCTTCGGGAAAAAGGGGATGAGACTAGTAAGGTTGATTGTGGACAAACTAAGAAGTGAGGGTTGAGTGCAATAAAAAATGGGCATGGTAGTGGGTTTAGCAGGTCAAGGAAGGGTGCACAAAGTTAATCTCACAACCCCATCTTCTAGAAGAGAACAAGAGAGGTAAGGGAGAAGAAAAAGGTGAAGCTTACTTCCAAAAGTGGCTTTTTGGGAAAATTTTGCTAATTAGGATTATGTAAGGATCTAAATAATACAAAAAATAGTCTTATTAGCATAATTTAAATCAAATAAGAAGTTTTCATAATCATTATAAAGAAATTTAAATTTAAATTAGAAATGGATATGAAACCATAGGCAAACCAGTCGATTGATTTAAGCAAACTAGTCGACTAGTTTGTCAAGAACAAGAGTGTTCATTTCTCTAATGCACCAGGTTATAGGTTATGTAAACTAGTCAATTGATATACCTGAAATACACATTTTTATTAGAATTTTAAGCACATTTGAAAATGAAAACTCACTTATTTCATATTAACATAATTTTAAATATAATTTGAAGGATCTTGGGAGGGGTTATTACATCCCATGGAGCAAAAAATCTTTCATGTGAGGATGACTCTTCAATGAGTAAATCCTTTCACGAGAAAGAAGAAGTGGAAGCAAAAAGGAAAGAGACTTTATAGATGTTAAAATTGAGATCCCAGAGTTCAAATGCCAACATAATCTGGAATAATTCCTAGAGTGGGAATTGAGATGCTCTAGGCTATTTGAGGCCAAAGGATATAAATATTACCAAAGTTTCAAAATAGCCACCTTGAAACTCAAAGGCCACGTCTCTCTTTGGTGGGAAAACCTTACCAATCAAAGGAGGAGGAAGGGAAAATAAAAAGTTAAATCATAGCAAAAAATAAAGAAGCTCACGCGGGAAAGATTTGTTCCATATTTGTTCAACAAATTGTCATCTCTAAGGCAAGGGCCAATGAGTGTATATATCTAAGAGTTTGAAAAAGTAATGCTAGGGATTGGCAATGAAGAGAGCGAAGAGCACACCATGCCATGATTCATGGGAGGCCTTAGGGAATATCTTGCTAGAAAAGTGGAGATGCAAATATACTATACCTTGGATGAGCTATTCCACTTTTCTAGTAGAGTCGAAAAGCACAAGAAGGATAAGAGGACCACTCGATTTAGCATCACAAAACCAAGTGTTCTTGCTCCCAAAAACATGCTAACATCATCCAAGCCACCCTCCACTCCTATTAACTTTGACTTGATAGGGAAAGGAAGAGAAGGTGAGGGTAAACCAAGTATAACAAGGAATGTGAGGTGCTTCAAGGGCATTACTAAAATGAATGTCCTAATTGAAGGGCCATAACACTTATGGAGCTTAATGAAGCCATATTTAAGGAGAATATGGACGAAGATGTCTCAGACCATGAAGAGGAAGAGAGGATAAAGCACCACCGATGTAGGAGACGTAAGGCAAATTTTGCATGCCAAAGAAAGCCAAATTGATGATAGCTAAAAGGAGCGTATCTTTCAAACAAAATGCAACATTAGTGGCAAGATTTTCTCCCTCATTGTGGACAGTGGGAACTGTGCAAATGTGGCCTCATGCATGTTGATGAAAATGCTTGTTTTGGCCACCACACCCAACGTCAAACCATAAAAATTACAATGGTTGATTAATGGTAGTATTGTGGAGGTGACCAAGTAAGTACCCGTGGCTTTTTCCATCGGAAAAACCTACCATGGTCAAGTGTTTTGTGATTTATTCACAATGGATGTATGCCACTTAATTTTGGGTTTCCTTTGGCAATATGATAGGAACATGACTCATGATGGGAGGAATAACGCCTACAATTTGAAGTATGACAAGAAGTACATCATCCTTACACCTTTAAAGATGTAACCAACAATGGATGAAGGCACCACCAAGTGTTAAAAATCATTTTTCATAGATGAAAAAAGTGTATCTAGGGCTTTAGGTAAAGGAAGAATGTTGTATTTAGTGTTGTTAATAGGAGAGAATGAGGGGGCGTAACCCTTGGACCCTCAGGTTAGGGTTTTGTTATAAAGGTTTGGGGATGTGTTTCCAAATGACCTACCCTCCATACAAGGCATAGAGCACCAAATATATCTAATACTCGGTAGGGCTGTGCGAAAAATCCGTAATCCGATCCGATATTTAAAAGATTCGATCCGAGTTTTAGGATATTCGATCCGGGTTTTAAAAATCGGAGTGGATATCCGATCCGATATTTTTACGGATTATTTGATCCGATTTAAATATCCGGTATATAAGAAAAATATTTTTTTAAAATAAAATATATAAATATTTTTTGATTAAATAAATTATATATATAATCATTTAACCAGGAAATTATGGATTTATGGACTTTAGATTATTGTTGTATTTGTGTTATGGACTTTGGACTTTGGATTAAAGTTGATTTGTTGTATTTGTTATGGACTTTGAATTTTTATAATTTATTTTAATTTAATGCTAGCGTGTTAAAATATCCATATTTGGATATTTCAATGTGGATATTTGGATTATTGTTGATTTGTTGTGGACTTTGGATTTTTATAATTTATTTTAATTTAATTCTAGCAGGTTAAAATATCCACATTTGGATATTTCAATGCGCATATTTGGATTATTGTTGATTTATTTTATTTGTTATGGACTTTGGATTTTTCGAATTTATTTTAATTTAATTCTAGTAGGTTAAAATATCCACACATAGATATTTCAATGTGGATGTTTGGATATCGGATATTGGATATCCGAATTTAAATTATCAAATTTTTGGATATCCGGTCATAAACAAGTCTTTTTTGTTGAAAAATAAATATTTTTCGGATAATTGGATATACCGGATATATCCGATTTTTCGGATATCCGACTATTCGGATATCTGCTATTAATGGATATGGATACAGATATAGGTTACTAAATATCTGATTGGATCGGATATCAAGAAAAAAATCCGACCAGATACATATATCCGATTTTGCACAACCCTAATACTCGGTTCTACCTTGCCTAACAAGGTTGCCTATCATTGTAATCACAAGGAAGCTATAGAGATTCATAAACAAGTGAAAGAATTAATAATCAAGGGATTAATTTAAGAATCCCTTAATCCTCATGCTATATTGGCTTTTCTAGTACCTAGACTTGAAGACTTGTTTGACTATTTGAACGATACATCTCTTTTTTTCCAAAATTGACCTTCATAGCAGGATTCGAATGAAGGAAGCCAATGAGTGGAAAATAACATTAAAAACAAAAAATGGGTTGTATGAATGGATGGTGATGCCCTTGATACTGTTAAACTTTCCTAGTACCTTTTATGAGACTTATGAATGAGGTACTTATGCCTTTCATAACAACATTCTTATGTACAGTTTGAACAAAAAAGAACTTGTAAAGCATCTTGATCTTGTATTTCTTTCCCTTGGAAACAAAAAATTGTACGTTAAGCTAGAAAAATGTGAATTCTTTGTATCTACGGTTACATTTCTAGGCTTTGTTGTATGTAAGAATTGGATAGCCATAGACGAGACCAAGATTGAAGCCATCAAGACCTGGCCAATCACAAGTAGCTTGACCCAAGTAGGGTCCTTCCATGGAATTGCTTCCTTTTACCAAAGATTCATTAGGCAGTTTAGTACCCTCTTAGCTCCCATCACTAAATGCATGAAGAAAGGAGAGTTCTAGTGGAAAAGGCCTGCTCAAGAAGCTTTTGAAGTGATCAAGACTAAGTTGGGAGAAGCACTTATCTTAGCCTTACCCGAATTCCAAAAATCATTTGAGGTGGAGTGCGATGCTAGTAGAGTAGGCATTAGTGTGGTCCTCATCTAATAAGGAATGACTATGGCTTATTTTAGTGAGAAACTACAGGGACCCCACATGAAATATAACAAGTATGATAAGGAACTTTATGTACTTGTAAGGGCCTTAGATCACTGGTCACGCTACCTAAGGCCCTGATAATTTATATTACACATTGATCATGACTCACTAAAATACATTAATGGCCAACAAAACCCTAGGCATGCTAGATAGGTGGAGTTTCCACAATCCTTTTCATTTGTAGATAAACATAAGAGCGTCAAAACTAATGTCATAGCTGATGCCCTCTGTAAGAAATATTTTATGCTCTCTTTAATGGAATCTAGAGTCCTAGAGTGCATTAAGGAGATATACAATGAAGATGAAGACTTGGGGAGCTACTTTAAGGACCAAGATAGGATGAAGGGTTTTTTCATGCTTGAGTATGGTTTTCTCTTCAGGAACAACAAGCTTTGTATACCCAAAAATCATGTTCAAGAACTACATATCCATGAGGTGCATGGTGGCGGACTTGCATGTCATTTTGGAATCAACAAAACCAATTATGTACTTCAAGATCATTTCGTTTGGCCTAGGATGGTAGCATATGCACAAGGTATAGTGGCAAGATGTACCACCTGCCAAAAGTCTAAGAGTCACTTCCATCAAATATTGTATACTCCCTTTCCCGTCCTCCACCAACCATGGGATCATGTTAGCATGGATTTTATCATAGGATTGCCTTGGAAACCAAGGCAACATAATGTTATAATGGTGGTAGTAGGTTGATTATCTAAGATGGCTCATTTCGTTGCTTGCCATCAAATGGATGATGTTGCTTATGTAGCCAATCTCTTCTTCATAAAGATAGTCAAGTTATATGGTATACCCAAATCCATTGTTTCGGATAGGAATATCAAGTTTCATATTTATTTTTGGGATACATTGTGGAGGCTAGTCGGTATAAAACTTTTCGTTGGTATTGCCTACCAACCACAAACCGATGGCCAAAGTGAAGTAGCAAACTGAACCCTTAGCATGCTCCCTTAAAGTTTGACCCATAAATCCTTTTGGGATTGGGATACCAAACTTAACTTTGCTGAATATGCCTATAACCCATCTGCTACTTATGCCACCGAACAATCACCTTTTGAGGTTTTATATAGGTTAAATCCAACCTCTATTATAGATCTCTTACCCCTCCCCATGGGAGAAGTTATAAGTTTTGAAGCTAAATATCAAGCTAAGGTCATGAAAAGAATACATGAGCAAGTGAGGCTAAAGATTAAAAAGGTGAAAAAACTAAGCAAAGCAAGAGAAAGCGAGCATCGCAAACAACACTTGTTTGAGCTCGAAGATCTAGTTTGGCTTCACTTATGCAAATAACACTTTCCCACAAGGAGAAAGAACAAATTTATGCCTAGGATTGATGGGTCCTTATAAGGTGCTGGAAAAGATAAGGGGATAATGCCTACAAAATCAAACTATCCTAAGACATGGAGAAAATCTCCAACACTTTCTATGTAGAAGACTTGCTTCCCTACATACATGATGAGATTTTTGATCACACCACGTATTTTTTTCAAGAAGAAGAGAATGATGAAGGAGAATCCCCATTACAACACTCCATATTAGCCACTTATTATCCTAAAACTAAAGGGCCATAAATCCTTCTAATGTGGGAAGGATTTTACCGCCTCTAAAACCAACCCAAAAATATGTGCATGGTAGTCATGCAACTTAACATCCAGCCAGCCTCCACTTCATGGCTCCCTCTTTGAACCAAAACACAAGCCAACCACTTGCCAACACAACCACTCATGGCTTCCTTTTTTTTAGCCAAAATGAAGCCACCAACTTGCCTTCCTCAACCACCTGCACACAAATCAGTGGGGATAAATTCCAACCTTCTTTAACCAAAATGCTGCTACCAACCTACCATTGCTAGCCACATGTGCATAACTCGGTGGGGACCAGCTCTAAGCTTCTTTTTTGAGCCAAAAGGAAGCCACCAACCTACCATTCCCAACTACCTGCACATAACTCCAGTGGGGACCATTTCCAATGTCAACCTATAAGAAAAAGAACAAAAGTATAGGCTAGTGGAAGGTTGACGTATTGTATAGACTATGGTAGCACTTTTTATTGATTAATCCTTCACTTAATGTACTTTTGGACAGCCTAAGATGTAGTTTATAATGGTTAGCTCAGCTTTTGTTGAAATCAATGATCTAATATTTAACTAAGTAGCTAATTTTCGTGCACCCCATCTCAAAATTAGAAAAGGCACATGCACACAACTCAGTGGGGGCTAGTTCTAGGCTTCTTTTTTAGCCAAAACATAAATGCCAACCTACTATTCCTATCCACTTGTGCACAACTCAGTGAGGATCAATTCTAGGCTTCTTTTTTGAGCTAATATGCAGCTGCCAACCTACCATTCCCAGCCATCTGCGCATAACAGGGTTCATTTCCAACGTTAACCCGTAAGGAAAAGAACAAAAGTATAGGTTAGTGGAAGGGTAAGCCTACTATGCAAAATAAGGTTAGCTCAACTTTTGTTGAAATCAAGGATGTAATAGCTAGCGAAGTAGTTGATTTTCGTGCAACCCATCTCAAAATTAGAAAAGCTATGGGAGGAGTTGTGTAGCACACGATTGAGGGCAAGGAGTTAACCTTTTGGGCTGGTGAGAATTGAACTCAAATAGTTAGCTTTATTAGATTACTACAAAGTTTAAATTCTAACAAGCTATATCCACTTTGTTAAGGACTTAGTTGCTTTGTAACTATATCTTTTTCCACACCTTTAAAAGTGTGAGACATAGTTGATTATAGGAGACTTTTGGCCTACTTATTTCCTCCCTTGTGTTAAGTGAAATCCCACCTCCAAAGCTAGTGGATGCTTTGGTTGAGTTGTTTGAAAAAAAAACTGTTTCTTTTATCCTAAGTGTTGCAAGGCTTAGGTGGTAGCATCAAGTATATGAACTAAGTGATACATAGTTCATATCCTCTCTTCTTCTCTTCATCTTTAACCCCTTTAACTTCAATGGTCATCCTAACCATCATTTTTATGCCTAGCTTACCCTAATTTGCATCCACCATTCATCAAATATTATTCTACTTCTCATCTCTTTTCTCTATTTTTGCTTTTGGTGGTCAATTATTCCATAAGTCACCATCTTCCATTAAGCATGTGGTAGTTTGCTTAGCATATGCATTATCTTATTGTTTGAAAGCTTCTTCCAGTTCTTGTTGGGTAGTTTTTTTACCTTGTCATAGCCCTCCTCCCAAGTTTTTTTTTAAAAAAGATTTATTAGATAAGACATTAGAGTAGGTTCTTCTATAATATTTCTATTACACTATGAGGAAGCTACAACATGACAAACTTGATTTCCTATGTGATACTTTGTCCTGTTGTTAATCATATGAATTTCAATAAGAAAACTACGCTAATCAGAATTAAGTACATGAACGTCAAGTAAATAGTCATAATAGTAACAAAAAGTAAATTCATAGGTTAGAGTAATGTAATCATTAGATGTTATGGTATCAACCCATATTCTAATGGCTACACACACACACAACTTTGTAACTATAAAGGTTATTGATCTATTTCATTCTACACAAATTTTCACAACAAAGTTTAGTTTATTTTAAAAGAGTCTCTAAAAATGTTTCAAGATTTAATAAAAGATGTATAATCTAATAAAAAAAATCCTCTATTTATATTAATTAAAATAACAACTAGGTATTCATAGAGTAAAGATACATTTAAACTAATTTCTACTCAAGGTTATGCACAATAAATTATCAAAAATCAGTATACTACTACTACCACTGCAACAAACTCAATAATAGTTCTAAGTAACCATTGTTAACAACAACCCTACTATATACAAAATAATCATACCTTTAAGTTATTAGTTAAACACACTCCTTATAATAGAAAAAGAGTTGTAGTTCCATTAGCATCACCGCAACTAAAAACAAAATAAATACTAATAAGAAGGACACTAGATAAAACTAATAAGATATACTTAATAAACCAGCCATAAGTACACATACACATAATGCAAAACAATCCTACCTCTAATTTAGAGGTTAAGCACACTCCTTACAATGAAGGAATAACATAAAAAACTAATATAAGTTAAATACCAAGGGCAATAGACAAATGATGAGAGATTAAATAAACCAAGCAAACATGGCTTTGGGCTTTCAACCATAACAAAAATAGAAAAATATGTGAAGTTGGGGGTGGATCGATGGAGAAGTGGGGGTGGAGTAGGGGAGGGAGGTGGCTTCCCAAGAGTTACACTGACATCATGTGGTGTTCCCATATACGATAGTAGCGACAACCAACGTCTCTCCCTTAAAGAGAAACAACAACACTAAGCATTGCTCCTAAGGAGGAAGCAATGATACTCAACACCATTCCTCGGGGGCTGCAATGACACCTAACACCATTCCTCTACCTTAGCATAATTTTTAAAAGCTAACACCTTCAAAAGACGGTGACATTTGCTTTGCTCGTATATGATTTTAGATCTAAAATTTGAAAGGAAAGAGAGAGATTGAGAAGGGGAAGAAGATCAAAGGAGAGTGGTGAAGGAGGATAGGATGGAGAATGGTAGAAGGTGGTTCTGCTAGTGTAAGTAAATGAAGAGCATATAGGATAGTACAGGTATATTATTTTTTGCCGAGTGAACTTTTGTTTTCTAAATAAAAGCTACAATTGATCTAAAGTAATACAATTTGTCAAAAATTAGCATAATATTACTATTGTGACATATTCAACAACACTTCTAAGTGATTGTAGTCAACAACAATCCTACCAAATGTATAACAACCCTACCTCTAAGTTAGAGGTTAAACAAAATCCTTACAATGAATAAAGATAAACAATTCGGTTAGTATCACCAAAATGATAGGAAAACAAAAATAAGTTCAATACCAACAACAAGGACAAGAGTCAAACTTATGAGATCAACTTAATAAACCAACCATAAGAGAACACAATGCAAAATAATTCTACTTCTAAGTTAGAGGTCAAACATAGTCCTTATAATGAACGAAGAGTAGCGATTTGGTTAGCATCACCAAGATGATAGGAAAACTAAAATAAATTTAATACCAATAGACAAACTAATGAGAGACTTAATAAAACAGGCAAACATGGTTTTGCCCGTAACACAACTCAAATACCAGCAAACAAAGAAGTAGGGGGTGGAACATAAGAGGGAGCCAATTGCCCAAAGGTTGTACCGATAGTTACAATCAATCACTCCCTTGAGTTGCATTGACATCACCCGGTGCTCTCATGAGAGTAGCGATAATACTATTTGCTGTTTTTATGGATGACAACTACGTCACCTAGTACCGGAAGAAAGCAATGGCACTCACCAAAGGCTGAGGACAATATTGACACCTAACGTCGTTTCTCATAATTGCCTACCGATTTGTTTTGTTACTTTTTCTTAGCTGTTCAGTGACCCTGAATTACTGTACCATAACACTAATAAAAAGTCAAAATTAATATCTTCATATATCTTGTCTTGATTGTGTCTAGTTTCGGATCCAAAATTAGAAAGGAAAGTAAAAGAGATCTAGGAAAGGGAAGAGATTGAACGATAGAAAAGAATAATGATAAGAGGGATAATGTCAAATATGAGAAGGTAAAAAAACGTAAAGTGGCGGGGACTAATAACAAAACGGCGAAGGTGGTTCGGTTAGGATAAATAAATGAAACGCGTATGATATAGTTTCGGTGCAATATTTTCTACTCAATAAAATTTTATTTTTTAAATTGTTGCTACCTTATTTGAATAATAATCTAAAATGGCGGTTGTTCCAAAAAAAGGCTGGTCGATAAGCCTAAGGTGGGAAGCGACATGAGCAAAAGACAGTGCGGGAAATTGCTAGAAACATCTGTGAGGGGAAAAGCAAGTTCACCGAAATAGAACTGAATTTTTATTTTTATTTTTTTGTGTGCGTGTGTGTCCTCGTCCGCCACGAATTTGGATTGATTGGTTACATATACATGGTATAATAGAAAAGTTGGTAGTGTCTTTTCAGAGGTAAATGATAGATGCTCTCGCTACCATCATGACGGGTGATTCAGTTGCATCGGATATGGATGTGATGGAAATTGAGCCTTCAAACTCCGCCGCTGTTAATGTAACCGCTGCCGCCCCGCTTGACTCCGCTAGAGGCTTCCTCACCGTGGCTCGCCAGCTCTTCGATGAAGGAAAACCTTCTCAAGCCCTCGAAGCGGTAAAGAATCATCCTTCCTGTTAACTTGGTTATAGATTGTTTGGAAATTGCTTGCTCCTTCGCCTGTTACATATATGGGACCCTGAATATGTGTCAAAAGAAATGTGCGATTAGGGTGTGAACTAATGGAGGATGTAACATAATTGCAGAAGTTGCTTATGGGTTTGCAAAATTTCATCGGCCATTTGTTTCCTTGAACGCAGAACAGGAGAGCTCGGATAGTTTCTTTTGGCAACTGATGTTTTAGTTCAGTTTCTATAAGCAATTGACGTGCTCTTATTTCGTTTGTGAATGATGATGAGCCAATAGCGTTGATTAATGTCTCAAGTGTCATGATCCACTGGTCTTTTTACTATTTGTCACACCTTCAAAGCTGCCTAATTGAAAATGACAGTTGCTGGATGTTATCTACCTTCACGAGTTGTAGAATCGGGGCATTAATTGATCTGTATCTAGTGTGCATCCATCAATGCTTTCAGTGACCAAACCGAACAATTCTATCGTAGCCCTGGGTACGTAGACTACTTCTTAGTTAAACACCCTTTGAAGGAGGACACTTTTTCTTTTTCCTTTTTCCCCCATGCCACTAGGATTTTTGGGCTTCTTATGGCTACAAATTTATGGAGACGGATGCCATGACTTTCTTATTTTTCCAGGCATTGATCCCATATTACTTTTTCTGGTTGATTCCATTTATGGCAATCTTGGATAATGAACATTGAAAGTGAGTTCTATTATACCCTTATGTACCAAAAAGTGGGATAAAACCAATATTGCGGGACTATTGATAAACATTCTCTTAGACATCTTAGCTCTTGAAGCTGGCATTAAAGAGGATTTTGATGTAGGGGTGCTTGTTCATCCCTAATGCTTTATAAGAAGCCATTTCTGGTAATCACAACCTCAATGATAATCAAGCCATAATGATTCTAGCTTTAGCATACTAGTTTTGTCTTGGATATGTTGATTAACTCTCACTTAAAGTTTGGGAATCAAATGTTTGACATTTAGACTAGTGTGATCGTTTGTAGTTTATTGGACTTCACAAGGGCGATACACTTTCATTTTTGTGGGTGCTAGGGTAGATTCACATAGATAGTAAGGCTAAACAAAACAACTATTAAATAAACACTTAGACTTTATTTAGTGTATACACAAGTCCAATAGATAACAATAAAATACTGCTGAGTTACATATAACTAACTAGACCAACATTTACGGGCTTGTTATTAAAGACTTATAAAATTCTAATGGACTAGTCGACCAACTGAGCACTTGATCGCAAACCTTCTTTACGCCTCAAGTTGCTCATCTAAATTGTTGAAAATGAGTGAGTGAAACTACAATTTAATTGGCAGCCAAAATAGAGCAGTTGATTCAAAACATATCTTCTCAAGAAACATGAATACACACTTATTGAATAGATAATCAAGAAACTCTTATATAGTATGGATTTATAATAAAAAGTAATTGTTCAATTATATGATATAAGGTTTGAGCAACAAATGCAATCAAATGGTCAACTGAAATAACGCAGGAGCAGATAAAAATTTAATAATCAAACCATAAAAGATAATAGACGCATATATCAATTAGACAAAGGAAGGTGCAATTTTGTCCATTCTCCTCTTTGGCTAGGGCACAAAAACGATAACTAGTTGATGTTCCTTAGACAACTAATTAATGACCCCTTATCATTAGTTGGGGGGTCAAAAAGACGTCTTGAATAGTGCACTACAAAATAGACACAGTATTAATTAACAATCTTACACTACTCATGGGCTAGAAAGGGCTTTCCTCACATTTTGGTGGCACAATTATAAGACAGTAAAATGGTTTTACCCACAGAATTACAATAATAACAACTTATAAGGAAAAATATTCACTTGAAACAATTGATAGCAATTAATACAATGCTTGATCTCAAATTTAATTCAGAATATATAGTCATAAAACATATAATAGGAATGAATTATGCATATACATAGGCATATTTTATAAAAATAGAAAATAAGAAGTGGTTGCAGAAACATAGCATATTAAAAAAAAAGGGCGGATAAATTAGTTACATGATAATATATGATAAACAAAGGATAAGTGATCTGTTATGGACAATAGACATAAAAAATGGTAGGGTGATAGGCTAATTACTTACCTGAAATTAATCCGAGCCGAAATAATACAAGTTCATTAGACAATGAACCCATACATTCATAACAAATAATATAGTTTAAAAAATATGTTGTATATTTTATATCAATATCTCAACAATATACATCTTTACATTATAGACTATATTTTTAAGATCAAGTAGTAGATGAATTTGGTTGAATCCCCAAAAGTCTATATAGGCATGACCCATTGTACCATCAAATCCAATCCTTGAATTTAACAACTTATCTATTCTCCTCTGCTAACAAAGCTAGATTACTAAGTAATGGTTTACCATCCATTCTTATGCATCATTGGTTCGGTAGTGCGAGTGTGTGTGTGTGTGTGTGTGTATGTAGATATAACTATACATATATATGCCGGTTTCAATAATGCTTTATATCTATTGTATCTCAAAATCTGCAACTACAGGAAACCCAATTTTAGCAATCTTATGCAGAGAACATAAAATTGCCCTCTTATCCAGCCAATACTTGATTAAGACTGATAATGTCAATCACATTTTCATCCATTAAAAGTCAAAAGCTAGGGGATAATTTTTTTCTTTATTGTTTTATGCATTTGTGTGATAAATTCTTGTGCCACTGTTGTTAGGACTGAATACTTTTGGACGCTAGATCATAAATTTTAGAGTTCATGATGGGCGCTAGCCAATTTATGCTACAACTGATGTCATTCATGTTGATATTGGACCAACTTTGGCTCATCTTTTGGTGCTTGATCCTAACATGGAAGTTGTCATTTTGAATTTTTGTGCTTGTGTAAGTCTAAAATTCGAACAGAAGTCTGACTCATGGTTGATTTAAGAATTCAAATTCTTGTCCTAAGTTTGGTAGCCTAGCCTATCCCATACAATAGCTTCCCCCTAGCTGGGAAAATGATGCCCTCTATGCATCACCTTAGCATGGGGCCTATTACTTTAGGCTCAAATCTGTGTAGATGCCTTTTTTCATAGGCTTAGTCCTACCTACTGGAGCTTATGAGAATTAGTAGGATTTAGTTATTTAGGTTTATTAGTTACCGTGATATTATTTTATTCTTGTATTTGGAATATATTAAGCATACTGGAGTATATTATAATATATTTTGAGCATTATTTTGGGTTATATTATACTATATTGTGTATATTATAACCATTTTTTTTCAAACTTATGCTTCTTATTCTAAATATAAGTGAAGTCATACATTTTCCAATAAATCTGACATCGCATCTGGGTTTTTGATATTTGCTCTTGTGGACAGAATGTGGATATGTATATCTAGTTTGTGCACCCTTACTTATGGCTATAACTTCATGCAACATAACTCTTGTCCCTTATATACTATAAGAACACATTATATTCATGTTCTTTCACGTGCTCCTTACTTCTCCAACCTTAGCAGCAATTGTTCCTCCTGCAATAATAATTAAGGGTGTGTAAACCTGAATATTTGTATCTATTCAGACACATTCATATCTTGCCCATCAAATTAGATATTCAAAAAATAAGATTGATATTGAATATATCCCTAAATATTTATTTCACTTGCTTTGAGAATAAGAATAAAAAATTTGAAAAAAATAATAAAAAGCTGATGGTAATGCACATTATACGTTATCATGTTCTCCATTTTATAGTTCTTTATGGTTGAATATGTTCCAAATACATTACAATACAGAATCATATATTAGATATACGTATAATATGTCCAAAATAAAGTATAATATTCTCCACATGTAAAATATACGAAAAAGGGATATTTGATTGGTTTAGATAATGTAATAAAAAATTGGACAGGATGTTGTCTCTCTTCGTAATTGGATGTTTTCAGATTGGAATTTTTGGTTAACTAATTGAAATTTTGGATACTGCTTTTCCCGCACAGCCCTAATAATAACCTGCATATCCTCCTGGTCCTATTTGAACACAAAAAGGCATTAACAAATAGCAAGTTCTTCTTTAACTCACCAGAAACAATATATACTCATGCAGTTCATACCCTGCTATTGCTTTGATGAGGTTGCATCACTTGTCTTTCATAGATTGGTGGTAACCTTGGGAGAAAGTATGAAGTGTTATAAGTGGGAATAATCCTGACGGACTGCGCTGGAGCATGCGAGAACATCAACAGGGACACAAGCAGCTCAACTAAACCTAGCATTTCACACTTAACCAATTTCAACCATTCAATATTTTCGAGAATGGTATGAAGAAAGAAATGCACATAATTAAAGAAAAATCGAAAGAATTGAAAATAAGCATAGGTTGGGGGTGAACATGGGATACCCCTTGTATTAGCAATATTAATAAAGTTCACTCAGCTGGAATACATCTAAATGTAAGTCATAATACCCATTTGGTTCCAAAAACATCCAGCAGCGAATTAATTCCCAAAATATTGACTTTTACAAAATATAATTTTGTGCATAATGCTTTGCAAAATATTGAACCTACCTACTCAAAACAGCAGTGGAAGCACTAGAAAAAAAGTGTAAGCCGATTGGCAAAAAACAAAATAACAAAAGAAACCCACCATGCTTCAATTACTCAATTCCAATCACCTTGTTGTTCAATAAACCTGTTCAAAAGAAAACAGCACTGATCTAATTGAAATGTTTGCTCAGTTAAAAAAAAAGTAACGAGTAACCATGATACTACTATGAAGTAATTGAGGTAGCCTTCTTCAAAATTTTCCTCTTATTGCCATACCAACTGTAGTATCATCAATGTTTGAAGCAAAAGCACCAACAGCTGTGAGTGGAAGCAGTGGCAGCGGCAGCAACCTTCTTCTCTTTGGCTGTTGTCCTCTTTGCACTCCTTTTTGTTTGTTTTCTAATACATTGCATATGGTGCATCTCTACTGTGGACCTTTTTCCCTTACCTCACTAGCCTAACAATTCTTCTATTAACTGTGGGTGGGTGAGCTGTGGGTTGTAGGCAGTCTTGTACATTGCTACAGAATAGTATACTATAGGGAAACAAAATGCAGTTGGTCGTTTCTTTCACTAGCTATACATCTATGTGCATGCCTACTAGGAATCTGTGCAGATTGCCATTGTCTATATAGACAGCTCTTTTTGTTCAAATGGATGGTTAACCCTTCCCTAACCTCGAATTCATCAAAGCCAAAACTATGAATGCTAAAAAATCTATTGTCATGTCCAACTACATTCAAAATTTCACAATATTAGGATACATTCCTCATCAGTTGCCCTTATTTTCAACAATCATGATCATGAAATTCCTCTTTATGACTAAAAATGAAATGGCGTGTGTGGAAAACCAGGTGGTAGCTTATTTGTTAGCTGAATTCTAGGAGTGTTTTTAGGCTGATTATGTTTTTTTTTGAATTTATGCTGTATATTTAAGTATCAGATGATTTCCTATTTTATAGGAAAATTGTTAGGTAGTAAATCTATTTATGCTTGATGTTGCTGTATGAAAATGTCTTTGTTCGCTTAGCATGGCTAGAGTCTAATTTTAATTGTTGTCTAACAAGTGATGAATGAGACTTGTGATGTGTGTGCTAAACAAGTCGGCACATGCTTAATGGAAGATGGTGGCTTATGGGATAATTGACCACCGAAAATTAAAATGGAAAAAAGAGATGAGAAGTAGGATAATATTTGATCTAAGGTAGAGCCAGAGATCTAACGCTCGCAACTGCCACTCAAGGTCTCAACACTTGAGATAAAAATTGTGAGATTTTTCACTCAAAACAAAATTTTCACTTAAATTTGTAGAGGGGAGGGAGCTTGAAAATGTAATTTGTAATTCAAGGGGTAGTGTGCTCCATTGTGTTGAGGCTACCCATATTTATAGCAGCAGCAACCATGAGTATAAAAAGTCCATTCTACCCTTCCCTTTTACCTACCTAGTCACATTCCAACTAATTTAGTTATATAATACAAGCTAACTAGGAGTTGAATTGTAACTAGATTTGGTTCATCACATGTGGGGTATGGGCTGATTTTGATAGCTGTACCCATAATGGCTGACCATACATGTTTGCATTGATAGGTAATACATTAAGGTACATTTATTCAATCACTTCCCATGTTCATCAATAAAAAAAATTCAGATTAGGGAGGGTAATGGCCACGACCAGTAGGTGGGTTCAGGGTTGGCTTGGGTTGGTTATTAACTTGAGTTGGGTATTACCTAGAGTTGACTTGGCTCATTTCTTCACCTACTCCATCATCCACTTGCCTTACTTTTTCTTGCCATCTTTTATTTTGAAAATGGCTGCATCATGTGGCTGATTTTTCCTTGGCTTAGGTGGCACAAAACTTGATAATTGTACACAACGCAAAAGGGCTGGCTGGAAATTTGAGTAGTTGATGTACCGCCTTGCATGGGTTATGCATGTAACTTGTATGGTTTGTGCATGGGCTGATACATCTGCTTTTTTTCTCTCTATTTGTTTTAGCTAATTAATTTTTTTCAAGTTAAGAGTGTTTTGGGATCTCCTAACTTGGGACAATTAATTACTGAAATATTATTATGGGATGCTCTTGCATCAATTTGGCTCAATTTATTTGTGAGAGATTGTCATTATTTTGTGATGTCACTTTGATGTTTTTTGAGAGTAGATATCCCACTGTTATTTTATACTTTTCCAAGGTTTGTGAGGTTAGAATTTTCTTGATTGAATGATCTTTTGATCAAAATAAAATTATTAGTGGCATAGAAACAAAATTGTTAGAAAATTTTGATAAATATTGGGGTGTGATTATGATGACTATGGCAACTATTTTGAATCTACGTTATAAATTAAAGTTGGTAGAGTGTTGTTAGGTGAAGAGGTAATGTTCGTAAATTATGTTATGAATTGTTTTGTGAGTATGAGGAGAAGTATAAGCGTATGGTGAACAGTTCAATATCGCGTGATTCCGGAATTAGTAGTTAAAGTTGTGGTTCAAGTGTTAGTTTTTGTGACTTTGGGTTCAAGTAAATCTATTTATTCTCACACAACAAAGGAAAAGTATTAGATACTAAAAACTATACACAAGTAGAAAAGCATGTCCTATGGAATACAAGTTACTAGTACTTCTAAAGAAGTTACTTCTCTTCAAATTACTGTTCATATCTATGGTAAAAATTATTTGGAGTGGGCTTAATCAATCGAACCAGCCATAAATGGAAGGAGCAAGCTTGGATACCTTTACCGGAGTAGCATAGAAATCTGTAGTCAGATTTAAAGTATGGAGGTCCAAAAACTCTTTGGTAATTGCTTAGGTCTTAAATTCAATGGGCTCTTCTATTGCAAATCCTCACATGTTCATGATCACCACAAAGGAGATTTGGGACTTGGTTCATGTCACTTACTTTGATTTGGAGAATTCTTTCTAGATTTTTGAATTGAAGTCCAAATTGTGGAACTCCAAGCAAAGTGTTTGTGATGCTACCATTTATTATAATGAGATGGTAGAATGGTGGCAAAAACTTGATCAATGCTATGATGATAAGTGGGAAAATCCCAATGACTACTCATATTTTAAAATGAGAAGAGAATGATAGAGTGCCCATGTTTTTGGAGGGTTTAAATCACATTCTTGATGAAGTAAAGGAGCGAATATTTAGTCGTAAGCCACTGCCATCAATACGAGAGGTATTCTCGGAGTTGAGACAGGAAGAAACACGAAAGAGGGTGATGTTCAACACTATACCGGCCACTACAAAGGCTGGCATTGAAATACAAGTAATGGTTCATAAGGATAAAAGAAGAAAGAACCCTTGGTGTGATTATTGCAAAAAAACATGGCATACATTTGATACTTGCTGGAAGCTCCATGGCAAGCCGTTAAATGTGCAGAAGAAAGGACATGATAAATGAGGTAACAAAAGAGTATTTCATACCATATTTTGTGAACATCAGGAGCAATCAATTAACTTTAGAGTGTTACCTTTCACAAACAAGCACTTGGAGCATCTTGTTAAACTCATTCAATCTCCACAGTTCACTTCCTTCAGCTTCACTCCTAAAAATTCATCTTGTTCCTTAGCCCACCAATGTAATATAAACCGTATTTCTAGTATCTTCTATACCCTTTGGATAATTGATTTAGGAGCAACTAATCATATGACCAGTTGCTCATAATTGTTTTCCTCCTACAGCTTAAGTGCTAGCAATAAGAAGGCTAAATTTGCTGATGGATCATTCTCAGTAATTGTTGGAAGTGGATCATCAAAATTTCACCAAACTTAATGCTTGAAAATGTTCTCCATGTTCCTCAATTATCTTGCAGTTTGCTACAAGGAAACTGACTCATAATCTTAATTGTCAAATTATTTTTTCCTCGTTTTATTTGATTTTCAGGATATAAACTCAGGGAGGATGATTGGCCGTGCTAGAGAAGCGGGAGGTCTTTATTAGTTTATGGATGATTTACAACATGGACGCCCAACTCAAAGCTCTTGTCTGAGTTAGTTTCCATCCTTCTTAGGAATGAAGTTATTCTATGGTATTATAGGCTTGTCCATCCAAATTTTAATTATCTATAATTGTTTTCCAAATTATTCATCAATAAAAATGTCATTGTTTCAATGTGAAATTTGTGTTGTGGCGAAACATGAGAGAACATCTTGCCCTCCTTGACCTTGTAAACCAACCGCACCTTTCTTTCTTATTCATAGTGATGTATGGCCCCTCTTGCATCCCTACACTCTCTAGGAATTAAAAAAAAAAACTTTGTTTCTTTTATTGATGATTACATGAAAGCTAATTGGGTGCTCTTGTTGAAGGAAAAATTTGAAGGGAGAGTTTTCAAGAAATGTTACAAAATGTTGCAAATGCAATTTAATTCCCACATCAAAATGTTTTGGCGTGATAATGGAACATAATATTTTAATAACATGTAGGAACTTTTTTCATAGATAAAGGGATTATCCATCAAAGCTCTTGTATGGGTACCCCAAAGCAAAATGTGGCAATTGAGTGTAAGAATAAACATCTTGAAATTTTATGAGCCTATAATGTCCCAAGTTCTTATTGGGGTGATTGGATTTTGACAGCCAATTTCCTAATAAATAGAATGCCCTCTAAGGTTCTTAATTTCAAGGCACCTTTTAATGCCCTCCATGATTTTCTTGAATTGGCTCAACATTACTTGTTTGCATATTTGGGTAAACCATTTTTGTTCATTAAAAACATTTAAGTAAATTGGACCCTAGGGCATGAAAATATATTTTCTTATGCTATTCACCAACCCAAAAGGGTTATAATGCTATGATCCTACTGCGTAGATGATGTTTGCTTCCATGGACACTATTTTTTTCAGGACAAACCATTCTCTACACCTCTTCTTTAGGGACATACATCTAGATAAGATTCACTTTAGAGAGATTTGTTACAAAGGGGGGAAGAGAGAGATATGGATAAATATTAACCAAGAAATTTTCTTGTGCCTAATTCACCTTTGGCCACATTTGATCTTAACCAATTAGTCCAAAAATAAGGTTTAGCTGAACCTATTTTAGTATTTAAGTTAGCATCCTAGCCAACCCATATTGTTGCAAAATAACCAAGATACGCACCAAATATTCTGTTGGTCTATTTGGATGATTGCACACAAGGAGGATTCCATACAAAAAACAAAGACCTCTCTTTAGATAGCCATGAAATAGACTCAAGGGAAACTTAGTTTAGTCACTCTTAACCATCTCAGGATGATGATTCTTCTAATGATTATTTAGTTTAGTCACTCTCAACCATCTTAGGATGATGATTCTTCGAATGATTATTCTTGTAACTTGAATATCCCAATTGCTACAATCTTGTTCTAAACAACCTCTATACCCTTTATCTAAATTTGTATCATATTTGAATCTTTCACACTCATGTTTTACTAACCATGTGTCATTGGTGGAAATCCCTAAGAGTGTGTAGGATGAGAGGCTACTATTGAGAAGATGAATGCTCTTAAAATGAATGCAAGAAGCTTGGGAGAAAGTGGAATGGCAAGAGGGAAAACTCTAGTGGACTATAGATGGGTGTTCATAATGATATACAAGTTTGATGGAACACTAGAGAGATACAAGGTCAGGCTGGTGGCTAATGGCTTCACACTAAAGTTTGATATAAACTATAGAGTAACATTTGCACCTATGGAAAAATGAATACTATATGTGTGCTCATATCAATTGCAGTGAATCTAGATTGGCCTTAGCCAAATGTCAAGAATGCTTTCTTGAATGATAACTTAAAAGACGAAGTTTATATGACTCCACCCTTGGGCTTTGAAGAGAACCTTAACCAAAAATTTTGCAAGCTACAAAATTCCCTTTATGGTCTAAAGCAATCACCAAGGGCCTACTTTGAAAAATTCACAAAATTAGTGGAGAAGCAGGGTTGCAAAGAGTCCCAAGTTGATCATACAAGTTTACAATAATATCAAAGAAGGGAGGATTGTTGTTCTGATTATATATGTTGATGACATCATCTTAATGGGTTATGATTTGACTAAAATTGAGTGGCTAAAAATAGAATTAGCTAATGAATTTGTAATGAAGGACCTAGAAGCTTTGAAGTATTTCTTAGGGATGAAAGTTGCAAGATCTAAAAGAGAATTATTATTAACGAAAGAAAGTATGTACTCGATCTATTGAATGAATTTGATATGAGTGGCTGCAAACCAGTTGATATACCCTTGCATGCAAATGTGAAACTTGGAAGCTGCAATAAAGGAGCACCTGTAGGCACCTCAAGGTATCAATGACTGGTAAGGAAATTGATCCCCTTATCCCACACTAGAGCCTTTACTGTCAGTTTGGTAAGTTAGTTTATGTACTCACCAAAGAAAGAACATTTAGAGGCCGTATGCTGCATTCTAAAGTACTTGAAAGGTGAAAACAAATGTAAGGGGTATTGAAGCCTTTACTGATGCTAATTGGGTTGGATTCATAGATGATATAAGTTAACTTCAGGGTATTATGCATATGTTTGGGTAAATCTAGTTACATGGAGGAGTAAGAAGCAAAATGTGGCTGTTAGAAGTAAGTGCTGAGGCTGAATTTTGAGTAATGTCCAATGTAATTTGAGTTGCTTTCGTTAAAATGTATAGTAGGTGAGCTATGGGATTAGTTCTCCTCTCTCTTGAAATTTTACTATGATAACAAGGCTACAATAAGCATTGCCCATAATGTGGTAGAACATGATCTTGGAATTGATTGGCACTTCTTCAAGGTGAAGATTGAGAAAGGCAGTATCTGCCTACCCTTTGTCCCAACTTTCTAGTACAATACGATCAAGCATAACCTAGTATACAACATTCTTACTGAGGGTTTGTTCAAATCAGCTTTTGATGTTTTGGTGAGCAAGTTATGCATATTTAACATCTATGCTCCAACATGAGAGGGGGTTTGTGTGGAAAAACATGTGATACCTAATATGTTAGCTGAATTATAGGATTTTTTTTAGGTTGACTACTTTATTTATTGTTTAAATTCATGCTGTATCTTTAGTATTAGATTAGGTCCTATTTTATAGAGAAGTTGTTAGGTAATAAATTTTTTTGTTCCCTGTAGTTTATATGGTGAATAATAAAAACAAAAGAAAACTTTTTTCTTCCTCCTATACCTATATGTTGTAAGTAGGTAATAAAACTGTAGCCACAATTGTGGTGGTGGTGGTTGTGGTGATGTTCTGTCAAAGTATACAAACGATGGATATTAGATGTCACAATTTTTGTGGTGTGATTTCTTTTATAGTGAATATCATTCTATATTGAATTCTCAACAACCTTAAAATAGTTATAATAACAGCTAAATCAAGCAAGCAAATGCTCCAAAATCATTTTGTTTTAATATCAATAGAAATAAGGACCTAAAAAATGTGCTAAATTAAACCTAATTAATTTAGAGGCAGTTAAATTCCTTGTTGGCGCCTAACCTCATGCGGGAACTGGTATGGTTCTTGTTAGTTTCTTCATCAATTGCTAATCTTTGTTTTGGGGTTGCCCTTTGTTCATGAGTTTAGGGTTGCATTCGGACCGTAGAATGATTCTTTGATTTGATCCTGATGTGAATAGTGTGCTTAGTACCCATATTAGTTGGTTAATAGAGAGGGGTTGACGGACATGATTCATTGAGTGGATTAGGGAAAATTTGAGGGGAGAGGGAGAGGGAGAGGGTAAGAGATGACTGATGACCGGCAGGGAGGACAGGGAAGAGCTTGAGAGCTTGAGAGGGAACCAAAGAATTAAGATTGTTGTCCATTAGCTGTGCATAGCCGACTTATACTATTACATCATATGGGCTATGCCCTTTCAAAAGATAGGAACTCATTTATTTTCCTAATCTTCAACATGTAACACCGACACAAGTTCCACTCAACAAAGGTGATGGATGATGATGTTCGTGAGGTATGAAATGATGGTGGACAAATAAGGGTAGGATAAAATGCAACAAATGTAACACTTAAACACCTCACAAAGATGATGTTTAAATGGATCTCAAAGAGAACTCACAACAATGAACCCTTTGATATGAATCAAATGAAGAAAACACAAAGAATCTTCATAGGATTCAAAACCAAAGAAAAGAAACACACAAAGAATCCTTAACAATAGCCACTTTCAACTCACATGGAATTGGAAGGTTTAAACTCTCTCAAAGGAGATGATTTTTATTTAAAACTCAAACTCTCTCTGAATTTGACACATGAGAAGACCCTTATTTATAGGCCATAACCCCCACGCCAACTCATACCAAAATCGTAGGATATTTTCGAATCAAACCATATCCTAACTAACCTTATCCACTTCTAACTAACTAACTAGTATGACCGTTAATTACACAGCCCACAAACTCGACTTTCCAGCTGTTAATTACAACTAATTACAACCTGTAATTACACTTAAATGATATGGCAATACATCATATAAAAATCGCTGCCTTATGAGCTAGTTAGTTACATAAAATAACAACCTTAACAGAGAAAACCCTAATTTGCATTACTCCACGTGTGGCGCTTGTTCCAGCAGCTTCCACATGTCATGCTGACGTGGCATAACATCCAACATGTCATCAAAACATAGGTTGACTCATCCCATAGCTGCCATATCATTAAGGTCTTGTTTGGTTGCTTGAAATTGCATAAAATGCAACTTATGCTTTGAAATTAAAGAAAGTGTCTTGTTTGACTTTGGCACTTCCAAGAACTCAAAGAAACTCCTCAAACATGTCTCAAAACCATGTTTAGTAGTAAATAAGGCCATGCTTCTACATCAATCTTTTAGAATGATATCTTAGTTAGATCTAACAAGATAAGCCTATTTACTTAAGTAATCAGACAATCACTAGATAGAGTAAATAGTTAAATATTAATTAATAAGGAAAGTTTTTAATAATATGCTAAAAGATAATATTCTAGAGGATCTAAAAAGTAGCTGTTTTCTTAGCTTTTTGACAAGTGGGCCAACCATTAGGGATTTCACACACCAACACTCCCCTCCTTATCAAGCTTGCCCTCAAGCTTGAAGTTGGTACCGAACAAGTAACTACATCTCAACATGCCTTTTTCCAACTTAGGAAGGGAAACTATGCTCTTCCTTTAGCTTTGACAAGAGCAGCCTTCGGGGGATTGTAGCTAAGGATGACCTAAAACCATGACACTCTCGTCTCGATAGAGAATATAGAGACCCGCATATGAAGTAAACTTGAGTTGGGATACTATGACAAATCTACGAGCTCTAGGCAATCCACTCGTGTTGGCCACAACAACTAAATTGATGTAACTGTAAGTAGGGTTATTGGAATTGGGGTTGTACATAGAATCAATAAGGGTTGTGAGAATTGGATTACGATTGTACAGATACCAAAAAATTGTGACCCCCATATAATTGCATGCTTTAAAATCTCATAATTGAAGTTAAAAAAAAAAAGAATACTAAAAAGTTGATTTTAAGCTTTTTTGGTCACTTATTAAGATGTAGCAACTAAAAAATAGTATACATTGTTAAATTATATGCACATAAAAAATTGATATATGGACTATGTGTAAAAGAGAAGATAATAGTGCCGCAAAAGAAAATAAAAAGGATAATTATAAACTAAATAGAAATGAATGAATAAATAACATCACAAAATTTAATATATATATATTTACTTTACGAATTAGAGTTTGAAGTCTTTTAAAACTACTTTTTTTTTTACGACAATTGGGTTCATTGTCATATTAATATCTCACACATATGTCCTTCATATTCAGTTTTGTTCAATGCATATTATGTGTAGAATAATAAGGATTGAGGTTTAAGGAAGAAATATAGTAGGCATAAGGGGAAAAATAAAATTTAAGGCAATTAGGGAAAAAATTAGAGTAAAAATGTAGGGTTGTAAATGCTACTGATATTACATGGCATTGTAAGATCCTACTATAATTTTACTACTCTAAGATTTTATTTAGGATTGGGGATTGTTTAGTGACTTGTGGATTATAGGACGTAAGATTTGGAATGAGAATTTTACAACTATGATGGGAAGCAGGAATAAATTTGATATGGATTGAAAGCATGTGTCTAGCTACCTTAGTGAAGACAATCAACAAATTCATGAAGCGCACTAGGGTGACAGGAGCACCATAAGACTATGGTGAAACAAATCGAGAAGTGTCCTAAAAGGATCATCTTCTCATCCTCCCAGGATTGGGGAGACCAGTTAGGGTTGGGGAAGTCTAAATAGGTTAGCCTAATATGGGCGTCTGAATCTAAAGAGGTGTCATGCTTTGAGTCCCTTGCATAGTAACAATGGGGAGACAACTAAGGGTTGGGGAAGTCTGCCACATGCATCAAAGAACCTCAGTGCTTGGAGGGGGAGGAACTAATTTGGTTCAAGTTGGAAGTGGAACTTGTTGTCTCAAGTGAGTATATCGTGCCCACATGGATGCCCCAAATTAAAAAACTCCCAGCATCGAACACAATGCGTGTTGTTTTGTAAAGACCCCTCAATAATCTTATAGCCTTCAAGTGTTGTGTGGGTTCTCATTCCATTAGCTAGAGGACCAAGTTTAATTGGTGGAGGGCGTGGTGCTAAATGGAAGGGCCCGGTAACTGACTATGTTGACCCTAGAGTGCTACTAGGAAAAGAGTGCGAGAAGTGTAAAGTCATCCGGATGGGAAGTGGTGATGGTAGCGGGATTTGTAGAGCACCCACCATCTTATGTCAGGATGAGTAAGTGGAATAAGAGGTAGGGGTGGAATAAGTTGCGGTGTTGGTAGTAGTAGGGTAAGAGAGGGGTGGTATAGTAGTAATTAGGGTGGCTAGGAGGTCGGTTAAGGGACACGGGTGATTAGCCGAGGTAGTGGGCAGGGTAGTAGTGGTTTGAGGGGTGTTGTGGGGGTCAGCGAGTGTTGTAGGGGGGTTTAAAGAGGGATGGTGATGTGGTGGTTGGCTAGGGTTTAGTGAATTTGAGGGTTTAGGGTGGGGATTTTGTAAAATTTGGGTTGTTGGGGTTGATTAGGAAATGGTAGGTGATCAGTGGTGGTTGCGTGAGAAGGGCGAAAGGTTGGGTGGTGTGACACAGTGGTTGTAGGTCTATGGAGGTGGTGGTGGTGGTGGTGGAGAGAGGTGACAATGGTATGGGGGTTAAGGTGGGGTAGGGATAGCGAGGCAAAGGTTGGCGGTGTTGCCAGTAGCTTCGCCAGTCAATTGCAGTGGCTTGGCAAGTAGGGCGAGGGGGTTGGTGGTTGTTGGTGCGGCTGTCGGCTTCGTCATCTTCTCTTGGGGCCGGGGCTTCTGAGTTAGAGCACGAATCTCTTTATATAGGATTGCTTTTCATTATTCTCGGTGATCCCAAAAAAATTGAATTAATCTTTCTAAAGCTTAATTGGTTTTTGCTGATCGACAAACACAATCTGGCTCTAATACCAATTTGGTATGGTTTTGGTTAGGTTCTTCATTAATTGCTAATCTCTATTTTGTGGGTGCCCCTTGGTCTTGAGTTTGGGGTTGCATTCGAACTCTAGAATGATTCTTAGATTTGTTATTGATGTGAATAACATGCTTACAACCCATATTAGTTGGTTAATAGAGATGGGTTAATGGAGATGATTCATTGAGTCGATTAAGGAAAATATGAAGGTAGAGGAAAGGGAGAGGGGAAAAGATAGCCAAAGGTCAGTAGGAGGACGTAGAAGTGCTTGAGAGATTTAGAGGGAATAGGATAATTTACTAGTCCACTCTTTCCCAAATTGTTGTTCATTAGCATTAATGCATAAACTATTTGTACTATTACATAGTATGGGTTAGGCCCTTTCAAAAGATGGAAACTATTTTTCTTCCCTGATCATTTACAACATTATCTTAATAAGATCTAACAAAATCAGCCTATTGACCTAAATAATTAGGGTAAATAATTAGATTGAGTAAATAACTAGATACCAATCAAAGATATTAATATTATGGTAAAAGGTACTAGAGGTTCTAAAATGATAATATGCTCTAAAAAGTAGCCATCTTCCTTGGCTTTTTGGTAGGAGGGCTGGCCACAGAGGAAGGGCATGTGCCAAGAACCAATGAGCTTTTGCTAAATCCCAAACACTTAAACCTTAGGCCTTAAGTGACTCTATAACTTGATTGCAAGAGCTTAAAGAATAATATATATATATTTTATATATACCATCTAAAGTTAAAGAGAGTTGTCGTTTAAAAAAAAAAATAGGAATGGAAAATTTGAAAAATAGTTTCATTGTCTAAACCATGCAACAACACAAAAAAGAATTGCGTATTCTATCAATTGAAACCTCATTAGAGACAGCCAGAGGTGGATGGTCTAATAAATGAATACCAAGGTTAACCTCATGACCCATGTGGGCAAGCTTATCTAGAATCGAATCCCCCCCCTCGGCCGAAGGTCATGAACCTCATAGCAGGAGGTAAATGTTCGCATCAAATTCTAACAAGGCTTACAGGCTAGGATTGCATATGGAAAGACGCCCACCTAGTGTACCACTATACATATAGACTTGATCAAAATCACGATCTTGGGCCATCATAAGACGATAATAAACCGCCCAAAGCTTTGCAACTAAGATGGAGACATACCCGATATTAGCTGCAAAGCCAAAAATCCATGTCCCAAATGATCTCTAGTTATATCCCTGAGGCAAGTAACCTCAGATTATCCAAAGCACTACCGTCCACATTTATCTTTGTAAGATTCTTTAGTGGAGGCTGCCACCCCATTCAATGAGTGTAGCATAATGATGAGATGACTAGATTATGAATCTATAACCAAGTAGCACGTTCAGTTGATGCTAAATTCTTGATGTGGTGAGTAGCCTGGTCAACGGGGAGATGTTTTCCTATGAAGAAGCATACGTTATGGAATTGCCAAAGCTTCCAATTTCCAATGCTAAGATTGAGGACCAAGGAGATGGTCATGATTAATGGCTTGATTTTTGGTTAAATTATGGGCTAGCTAATCTTGCAAAGACGGGAGAAAATTCCCCACCTTCAAAATTGTGAGAAAAAACAACTCGAGAAATCTTTGCTAAAATTGCAATCACACAATACATGAATCAAAGTTTCCACATAACTTACAACTACCATCATCAACAATATGGTGTTGCTTATGCTATGAGGTAGTGAGCACAGCATCATGGGATGCAAGCCAAGAAAAAATGGGCACAGGCTGCGTAACCTTTAATTTCCAAACATTGTTCCATTTAGCAGGTGTAGCAGACAAATGTATTGCACTGTAACTCATTAGCTGAACTCATCAATAAGTTCCCATCAATGGTTACACCCCAATTTGGCAAATCAAATTCCTCATTGTTCTACGGAATCTATATATTAGCAACATAAAGTAAGAACTTTATTGGGTAGCAGATGTTTCAACATCTTCCAATTCCAACTTTCATAGATTATCGGCCACGACCACATGAAGAACATCCTTCAATATCATTTGTCAAAAAATAAGCAAGGGATTGATCTCAATTGTTTGAACACCATCAAAGCAAAAGCCTGTTGACAAACCACTCCACCAAATACAAGCTTGGAGAATGTCTATGGAACTAAATATCTGGCCAAATTAGAGAATAAATTGCTAGTCGAGAATCCTGCTACAAATAAGTATTGCCTCTCAAATACTTTTCCTTGAGAATTCAGACCCATAACAATCAACATTTGTGAGAAAAAATGGTCTGATTCATCTTAGACACCTCACAAAGGCCCAATCCTCCTCTATCTTTGGGCTAACTGATTAATCCCACCGAATATGGTGAAGACAGCTAAAAAGAGTCGTTATTAGCTTCGATTACATATAACAATATTATGTGCTTTAGTGCTTCTCAATTGTTGGCGACAAAATAGTGATGGCAGTTGTGGGTGACAACCGTTGAAATTAGATGAGGTCACCAATAGGAGGTTAAGAGGCACCCTAGTGGAGTATTATAAGCGGTGGTTCTCACAATCGAGGAGGTTGCACATGCAAATTATTTTATTTAGAATGAAGTTTTTTTTTCCGCTTCAAGTTGCGAACTCATTTAATCACTCAATCACTCTCTCCTTCTTTGTTTAGTTTGTGTGTAACTCAATTTCTTCCCAATTTTGCCCAATTTGGTCTATTTGGGTTGCAGAGGATTTTTTTTTTTGAAATGGGTTAGAAATTAGCTCAATAGAGTTTCAATTCAGTTCTAGTCAGGACTGGGTGACTTCAATTGACCTTTTTGGGATTCAATTAATGCAAATCATGGTGTTATTGGGAATATGATGCATGGTGGATACAAATTGGGTTAAACTTGGTGTAAAAATGATGGCTGGGTTTATGACCACTGAAAATGGAGATGGGACATGAAGTGATGAATATATGAACCAACTCTTAGTTTATACACTTGAATCTATCATTTAAGCAATGCAACACTAAAGATAAAATGCACAAGAATTTTGGGAGATAAATCAATCAAGGTATGCATTAACCAAGGAGGTAATTTTCACTCAGCATAGAGGTGAATAAAACTGACCAAAGACCCTTACATTCAGCCCCTACTTTCCCTTATATATATAGTTTAACAATTATCTAGTTACAAGATAACCATTCTCAAGTCTCAACTAGATATAAGGGCTGGTTAGAAATCAAACTAGCTAGTTACTACTAGGGTACCTTTTCTTGTTTAATCCTAACTAAACTTGGCCTAGTTTTTCCCACCCATTTGATGGACGTGCGCTACCCTTATCAGCCTCCGTGCTTGGCTGATTTGGTTTTTGGCTGGAAAATGGCTGCAATTTTAGGATGGCTGGGATGAGTTTGCATGGTTTGTGCGTGGCTTATGCATGGCTTGATTTTTACGTGGATGGTGGCAGAACTTTGGGCTGCGTTTGGTTGCTCATAAATGAGCACAAAAGAGAAGGGGTTGGGAAGGGAAATTGATGGGAGGGTAATTTAGTGGAATCCTTCCCAATTTAGAAGAATTTTTTGGGTCTTCTAATTTGGGGAGGAGAGTGGTTAATGTTGGATTAGGTGAAGGGGATGCTTCTGCATTAGAATGTGAGTAGCAGTAATTTTTTTTGGTTAGAACTCGAATATGCTGGCTTTGAGTCAATTGGGTTGTGATACTACTAATTTTGAGCCGATTGAATCATGAATGAAGCAATTAAACCCAAATTTGTGAGATTTTGGGCTTAATTTTTTTGTTGATAGATTGTGTATTTGTTTGATCGCAGTGGACATATACGGAAGTTGTTATTATTTTTATTTCTTTTTGTGGTTGCAGTAATTCATGGGGATTGAAATTGGGATATGATACCTTTTATGCGAGGACAGGAATTTTGAGAGAAAATTAAGAAGAATTCTCACTATTGGAAAATACCCACAATGCGTATAGCAATTCTCAATTCATTTAAGTATGAAAATTATATTAGTACTGGGGCCATAAGTATAGGCCGAACTATTACAGAAACCTAAACTCAATGATATGATATCCTAATAATATCATATCACAAATAATATTATTTAATAAAATAAAATAAAAATATACTAAGGCATAAAATCCTAGTATTCTGTCTATGCTTCTAGGAATATTTTATTCTTCCAAAAATTCTTAAAACTTGCTAAATCTGCATGAAGAATTATGCATGAAGGTAGGGAGAAATGCCCAATGCATGGTGAATATAGTATCTCACGTGTATATCATCAGCTTCGGCCTCATCATGATAAAGTTCCTTGGTTTGGATTAGTTTGGAATATACTCTCTCCAAAGACACCAACTCACCCTTTGGCTCTCAATTCAAGAGATCTTTTTACTAAAGCTCCAGCAGTAAGGATGGGCATTCAAACATCTACTGACTGCTCTCTTGGTGATGGCAACACGGAAACGCTAGAGCATTTATTCTCTGGCTGCCCCTAATCAAAGTCACTATGAAAAGATCTACTAGTTGGCATGAGTTTGTGAGATGACTTAGCAAACAGGTCATGGTCCGAGTATTAGCACTTTCCTGAGTCTTAGTAGCTGTTGTGGTGTATCATCTATGGGGATAGTGCAATCAAAGGATTTTTCAGCATTCGAGCCTCCATTGGATTCAGTTGAGAATAACATTGAAACTTATCAAAAACATGTTAGCCTTGTTAGATACCTTGCAACCTTAAGTTTTGATGCAACTTGAGTTACCAGTTTTGATCTACTCTCACTCTTATTGGTAAATATATACTCATATTTCTTACCAAAACAAAATTGTGCAGCAATTGTTTCTCTTGTAATCTTCACCATCTTTTAAATAATCACCATCACCGTCTATAATCCAAATTATCATTATCAGAGGCCATGGAATCATGAACCGATGGCTCTTTAATTTTTGAAAGCATGCAAGATCTGTGGTTGAGAAAAGGGGTTAGGATTAGTTGGCTATGGTTAAGAAAAATAGGGATTGAGTTTTGTTGGCTATGATTGAGAAGAAGAGATGTCAGGTTGAGTTGACTTTTGTCATGAAGAAGAGGGATTAGCTTTAGATTGACGTTCTATGGGGAGTTTTTTTTGGGTGGGGGGGGGTGCTTGAGTTAATGTAGTGATTGGTTTTTTACTTTTATTGTCTTTTCATTCTCTTACGACAACAGCTGACGACTTGATTTCTATTATTTTAGTTGGTGGTGAAATCTACTATTGAAGGACATCATTTGGTTTGGTGGATGGTGGAAGTGGAACTGTCTGCCGGGGGACAAATTTATAAGTGAATGGTGGTGGAATTGACCATTGGGGGACAGTGTCAAGAGGAAGAGAAGGGAAAATATGGATCAGATTTATGGTCGGGGTGAAAATGGAGAGTATACAAGCTGAGTATCCTTATCCGTATAGAATTCTTCCTGAATTATCACGAGGTGGACATATTCATGTTGGGGTGGAGATAGGTGTATGAATTCTAAAGAGGTGGATGTATTTGTTTTGAGGTAGAGATGGGTCTGTTTTCTCATATTCTTTCTCTTATTTTGTGTTGAAGCTTTGGTAGTGATTTTTTTTTTCAAAGTAGCTTATATATGTGTAGTTTTTTTGGGGCACATTTTTCTTAACTCCTCCACCCATTTTTCATAGCACATATGACATGACTACAATCCTAGCATACTAAAACCTAAAGCTATCACACCCCAAAACTACCCCTAGCTATGAGGTGTTGTAACCACCTGACTACACTAGGAAGGCCCCACATAACTAGTAAGGCTATTACCAAAACAAATACTTATTGTAATACAAATTCTTCATTATTTTACAATAATACTTATGCACTACATCTGACCTCTATTAATTAAATAATGAATACATATCTCAAACTTAAATAATAACACAAGCAATAATCCTAATCCAAGAAAGTAGCAACTCAATGCCCAAAACATTTAGCAACAATTTTGAGTTCCTTTCCCTTAGGCTAAACTCTTCTTGTCTGGAATAATAGGAGGGGAATGACTAAAACCACAACTCAACAAGGAAAGGGTAATGGCCCTTTGCCCAACTAGAGATCATTCTACTAAGCTATTGTATAAATTAAACCATTTAGCTACATATCTTACATAGACTCAAGTTTCAAAATGTTATGCGGAGCAGAAAAATCGCATATCTAAAGGTTATCATCAATAATTTTGTGAGAGACTTAACCATAACAAATACAAACAAGTTGTGAAGGAAACATACCCCTGTTCTCAAAGTAACAAAAATAATAAATTAGTTAGCGTAATCAACGACAAGTATAAAAGAGCCACAATTCAAACAATTCAAAGTTTGGATAATTATATTTAATCAAGAGGTTAGTGGGGCTAGACACTCAATTCAATAATCACACAAGAGCCATTACACAATCAATATGATAGGATATCTACTGAATTACAGTAATGATATTAAGTAGAATCAATTTGAAGAGATGATGCAGGAGCAAACACTCAAGAATTGGCTTTCTGATGCATATGCTAAACAAGTTGACACATGCTTAATGGAAGATGATGGCTTATGGGATAATTGACCACCGAAAGTTAAAATGGAGAAAAGAGATAAGGAGTATGATAATATTTGATCTATGGTAGCCAAAGACCAAACACTCACAACTACCACTCAAGGTTTCAACACTTGAGATAAAAGTTATGAGATTGCTCACTCAAAACAAAGTTTTCACTCAACTTTGTAGAGGGGGGGGACATAGGGAGCTTGAAAATCTGATTTATAATTCAAGGGGCTAGTGTCTTCTATTTTGTTGAGGCTACCCATATTTATAGTGGCAGCTAGGGTTACAAAAAGTTCATTATACCCATCCCTTTTACCTACCTAGTTACATTCCAACCACTCTTTACTATTTAGTTATCTAATACAAGCTAACAACAAGTTGGATGAGAACTAAAATGAGGTCAGCCGATGTGTGGTATTTTGACAGCCATACCACAACATGGAGACCTTTACATGTTGAAAAGGTAGGTAATAAATAAAAGTCCAAATCACTCAATCATCCCCCATACCTAATCAATCATCTCTCATGCTTAGCCAATTTGTTGACTTGGTTGACTTTCTTCACCTACTCCACCATCCACTTGTCCTCCCTTTTCTTCTCTTTTTTTTTATTTCAATTTTTGAAATCATCCTTGGTCTTGGGCTGATTTGGCTTCTTAAGTGGCAAAATACTTGGAAATAGTAATAAAACAGTTGTTTGGGCTTGGGCTTGATGTGCCATCATAGTTGGTTGGGCTTGGGTTGGATAAGCTACCATAATTGGTTGTGTTTGGGTTGAATATGCCATCATACAAGCATGGGCTAGTACTTCCACTTATTTATCATATTCAGCTAATTAATTTCATCCAAGTTAAGAGTGTTTTGTGATCCCCTAACTTAGAAAAATTAATTAGTGAAATATTTTTATGAGATGCTCTTGCATCATCCTCCCCGTCTTGGGAGGGCTCCACCTCTTCCGCATAGGGCTCATCATGAAGGTAAGGGAGTAGATCACCCACATTAAATGTGTTTGATATATTTCCCATGTTCGGTGGTATCTCTAGCCGATAAGTATTACTTCCAATCTTCTCAAGAACTTTAAATGGTCCATCACTTCTTGGCATAAGCTTGTTTTTTCTTCTGGAGGGAAACCTTTCCTTTCTAAGATGTAGCCACACGAGATCTCCTGGTTCAAAACTTTGTTCCCTCCGATGTTGGTTGGCCTTCCTTTTATTTATTTCATTAACTTTCTTAATTCTTGCTTTGACCTACTCATGTAATTTCTTGAAGGCTTGAATTCTGTCTTTGGCTTCAAAATTTATTTGGGCCTTGATAGGAAGCGGAATGAGCTCGATGGGAGTGATAGGGTTGACACAATACACGATCTCAAAAGGTGAATGGCCGGTAGTGTATGTGGGGAACCTATTGTATGCAAATTCGGCTTGAGGAATCTTAAGGTCCCAATCCTTGAGGGATTTGTGCACCAAGCTGCGCAAGATAGTAGTCAGGGTCCGGTTGGTGACTTCAGTTTGACCATCCGTTTGTGGGTGGTAGGCAGTGCTAAATAGAAGTTTAGTACCAACCAACTTCCACAAAGTTTTCCAGAAATAGCTAAGGAAATTGGTATCCTTATCCGAGACAATGGACTTAGGAATACCATGCAACCTTACTATTTCTTTAAAGAATATATCGGCTATATAAGAGGCATCATCTGTCTTATGACAAGGGACGAAGTGAGCCATCTTAGAAAACCAATCCACCACTACCATAATGGCGTCATTTTGCCTTTGAGTTCTAGGCAAAGCCATTATGAAGTCTATACTCACATGGTCCCAAGGTTGATGAGGGACTGGTAATGGAGTGTAGAGTCCTTGGTGGAAGTGATTCTTGGACTTTTGGCATGTAGCACATCTAGCTATGACTCTATGTACATCACTTATCATTTTAGGCCAATAGAAGTGCTCCTGAAGTACGTCATAAGTCTTGTTGATCCCAAAATGTCCAGCTAGCCCACCTCCATGTGATTCTCGTATCAACAGCTCTCGAATGGGACTCTTCGGGATGCAAAGCTTGGTATTCTTGAAGAGGAATCCACCTTGTGTGACATAGGGGCTTTGAAGCTTGTCTCGATCTTTAAGGTAGCTTGCAAAGTCTTCATCCTCCTTGTATAGCTCCCTCAAGCATCCAAAACTTAAGACTCGATACAATACCTTCTAGAGAGGGCATCAACTACTACATTAGTCTTGCCACTCTTGTGTTTTGCTACAAAAAAGGATTGTAAAAACTCTATCCACCTAGCATGCCTAGGGTTGAGCTTATGTTGCCCATTTACATACTTTAGAGACTCATGATCGGTATATAATACAAATTGTGCGGGCCTTAGATAATGAGACCAATGATCTAGAGCCCTAATAATAGCATAAAACTCATTATCATATGTGCTGTAGTTAGATCTTGATCCATTGAGCTTCTCACTAAAATAAGCTATTGGCTTGCCTTCTGGTAGTAGGACCGCTCCAATCCCGACTCTACTTGCATCACAAACTTAAAAAACTTAAGCAAAATCCGGTAACCTTAAGATGGGGGCCTCACTTAGCTTGCGCTTGATCACATCAAATGCTTCTTGGGCTGTAGGTGTCCATTTGAATTTTCCCTTCTTGAGACACTCTTTGATAGGGGCCAAAAGAGTGATAAATCCTTTTATGAACCTCCTATAAAATGAGGCAAATCCATGAAAGGATCAAACGTGGGTAATGGATGTGGGTGTAGGCCACAACCTTATTGCTTCCACCTTTGACTCATCCATTGAAATACCATCCTTAGATACAACAAACCCTAGGAAGGTGACTTTTGGTACAAAAAAGTCACACTTCTCTAACTTCCCATATAACTTGTTGTTCCTAAGGGTTGAAAAGACGAGCCTTAAATGCTTTACATGATCTTTACTACCAGAGGAATATACAGGTATATCATCAAAGTACACTACAACAAATTTAGAGATAAAGGGCCTAAGGACTCCATCCATGAGCCTCATAAAAGTGCTCGATGCATTTGAGAGACCAAAAGACATTACCATCCATTCGTATAATTCTCCTTTAGTCTTGAAGGCGGTCTTCCATTCATCTCCCTCCTTTACTCTAATTTGGTAGTATCCGCTCCTCAAATCAATCTTTGAGAATACACAAGCTCCATGTAAGCAATCTAACATGTCATCAAGTTTAGGCGTAGGATACCTATACTTGATGGTGATGTTGTTGATAGCTCTACTATCAACACACATCCTCATACTCCCATCCTTCTTTGGTACCAAAAGGACTGATACCGCACAAGGGCTAAGGGATTCTCTGATGAACCCTTTTTGCAACAAATCATCAACTTGCCTTTGTAACTCCCTAGCCTCCTTAGGGTTACACCTATAGGTAGGCTTGTTTGGGAGTGTAGCACTGGGGACCAAGTCAATTTGGTGCTTAATTCCCCTTAAGGGGGGTAGTTCACTAGGTAGATCATTTGGGAAGACATCTCCAAACTCCCCTAGCAAAGGTTTGACCCGTGGGTTACTTCCTCCACTTCCTTCATTATCTTCAAGCATTAATAAAAAATACATGAGCTTCCCCTTGGCTAGCGCCTTGTCTATCCCCTTGCTATCTAGAAACAAGGTCTTCTTCTTTTCGGTTTCCTCCCTAACAAGTGAGGAACGAGGACTAAGGGGTGTGAGCACAATGTTCTTTTTTGCAAATTTCAAACAATAAGTGTTCCTCCTACCATCATGTTGGACAAGCCTATCATATTGCCATGGTCTTCCTAGCAATAGATGACAAGCGTCCATTGGAACCACATCTCATACCACATTATCTTGGTAGGTTTTTCCAATTGAAAAAGGTACTACAACCTGCTTGGTCACTTCAACCATGCTTCCATTATTAAGCCATTGTAGCTTATATGCTTTGGCATGTTCAGTGGTAGGCAAGTTAAGTTTCTCCACACGTGTGCAAGAGGCTACTTTAGCACAACTACCTCTATCAATAATAAGGGAACATAAATTACCAAGGATTGTGCACTTGGTTTGAAATATGTTCTCCCGTTGTGTCTCCTCCTTGAAGAACTCCTTGGTGTGCAATACCCTTCTCACCATTAGAGCTTCCCCTACATCAGGGGGTGCTTCTTCTTGCTCTTCCTCCTCCTCCTCCTCATGGTCCGATTTGGTCTTTTCCATTTCCTCTTCATGAGCCTCCTCCAAGTCCAAAAGAGTCATAACTCTTTTGTTGGGACACTCGTTTTGATAGTGCCCTAGGCCTTGACACTTAAAGCGCCTTATAGCCTTTGGTTTGTTAGGTTCAAACCTAACACCTTTTCCCTTGTCCTTCACTTCAACATTTCGAATGGGAGGGGATGGCTTAGATGATGAGGGGGCTTCTTTGGAAGTATTGGGAGTGAACCTTCCTTGAGGAAACTTTGGTCCTCTCTTCTCCTTCTTATGCTTCTCGACCTTAGTGGCTAGATGAAAAAGCTCATCTAAGGTGTAGTCCTTGTGTAACTCCACCTTACGTGCAATGTCACTCCTTAACCCTCCAAGGAAACGTGACATTGTGTGCTCCTCTACCTCATCTTCAACTGCTCAAAATCCTTGATGTATTCTTCAACACTCATTGACCCTTGCCTCAAGGAGGACATCTTGTTGTAGAGGTCTTGAGTGTAGGATGAGGGTTAAAACCTTTCCCTCAAAAGCTTATTCATCTTCGACTAAAATTTCACCTTAGACTTCCCCTTCTTTCTCCTTTGGTGAGTAAGGCTTTCCCACCTTAGGGAGACATGTCCCTTGAGCTTAAGGATTGCAATCCTAAAACTCTTCTCATCATTATAGCCTTTTGGTTCAAACATCCTAGAGCACCTCAACTCCCACTCTAGGAAATCTTTTGGATTAAGTGATACATCAAACTCGGGCACTTCGGCTTTGATGTCATGAAAAGGATCTCTCCTTTCATGTCTCCTTCTTCTATCACGTGGGGAATCACTTGGTGAGGAGTTGGAATCGCTAGCATCATCGCTTGTGCTAGATCCGACCACCTCATGTTGGTGAAAATAGGGTATTCTTCTCGGCCGTGGGAAAGTATATGGGCATGGAGTGTAATAGTTTTGCATGAGATTCTCCAAAACGCTAAGAACTCTTCTGATGTCATTTTGGAGGTTTTCAATGGCTCAGTCTCTTCTCAAGTTTTGCGCCTCTTCAAGGCTCAAGCCTCTTGGGATTTGTTCATCGCCCATAGTTGCTTGAGTTTGAAGAATAAATCAATAGAGAAAGATGATGTGTTTGGTTAGGAGAGGTTAACTTGGGCTTGAAAATTATGGTGGGTGGCTAGAAAATTTTTTGTGAAGTGTTTGGGCCTAGGCGGGGTAAAGAAGGAAAAGAGGAGATAAAAATTATCTTAAATTCTCAATCTTAAGCTCTGATACCAATTTGATGCATGTGCTAAACAAGTTGGCACATGCTTAATGGAAGATGGTGGCTTATGGGATAATTGACCACCGAAAGTTAAAATGGAGAAAAGAGATGCGGAGTATGATAATATTTGATCTAAGGTATCCAAAGACCAAACACTCACAACTACCACTCAAGGTTTCAACACTTGAGATAAAAGCTATGAGATTTTTCACCCAAAACAAAGTTTTCACTCAACTTTGAAGAGGGGGGATGTAGGGAGCTTGAAAATCTGATTTGTAATTCAAGGGGGTAGTGTCTTCCAATATGTTGAGGCTACCCATATTTATAGTGGCAGCCAGGGTTATAAAAAGTCCATTATACCCATCCCCTTTACCTACCTAGTTACATTTCAACCACTCTTTACTATCTAGTTATCTAATATAAGCTAACAAGTTGGATGAGAACTAAAATGAGGTCAGCCTATGTGTGGTATTTTGACAGCCATACCACAGCATGGAGACCCTTACATGCTGAAAAGGTAGGTAATAAATAAAAGTACAAATCACTCAATCATCCCCCATACCTAATCAATCATCTCCCATGCTCAGCCAATTAAAATAATCTGATTTGTTAACTTGGCTGACTTTCTTCACCTACTCCACCATCCACTTGTCCTCCTTTTTCTTTTCTCTTTTTTTTTTATTTCAATTTTCGAAATCAGCCTTGGTCTTGGGCTGATTTGGCTTCTTAAGTGGCATAATACTTGGAAATAGTAATAAAATAGTTGTTTGGGCTTGTGCTTGATGTGCCATCATAGTTGGTTGGGCTTGCTACCATAATTAGTTGTGTTTGGGCTGAATGTGCCACCATGCAAGCATGGGCTAGTACTTCCACTTATTTATCATATTCAGCTAATTAATTTCATCCAAGTTAAGAGTGTTTTGTGATCCCCTAACATAGAAAAATTAATTAGTGAAATATTATTATGAGATGCTTCTGCATCACTTTCATAATAATGGGACAAATTATTCTTCATTTGGAAATTGTCTTTTGTAAATTTGAAGACCAACGGATGGTTACGTTGCTTGAAACGTAACAAACAAGCAATTAAATGTCTACGTGCATGTGCATGGCATGCATGACAGGTAAGGAGGGAGTAACCACGTGCGTATGGAGGATGTTGGCAGGATTTTCGAGCATTATTAATTGATTTATCTAATTTATTAATTAAGTAATAAAGTAGGAAAATAAAGTTAGCATAAAGGTAGCATAATATCTTTTAGCTTGGAATCTTTTGGAATATGCTTTAGCTAGTGATGCATACGCCAATACAAATTGGGTCAAGTTAGGAAGGTGGTTATCAATGGGGGATAACTGAATAAGAAAACAGAGAAGAGGGAGAAGAAAATGGGTTGAATATGATCTTTGGTACCTCCTTTGATCATATACTAACAAGAATCACCCAAGGGTTCAACACTTAGGATAAATCTTGTGAAATTTTAGGATTCAAACTTCAAACTCATGCACCAGAGTTGAAGGTGACTGATTTCTGCCGAGAGAAATAAGATAGTCAAATTCTGAGTTCCTTTTTTCATTCAAGTGTAAGCCCAACACTTATAGGAGAGTGTTGGGTCTCATTTAGTGCTCGTTTGGTATGGGGGTAATAGGGGTGGAAAAATTATCCCCATATTTTATATATCTTATATAATTTATTTAAAATTAAATATTTTTATTCTAATAAATACCCATTTGAGATCTTAATTTAATCTAAAATGGGTATTTCATTAAAAATATATTTATTATTATTAAATACTTAATATAAGAGGTATAAAATAGAGGGGAAAATTTTCCACCCCTATTACCCCCATACCAAACATGCCCTTAGTTGTAATACAACTCAACAAAAAAAAAAAGGACTCTAGTTAGTTGTCAAAGAAACTAACTTTAACTAGTTTAATCCTAACCAAAACTAAAGTTGACTTTGTACTAGCTGAAACAGAGAAATCAGAATTGTTTGGGATCTTCCCAATATCTTACATCTGATTGGGGAGGCTCCTTACTAGTTGATAAGCTAAGCTAAGTTAAGCTAAAAACATCATTAAAAGTAAAAAGTAAAAGTAGCTTTTATGCTAAAGACTAAAAACATTATTAAAAGCATAAAGCAAAAAGTAACTTTTCTGCTGCAAGCATAAAGTGTCATCATAACCTGAGCATAGGTTTCTTTTCTTCCAAAAAAGGTCTGTCCCCTCTGATGCTTGTAGCTCTTGCTGCTGCTAGTGCCCACATCTGCCCCAACAAAGTGTAGTTGTGGCTGCTATTGTGGGACCTAAACTGTAGCCCATCCTTGGCTGGGTAGTGAGCCATTTAAGTCAAAAAAAATGAGCCACTAAGGTGCAAAAGGTGGTGGCTGGATTGGAGTTTTGCATGGCTTTCATGGCTTAGGATTTAGTTAAACTAATTAGTCCAAGTGAGGAGGTTTTTATGTCCCCTTAACTTAGAGAAATTAACAACTAAATTAATATCCTGGATAATGGATGCTCCTGCATCAACTAGTGGTAGAAAGGTTATATTATTTATTAATGTCAAGCATATTGATTGTATTATGAAGAATTGAAGTTGAAGATCAACATTGAATGAATTCAGTGTAAGTTCAAGCTCAAGTAGATTGAATCTGTGTGAACAATGGCTTGAAAGTTTTAATTTCTTCATCTGTGTGAATTAGAGATTAATCTATATCTTTCTTATTATTCTTAAGTCATATTTTCCTGCCCTAATTACCATCCAAATCCTACTCTATTTCGTAGTTAAACCAAACCCTAAATCGGCATACCTAAACCAAAGCCTAAACCATTCATTCGAAACCCTAAACCATATATACTAACCAAACACCACCCTATTTCCCTCTTTTTGAACCAAACCCTAACCCTAACCCTAAACCTAAACCACGATTCCAACCTGCATCCAAATCCTAACTTTCGACACTAAGCATCATCATCATCAACCCATCATCGGGTATTCCATTCGAACCATCACCATTGTTAAACCATCATCACCGAATCACCATCATCATTTTTCTACCATAATTCGAACCACCATCATCTTATCTTCATCACATTCGAAGCTTGTCTTTTAACCCATCATCACCAAGCCTTTATCATATGATCCAAACTCCATTCGAACCATTAGTTCCACATAATTAAAGATTACACCCTCCCACACACATCAAGAGAGAGCAAGAGCTCACTTGTATTGAGAAAAATAGGTAGAGAAACAAATTTCCAGGTTTCGAGGACATGGTAGCCTCTGAATTACTCCCACTATTTCCCTGGCATCCTCCTGAGCCCCCCACTCTCTTTTTTATTAACAGAAAGGAATTCCTAGTATTCTTCTCTTTCCAATGACTCAATAATGTCCCCTGATAGACTCAATAATCTCTCCCCGCTCAGCACATAACTACCTAGTATGTAGCCCACCATATACCAACATAACAGAATAGCAACTGCAGAAACGTAAATGTCCTACCTGTCTCATCAAGGGCCAATTAAGCTTATGCCAATTTGATCATAGAAATAGCAAATACCAGTGAAATAGTCGATCAATCTCCACTAATCTGCAATTCTGTTTGCAAAATCGTCTTCTTGATCCATTATAAAATTCCAACCTCTATTCTTTCTCTCTCCTTCCTATCAGATCCATTCTAAGAAATTTGAATCAGATTAATGAATGTAATTACACACAGAAAATACCAATTATCTAACTAGATGAGTTCAATTCAGATCTGGAAATGAGCTAAAAAGGCATAGAAGATTTGAGGCATAAATGCAGATTCTATATGTAGAAATGAAATTGATCACTTGAGCAACACAGGTAGATTCAAATGAGGCTTCAGGAATGCATCGACATTGTATATGCACATCATAGTGCAAGAGCAAATATGTACGTACCTCAAGAAGAGTGAGGGTGGCATTGGAGGAAGTGTGTGGCGGAGCAGAGAACCAATCGATTGCCAAAAGAATCAGAGGAAGATGATCAGCAAAGTATGAATGCTGAGAGATGGTTAGCCTGGCATATGACTATCAAGAGTGCAGTTTTAGTTTGTAATTTTTCCTATCTAATGGGTTATATTTTGGTTAAGTGTTGAATTTATTCTTGGCAATGCAATATCTTGCTGTTGCAGTAAATACCATTAGTTTTTTTTTTTAAAACAAAATAATGAAAACCAAAAATATATAAATATTAAAACTAGTTTTGGCTATGGAATAGTTAATGCCAATAATATTTTCACTAGCAACAATTGAAATTGCTTAAACTTGTTGCAAAAAAATAGTGTGTTTGGGACTACTTAAAAAAGGTAATTTTAGCTATGATCACTATTTGTAGAGCAAAAAAATTAGGCTAAAATTGTCTGAAAAAGATGTTTTTTATAATATTTTTGATAATCACTTTTTACGGGTAGCTCTAAACGTGCTATAAGTTTCTACTTGTGAAAGAACGGAGAATTACTTTTGAAGTCCTTGGATCAAGTTGGAGGTTAACTTTGGCATCCTCCCTGTTCTTGATATGTGTTGAAATTGCCTGCTCAAATCTGTTTTTCTTTATCTATACTGACCCTAAATGTTGTTTTGGTTTAACACCGTGGATGATCAGTGGATCAGGCAAGTGGTCTATCTGTGGCTTTCCCTTTGAAACTTGGATATGACAAGTTCTTTTTGATCACTTTGGAATCCTAGTTTGATAAGCTGTCAGGTCTATCACCGATAGGCATTAGGTGTCTGTTAGCCCATGTGCCAATTTAGCGTGTAGCTCACAGTTAAACATCAAATCACTGAAAGATCACCTAAGATCTAAATCTCGGTTGAAAGGAAGAATTGGTGACGATATCATATTTGGAGAACAAATCTGCTTATGTTCTTATTGTATACAGGTAATAATGGCCGCGAAAATGAGAAGTGGGGAGGCAGCTGTATTTCAGATTTTACAACGTGCTCGTGAGCTTTATGTGAACAGATTGCAAACAGGTGCCCAAGCAGATCAACTGGCTTCTTTGTTCGCTGATTGTGTGATTGCTGAAGCTCATCCTCTAAGGACCGATTCATTGTCCTTGCCAACAGCTACATCAGCAACAATGCAGTCTCAGTCAAATTTACCATTAGCTCCTTGCCCAGATGCTTATGGGACATCAATTCTGGCAGAATCTGGGAGGAAGCAGGTTGTGTTGGATGCCTTTGCCGACGGAAGTAGTTTCATCTGCTTGAAGTGTGGGGGTCTTGTTAGCAATCACAGGAAAGATGAGCATTTTGCGTACTGGTGCCAATCATAAATTTTGGTGGAAGCATGGAGATGACTTTGTTTTTCTCCTTCCGATTTCGGTTATAATATTGAGCACACGGCATGTAGATGGCGTTGGCTGTTTGCATAGTCGAATCAAGCCCCGTCAGCTTCAAATATGGCAGTATTTGTTTAATTAACCGGAGTGGGGTCGTTGTGGAGAGTTTCACAGGTTCTGCATTGTTTGGGGTGATTATTTCTGAATAAGCCCTTCTCTGTCTATTATGTACTTAATAGAATCTTTGCAGATTATCAAAACCTCTATCTCAGTCTGATACCAATCGAAATTTTTTAAGCACTTGCCGTAAAAAAGTGTTAGAAATTTATTGCCTTATCGATCAGGAATGAAGTATTGAAGTTGAAACGCATTGCCTCTTGTCACTTCTTGCTCGTTTTTCCCATGCGGAAGCCACATTTTTGGACCCTAAAACCTCAAATTGTTGGCAGGGAGCTGCTAATTGGTGAACGCAGTCCTAGTTGCGCGTAGACGGCATAGTAATGAGGGAAAGAACGCAATCACAATCTCAATTACTAATCAGAAAGTCACTATAGCCTACATTTATTACAGCCTGAAACATTATATTGGAAGTACTAATCTAAATTTCACCGCCACAATAGGAAGAGGGGGGGGGGAATTGTAATCCTAACGAGCAATCTCTATGAATTTCTTTTCTCGTATTAGTTCATATTTTATATTTACTATAGGAAGTTAGCAAGTCATAGGCTTTTAAACCATACTCTTTTGTTGGCACCAATTGTCTTCTGTTATCTAATCACGACATCCTTTAGAAATTACACAGTATATCAGCAGTTGCACCAACAATATTTTAAAAGATGTGCCAATCGCAATAATCATCATCAAAGAATCCAAAACTCCAACTAATGTGCATGAACTTCATAATCAGAAGACCATATGAATCTTTGGTATTCCCTTTATGCTTTAGCTAGATTTAACAATACATGAAATGAAATTGCTAGTATTTCTGCACATTGTGGTTGAGGTGGATCCTACATCATATTATCTGCATGAGGCTTTGACCTCATGGTTGACTAATCATGGTGCTTAATCCACTCGGGCAAAATCCATGGTTTTTAGTCATTTACATTTGAACTATAAGAGCCATAGATGATGACCCCTTCTCCATCTCATTAGCTTGCTAGCTAACTCCATGGACAAACTGCCCAAGTGGTACCAATTGGGAGGGTAGAATATATTACATGTATTACTCAACTAGTGTGGATAAAAGGTCATACCAAATCGAGGAATTAAGGTACAAAATATAAACCTTTCTTACATGCACTAAGTTTGCAAGGTCCCTGGCTGATCCACTAGTGATTCCTAGAGTACATTTCATTTGCTTTTTAGCAATTGCACATATTAGCAATAGCAAACCCCTTGTCTTGTTGGCAAAGTGTTTCTATGAACTTTTTGAATTACCCTATTCATTGGCAACATAAAAAATTTCACATAAGCTCTAAGTCGAAGGTACTAATTGGTTGACTATGAAAAACTATGGAAAGGACTATGTGTGCAGTCTCAATGAAATCTAGTATGAAAGTAGGGATAGATGACATTGGACATAGTGCTATTATACAGGCCTAGAATCTATACTAATTCATCTTTCCTTAGCACGAGTGATACAGGCTTTGACCTCTTAAAATTTTTTGTCAATAACCAAATATGACTGATATTTATCTATGTTTGTTTATGTTATTTTAATGCATATTAATTATTGAATCGAGGACAATTTTGGACAATATTGTGGAATTGAGAGCTAGGTTCAAGTTTAAAAACAATTACCAAGGTCTTTAAGGGATAGAAACCCCCTCGAGGAGTAAACAACCCATCGGAAGTAGAACTCAAGCAGGATACCTGCACATAGACATCTAAACGAGTAATTGGTAGCATGTAGTAATAAGTAAATAACCCAATTCATAGCAATAGTATACACACATTTAATGTTTGAAGGTGGCATAAAAAAATGACATCTTGGTTAACAAGAAATAATGTAAACAACATTGATGTCATACTCTCATATTATCAAATACAAGGCATAATAGGTAAGGCACAGATAAACATGATATCATATAGTGAATGAATTTAGTTAAATGAATAACTAAGTCTTGGAATATAAATCGAAGGTTACAAAACCTAATGACACATGCTAGATTAGAGTTGAACTTGATAGTCGTCCGAACTCGATTAACTGATTGAGTCTAGAGATGAAAAATGATTCGATCTGCCCTTTTTTCAAACAATAATTACTTTAGATTTAAATTTATTTTTTGTTCGAGAAAGTGTGAATTATGTCTTACCTTTAGTGTTATTCACACACAACAAACTATATCACCACTAGATGCTTGCTGTCACCATTGGAAACTCACTTTCTATTCGTGGAGTACTAAGCTTGGTGGTAGGAAAGCTTACACACCACAAAAGGGGAGATAAAGGGTATTTATAATAAAAACCCAATGTGGATTTTATATCCCACTATAGTTACATTGTACTTGTGCTTTAATCATATTTAAACCACTTTGGACTTAAAAAGATATTAATTATATTAAGACCTCATTTTACTTAGTTTTAAAGTCCATCTCTTAATCCAATTTGATTGGTGTGTGACCTTGTTTGTTTATGTAATGTTGGCAATAGATTACCCAAATTATATAAATATCATATACTTAATACAAATTATATGAAGTCTTTAGCAGGATGCTATGACTATTCAAATTATGTAAATGTCATATGCTCAACACAACTTATTAATAACACATATATTTGTCCTTTGCCACAAGATATTTAGATTGAACACAATGCATTGATTGTGTCATCCTTACTTTGTTCAATCACACTCTTTCTCAATCACCAAGTAAGACTAATACTTAAACAAATGACACCTCATTTGCACATAACATGATAACATTGGTCATACTTATCATAGGGCTAAAGATATATCTCTCATGTTATGAGATGGAAAAATCCTTTCTTAATCAACCTCATGCCTCTATAAGATTTCCTCAATTAGTATTATTTAGCCTTGGAGTGATAGTCCAAAGAACGAGATTTGGCCCAAAAAGTTGTGATGCTTATTTATCTTTGTCTTGGATATGTCCTATACTAGTATCCCATACCTTTCCTTTTTCAGACCGGTCCTCTACTTAGGCTTAGGGGAATTTGTTGTTCTCGATCTTATAATTTTTTTTTCTAATCCTCTTCTCTCATTCTACCTCTATATATATACAATCTTGTACTCATTTTGGAAAAAAAAATGGAATCATAATATAACTCTCTCACTTCTTATTTTTCATCTCTTCTTGAATTTTCTCCTCAGTACTCTTTTACTCTTAGCTCTATTCTAATTTTCTAAGCACCCATCAGTTTGCAAAACACCAACAACAACAATAGGTGATGCGAGTGTATCCTTGTTTTTTCATCAAAACATATTTATTGAATATGTTTGGAATGGTTCTTGGTAATCTTGAAGGTATTTTGAAGTCCTACAACACTTTCATGAAGATTAAGACATAAATTAAGAGTTTGTGTAGGATAATGTTCCAAACGCAACCTCAAATTAATGTAAGGATTTGGATCATGTCAAGATGAAAAATTAAGGGGTTTGGATGTGGAAAGTTATCCATGCAACATGGAGACCAATTCAACTAGGATTTGATAATTATTAGCTAGGTTTTCTAGTTAATTAAGATTTTTTTTAACCGATTCCTTTTTATCCCATCCCAACGTGTATTGTAGGGATAATGGGCTGGTTGTTTTGTGGGTGTATGCCTATATATATGGAATACATTCAACACTTTTATGTAATGCAATATTGAGTAAAGAAATAAAGCTTCTCTGTGAGATATTAAATCTTTCAATTACTTTGTGAAGTTGAGAGTGATCTTGAGAGGATTCTTTATATGTTCACCTCTGAATTTTATTCAAAGAGTTTTTAAAGTGAGTTCTCTTTGAAGATACTTGGAGGGGTTATCAATGCGAAGTCTATAGATATTATATTTTAGCATATATACATCTATCTCCTTCCATTTCATTAAAAAAATTACCATTATTTCCATCTTCATTCGATTCCTTTAAATGGCTAGTTGAGAGTAGATTATGATGATCATGTTTATGGGTATTTGAGTAGAAGATCCACATCATTTTGGTATCAAATCCCTCTTCATGATTTATCCTTTTTAAAGGTAATCACTTCTCTAGGCCTTTTTTCTACTTATTTTTCCGATTTTCTTTCATTTTTTCCAACAAAAAAACTACATCATTTTTCTTGAATTCTACCAAGAAACCATTCATTAGCATACATTCATCTTTCTAGTACATAACCAATTAAGAAACTCATCAATATATTGATTTCTTTATCCTCTCTTGCTCATTCAAGAATCCAACAAGATTGTATGATATCATACTTTAGTTGATCTTCAATCATTTGCATGCATATTCCATCGTGATAAATATCATCAAGATCCATTCTTTCTTTGATTTTCTCCCATTCTTCTCTATTCAAACCATTTTTTCTTGAGTATACCCCATTCGATTGTCATCATGGCTAGTGAAGAGGTTATGAAGTCCCTTCTTGGGTGTAATACCAAATTTTTAGAAACATTAATTCTAAATCAATAATTATGTGTAATTAGTTATAATAAATATTGTAGGGTTCTTGTACTAAAATTATTATTAATATGTTTATTGTTATGACATATTAGATATAAAATTAATTAGGTTAAAGTTTGATAGATTTTAGGTTACTAAATTTAACTTTAGTTCGTAACCAATATCCATTTCGTCACATAAACCTAGTCCAATAACCTTAAATTATATCAGAGATTTTACCTTAAATATTTACCTAGATATTTTACCATAACCTATCTCCTAATCTGAGAGAGAATCCCCTAACCATCACCCTACTCTCCCCTACCCGACAACTTAATCTTGCACACCATTACCCTACACTGTCTGCACCATACCTCCCCTCTCCCTCTTGTTTTTCTCTCTTAACTTTCTTCCCCATTTCATTGTATTCCACCATCCATTTAGCTCCCTCCTCCCTCCTATTTTTATGTGATAAGATAACCCTCAAGCAGGCCACACTTCTCCTCCTTCTCCCAAGTTCCCTTGCTCATAATTCTTCCCCGTCGTTTACCCTTCCAGCACCCTTTTATTGCTTCAACACCAAATCACACCGAAGATCCACACCCTACACCAGCAACCCCTATTGTAGCTCCCCTCCATCCTACAATAGAACCGCCCGAGCCATCCTACAGCTTCTCCTTTCTTCCTTCACCTATACGACCACACCGCCACCAGCCGCTTCTACAATTCCTCCCCCTCCACCTTCGGTGCTTCCTACCATTCCTAGCCCATCACCACTGATCATTGTTGTTGTGGCCACCCCCATCTTGCACCATTAACTACCTTGTAGCTAACATCCCACCTTCGGCCTTTTAAGCTGAAGCTCCATCACCCCTACACCCATTATCATCGTAGCCCTCCTCCTCTTCTTTGACCTTGTGTTGCACCTTTCTTCCTCCTTCTTGCTGCACCTTTGTTTTTGTTCCCTTCCCCTTCCATCTAGCCATAACCACCGAAGCCTAGCACCTCCACCTTTGACCAAGTTTTTCGTTGTTACACCATTATCCCCTAAGTTCTTTCTCTTGTTTGCTTCATTTCTGTTTGATTTCCTCTTGCTTGATCCACCTATTAGTAGCCTTAACTATTTTAGTAAATTGAGATTATTATTTTGTAGTATTATATGCTAATATATGTATATGTTTGGATGTTAAATTCGTAGGTAATCCTTGAGAGTTTTATAGATAACCGCTTTTATATAAACTTGGATTTAGGTAAATCCAATTACTCATAGGATGATAGAAATTATGTGCAAGCATGATAGGAACTTTTAGGCCTAGAATCATGCAAGAATTTATGCTTTTCAAGTTTTATAACATACATGATAAAATGATAGTATGCTAAAAGGACAATATTCATGATTATCGATAATTAAGTTGTATGTATGGTAATATGTCAAATGTTTTATGTTCACATGTGAAGGATTTTTTTAGGGATTGCATTATTATTATGTTATGATTAAAATCTCATGAATGCTCATACATGGAAGTGGGGTTATGATAGTTCACATGGACACTTATGTGCATGATTAGGGTTAACCTATGATAAATTTTATTTCCCATAGCCTAGGTTTAGATATATGCTCCTACATGTACCATGATATTAATATGCCTATTCAAATGATGTCTCATGCTTTAAATATTCATATGTATGCTACATGAAATATGTGGCATGTGGTAGTTGCATGATTAGAGATTCAAAAGTAATGGCAGTTGATCAATTGATGAAGGACAGGGAAGCAGCATTGCAGCTAGCCAAGTATCATCTCTCTAAAGCTCAGAACCGAATGCAACAACAAGCTAATAAGAAAAGAAGTGACAGACAGTTCCAGATAGATGATTGGGTATATTTGAAGCTGCAATCATATAAACAGAGCAGCGTCAGAAGGAGTAAACAACACAAGTTGTCCCCTAAATACTTTGGCCCATTTCAGATCATTGGGAAGAGAGGTGCAGTGGCCTATTAGCTTGCGTTACCAGCAGAATCTAAAATTCATAATGTGTTCCATGTTTCTCAACTTAAGAAACATGTGGGGAATGCTCCAGTGGTTACCCAACTACCTGAATTCATGTTGTATACTGACAATCATCGCCAACCAGAGAAGATTCTAGGAAGCAGGATGGTCAGGAGGGATAATCAGGCTGCTACCCAAGTCTTAGTCAAGTGGCAAGGACAACCGGATGAAAAAATGACCTGAGATTACTTACATGATCTACATCAGAAATTTCCTGATTTTAATCTGTCAAATTATATAGCAGATCCTTCTACATCTCATCCTTAAGGACAAGGATATTTTAAAGAAGGAAGGAATTTGTAATGAGCTGAAAACTGACGTAGGATTTTTTTAATGAGCTTGAAGCTGATGTGTAATAGTTTTGTTAGTTAATTATAATCTGTTAAGAGTAATTGTTGTCCTTAACAGATATATAGACAAGAGTGGTGAAGGAAAGAAGCATCGACAAATATACACAACATTTTTCCGTCATCTACCTCTCTTCATCTTGTTTTCTTGAATATATGCAGTTATCGAATTCTATTATCTCCATTAGATTTCCTTATCTGTATATGCTATTACTCTCTTACCAATTTAGGTGACTGAGTATAACATTTTGCCTTTCAAAATAACAGATCTCAGCCTGCCATGCCAATATCCTCCCATAATGTAGTTTCAATCAGGTACCAGAAATTACAGAATGATTGATTATAAGAACTTGTACAGTTAGCAATGATACAAGATAAAAATATACAAAAAGAAATAATTAGGCATTGCCCCGAGAAATAATGACCAAACGTTTCTAACTTCGGAATGCGACGGAAAAAGCATCCAGAAGCAGAGAAAGGAAAGTTATAAAATAATAATAATAATAAAATCATATCAAAATATGACTTTTCCTTCCCGCAACCTAACTCATTCAATCAAATACAAATTCTAGCTTCAAACCATTGCAAATCAAACGTGAATCCGGGCTCTGATTACCAAGGATTTACCACAAAACCTGCAGAGGTAAAACTAGATATTAACATCATGTCGCTGGCTCGTCGCTATTAGAGGGCCCCACGATTATCATAATCATTCCTCCCATCTCCAAGTCATGATCCACCAGCAACCAAACAACCGCACCAACACAACAAAGATATCTTAGAGCCTAACAGAAGAAACCCTATGAAGCTATACACGAGGGATGTAAGAAACAAAAGCTGACACCACAACCAGGTCAAATGTCCAACAAATTAAATCATAAAACAACAATACCCTTACTGATCTATATGATAACAAAGACACCGTCAAACAGGAATGACATCAATTTTTGAGGAATCTTCACATCTCAAAACAACGCCCTCAAGGCTGGCAGGAAGTATACATTTAGACCATTGGCACCCTGTGGGTAGTGGCTCAGGTGGAGGAACAATCATAAGGACATTGTCATTTCGCTGAACAACTCCCATGACACTCACCGTGCTGCCTTCTTTGATGTACCTACAATCATCACGTGAGAATTACTTGAAAAATCCCAATTATAATGGATGCAGATAAAAGAACATTCGTGAGTTTTTAAAATGAGTAATAATGGGGAAAATGTATAGGTTTATGTTTGTTTAAGATTTAAATTTGTTTTGATAATTTAAAGGACATATTCGCATCTGTTTCAAACAAAAATGAGGGTGGAAATGAGTAAAATATATAGGCTTAGTTATGTCTAGATTGAATATTTTTCTGACGATTTCGGGAACGTACTGAGAGGGGAACATCATAATTGCTCACTCAAGATGATATCAGGAACTTCAGATATCAGGACAAAAAATTTATGGAAATCTGCGTTTGCACTAGACAGATGACAGGAAACCAAAAGCTGCATTCTGGCTGGGCGCAGGATGGTCAAAATCTCACTGTGAGGGAATAGATGAGATCAATGGAAGATAGAAAGTAGCTAAACATTTATGATATGGCTGATTCTTGCAGTCTTGGCCGATATATAGGGTATTAACTGAAGTATACTGCAATTGGCTGAACAAAGTTTACTTCCGCAAAAATTAAAGTACAAAGGATGACATTCACAGGACGAGTTCAACATCAAGGGACAAAATGAGTAACAGAACGTCCATCAATAAAAGCTGCAAAATAATGCATTGGCATAATTACAGAACTATTTACCCTTCTTTTAATCGCATAACACGGTCATCACTGGAGAGGTTTCTCTCCCTCAACCACCTGACAAATTCTGGGGACACATCTTTCTTCGATTGATTGATGTCTATGACAACAGATTCATCTACATAAGGAGTAACTCGAGCACCATAACCAGTCTTGACCATAGCCCTCAGCCCAGATTGGAAGTCAGAAATGTAAAAATCAACTACATGCTTCTGCAATTGTTCATGGGATGTTAAGAAGGCAATTAGCCCAGTATAAATTTATGATCATACGTGAAACAAACACGCCAATCCAGGCCATGCATTATATTTGAGCAGACATAAAATAAATGGCAGATCAGAATCATATGGGAAGTCGTAATATGACAAGAAATGGATGATAATGTGATGGCACATCACAAGACGAGCTCAAAAACAAAAATACGTCATTATTGGATGTATGAGAGGCACCATAGCCTCAACAGAATCATGAGCTTGTATTGGTCAAGAACTGTAATACCCCGATGCTCGAAACCTGATTCTTTTGTATGATTCTTGTGATTTCAAAATAAAACTATTCTTTTTACATGTTTTGTTAAATCATTTAAGGATTTGAAAATCCTAGATATGTTTTCGAAACATTTTGCTCTCGTTTTCTCAACCGTTCTTACGGTTTTAGTATCGTGAGACTTCCAAGTCACTTTTAGCTATCTAATTGTTCCTAAATCATTCTAATCTATCCATATTTGAATTCTTTATCTTCATCTAAGCCTCTCAGTCATGTTCAATATAATAAATGGGATTACAATGAAAAATTATTATTCACGGTTTATTTCATGTTTCTTCACGTTTTAAGCTCTAATTTAGGCCTTCTGCTAATCAAAAAACTATGTACCAGAAAATATTTTACCTTTATTTTTATTAATCATTTTCCATTATAATTGTTTATCAATATTTTGCATTTTTCTACTTTGATATGATCTAACCTCTATGAGATTTAATCCAAAAGTTCTTAACCATTTTCTTAGCCTATCACAACCCTCATTAGTGCCACTTGTCATGTCACACCTCCTAATGCTTGTTAATTTCTACTAACGGTGCCCCCTTCTCTCCATTTAACACACCCTACATTTCCCTTCTCATGGATATCATGTGCTCAAGTACAACCTCCCCTAAATACACCTCCCTGAATTGATGTTATTCCCCAAAATATTCTCGTAATTAGTAACGTATCCCTCACAACCTATCATCACCTTCCAAGTGTGAATTGTTCCTCTTAGACCACCACTTCATGCACGCCCCCTATGCTTGTTCTTCCCCCTTGCTGGTAATTCATGTCAAACCATACGCCCCCTTGAATTTTGGTTGCAAATATCCTTCCATGATTACATTTATCTCCTCATCATTAACCCTCAATCAGATACACTTCACAACCTAGGCCTGTTCAATGGGTTAGGCTTGCCATGGCAAATTGTAACCCAACTCATGAACTTAAGTTATAATAAAGGTCGGCTGAATTATTATTTTGTGTAGATTATTATGGGTTGAGCCCATATATACAGTATTTAAACGTGGGTTTGTAAGGGTTTAATAATGGCTGCCATGGGTTGCCATGGTACTATTTATCTTCCGTCGGACAGTTGACAATTCGACATACATATTCTGATTTCTGATGGCACTCTCCTCCTTCGGTCTAACCTCTCTTCATCTCTCTCAATCTGCTTTCCATGAATTTAACCTAATCTGTCTCTCCAATCAATCAATCTCCATCCTCATCGATTCGTCTTTGATGTCAAAAAATACAAATTAGTTCAATTTTTACCTAGTCGCTTCAGTTTCAGTCACAGTTGCAGAGGTTCATGACTTAAGAAACAGCCAAACAGGTATGCCTCTATTCTTGCTTTTACTTTATGTTTTGGATGGATTTTGAGATCAATCTGTTTTTCAGCTCTTCTTTGTCCTCATCTTCTTCGTCTTCTATGGTTTCAAATTAACTACTACGCCAGTAAAATTAGTGAAACAGGTTTCAATATTAATTTATTATTATCATTATCTTCAGATTCAGCTTTCAAAGTATGAAAGGAAATCGGAAATTGGATTAAAAATTTCGCTAAGGCATAGTAATAATTAATAATAAAAATTCTTGACTTCTAAAAATGTTGTTATACCCAAACAAATAAAAGATGAAACGGCCCTTCAAACATCACGGCAGATCAGAATCAAACCAATAAATCCTCTTATACCCAATCAATAAATAATAGAATAGATCAATCGAAATTGGGTGATGGTTGTGGTGAGGTATTCACTCCGCAGAATTTGTCATTTAATTTGTATTTTTCCAACTCTTGGTTTGCTTCACTCCACGGTTCTGCCTTGTTTCTTGGTAGTTGAGGCGGATATCCGTTATCCTACAAATTACTAGAATAGATTGTCTGAGTAGGTCTGGTCGAGAGCATCCTCTGTACTGGGTTGCCAGCATAATACTGATAGTGAATCATTAAGAAGTAAGCATAAACAACTGTTATCTGGTTGAGCATTGCTTGTTAATACATCAGGTCATTTGTGTCATTTCGATCTGGAAAATACGTAGAGCATATTCTTTGATACCGGACGTTGGAATTCATTCATTCATTCATTTCTTCCTAATGCTCCTGCCTTAATGAAATTTGGTGATGGTGGTGGGTAATGTATTCAGATTCAGCTTTCAAAGTATTTTGATTAATTTAATTGGATCAAAAGTTTACACTCATGATCGAGGGGTGCGGGTATTATTACTATTATTATTATTATTATTATAGTGACTTCTTTTAATAAGTTTCTCGTTGTAGTAGTATCAATATATTTGGCCATTTGCTGTCAAGCTTGAGTAAATTTATTTTTACTCGCCTATTCCAAGCTTTGCAGTATCTTTCCTCTCCTGATATTTGCCACACCTCTACAAGGTTTTGCTTGTCTATACCCACCAACTAATGGTCCCTTTAAACCCACTTATACCATGAAAAAAAAAAACTGAACACATACACAAGTGTAGACTAGTATAGTATTTGATTGTTCCCTTTTGTTTGATTTTTTCCCTCATTCTAATTCAATCCAGAAATGTCAAAAAAGATTGAATGCGTTGTTTGTTGCTGTTGTTAATCTTGATTCATTGTCCAACTACTCATGGGTCTTCGTCTACGATTATTCTCTAATCTTTTGGTCTATATATCATAATGCAAATAGTAGGGATATATATGATCCAGCAGCTAGAAGTTGAACCAAACCAACATGTGCAGGAGCCTTGAGTACGGGGTAGTTCTTAGGTAAATAAATGACCATATTTGAAGCATCAAAAAAGAATTTAAGTGGATTATTCTCTACTATAAGCCTTTCAAAGGTTTGCTGCCAAATGTGGCCCTTCTTTTTTGCATCTCACGCATCACTAATATATATATTGAAAGGCTTTGTTGAGTCAAATTCTCTTCGAATGTGCACCTACCTGGTATAGCTAGCTAGCTTTCCAATTTCTTTATTATTATTATTATTGTTGTTGTTGTTGTTATATTTTCTTTTTAATTTTGGTTGTGCACTGCTGGATTTGTGTGTGTGTGGCACAGCTGTAATTTCAGTACTTATTGTTATAATATGATGATATAGTGAAATATTATTTACTTATGCCTCTTATTTATATTTTACGGGATATTTATAATGTTTGAAGAACTGAGCTCGGTGAGTTAAAAAAGAAAGCGATCTTATAAGACTATCTCATTTGTTTGGGAGCATTTTACACAAATTAAACAAGGCGATTCCACTTTGATCACATCTATACTATGTAAGTATTGTAATCAAGAGCATAAATGGAAAAAGACCGATGGAACAAGCACCTTGACAAGGCACCCAGATAAATGTCAATCATATCCATACAATGAATTGAATAGGGGGTATAATACTTATGAGAAGCATGATGTGCATATTGATATGAAAAATTGGAGATTAGATCAAGAATTGTGTTGTAAGGAGCTTGTAAGGACGGGGACGATAATAATTGATGAGTTGCCCTTTTGTTTCGTTAAGACGGATTTTATAAACATTTGCAACCTAGATTTCATCTAGTTTCAAGAGCAACAATAAAAAGAGATTGCATCCAAACTTATACAGATGAGAAGGAGAATTTAAAGTTAGGTCTTTAACAAGCATCATCTCAAGTGTGCTTTAACACAGATTTGTGGACATCGATCCAAAACCTTGGGTATATGTGTTTAACCATGCACTTCATTGATAAAGAGTGGAAGTTACATAAAAAAGTTATCAATTTTTGTGTGTCCTCAATGTGGAGAAAATATTGCAAAAGTTGTTGATGATTGTTGCAAGGTTTAGATAAAGTGTGTACATTAACAGTGGATAATGCTAGCTCTAACGATACAACTATTAATCATTTAAAAGAGACACTCGATAGAAGAAATTCATTGCTTTTGAATGGTGATTTTTTGCATGTTAGATGCTTTGCGCATATTTTGAATTTGATGGTAAAGGATGGAATTAATATGGTAGATGGTGAAATTGTCACTATCCATGATTGTGTGAAGTATATGAGGAGCTCTCCGTCTCATTTAGAATGGTTTAAAAAATGTGTTGTAAGAGAAAAGGTGGTATCAATGAAGGCATTGTATTGAGATGTTTCCACTCGTTGGAACTCTACATACATGATGATAGAAGCTGCAATAGAAAATCAAAAATCTCTTGAGTCCACGTTTTTTCTTGATGGAAATTCAGGTTTGCTAAGGGATTTTGACCGGGGTGTTTTGAAGTCATTACATAAGTATTTGGAGCATTTTTATCATGTGACAAGGCGAATTTCAGGGTCTAACTATATAACCCCTAACATTTTCTTTAAAGAGGCGAACACTATTATGTCGATCTTGATGAAATGGTGTTGTAGTCAAAATTATACATTTCGGGGAAGGGCATGGGCTATGAAACAAAAGTTTGAGAAATAATGTGATTTAGAAAAGGTTAATGATATTTTGTTTATTTCGGTGGTCTTGGATCCCCATTATGAATTGGTGTATTTGCAATTTCCTTTCAAGAGGTTTTACAAGGATGAAAACGAGAAAAAGGTTGTAAGGTTAATGAAGAAAGAGGAAGCTACTTTACAACGCCTATTTGATTATTATTCTTCATTATCCACATTATCATTGGGTCATGGTAGTAGGTCTCTTAGTTCTCTGTCTCAAGCCCTAGTACACATATAGATGTCATTCCTTATGTGGAGGAAGTGATGAATGAAAGCCCAGAAGATTGGCAACTTTATTTGCAAGATGTGGAGAAGAAAAAAAGCAAATCTGAGTTACAACAATATTTGGATGATAGCATTGAAGACGAAAAACCCAACTTCGATATTTTGCATTGGTGGATGTCCAAATCTAGCACATATCATGTGCTCTCAATTATGGCCCATGACATATTACCTATTCAAATTTATACTGTTTCTTCAGAGAGAGTGTTTTCCACCGGTGATCGAATAATTGACCCTTTTAGGAGTTGCTTAACTCCAAAGATAGTGGAAGCTCTAATTTGTGACAAAGATTGGTTAAGATTATCCTCTACACCAACTGAAATTGAAGAATGTCTACAGGTGATTGAGGAATTGGAAATGGGTATGTGTTTATAATATTATTTAAACAAGTATTGTTATATTTTTATATATGTATTTACTTTCAAATTAAGCTTGAAATATTTTATTTTTATCAGATTTCACCCATGATGTGCAATATGGATCTTTCAGCCCATGAAGAGTTAATTAAGAAGGTTAGAAATGAAGTGTTGTACTCATTTTGGACTATGTAGTACATAATTATTAATTAGGTATAATGATCTAGATTAATTGAACTTTTTAAGAACCAATAGTAGAGCTTGTTATATAGTAGAAATGTCTTTTCGTTGACATATCTTGCAACTGTGACTTCAATCTCCAAAAAAATTCTTTGGTATTGTACTATATTTTTTTTTATGTTGATGTTAATTATGCTATTGTTCCAACTGGTTCTTTTTTAACCTCTATAATGATTTATATATATGCATATTTAGAATTTTTTTTTTACCATTCCTTTTTCTCTTCTCTTTTTGAATCCTTAAACCACATTAGGGAAGATATAAGTATATAAAGTTAATATTGTTTGATAAAAAAAGGAGGATTTAATTCTACAACTTTTGTGTAAAAAAAAATCTTTATCACCGGGCAATGTACTATATCATATTATCAAACAAATATGTCCAAGTTTTACTTATATTTAGTGAACTGGTTCGACCGAAATCAGCATTACTGGTTTGGCCAAAATCAGTTGACCGATTTGGACCGTTGAACCAGAAACCTAACAAGTCTAGGTATTAACACTATGCATAAAAGTCATCATCAATTCTGCCAAAGTGTGAATCACTGCTTCTCTGCACAATTTTAGTCATCTCAAAGGTCAAAGTTGAAAAGATGAATACAATTAAGTAAAAAAATGACTTCTTGTTTGCTCTTCTTTTCTTTTTGGCCTTTTTTCTTTTCTTTTTTTCTTGGACCTTCTTTGAATAACTAATAAAAACAATAAAATAAAATAAAAATAACTTTCTTGGCTTCAGAATAGTGGGATCAGTGTGGAGGAAGGCAATTGTGGTACAAGAGTCTTGCACAGTTGAGAGTTGTAACAAGCAATTGGAATGGACCAAGAATGGCAAACGGCTACACAGATAGCCAAGTAGAGTTAAGAGAACATGGAGGCTTATGGGGCTCCCTTGATGAGGAATTTATTCAAATCGGAGCTCTCCACACTTAGCTCGTGAGTCTTGACTAAGAGATTTGGGGTTATGGTTAGGCCCATTTGAATGGTGAGAAATGTGTACTAATTTATCATGAATTGAATTGAATTCGAGAGGTAGGGTTTCACTCTAGTATATTTGACGAATTGCTCCAAAATTATTGTAATTTCAAATAAATCAAAAATGTTAGGCTTAAATTGAGGGCGGAATACTCGAGATCTAAGTTCGAATCTATAGTTTTGGTAATTGGGAATTAGGGGAGTATTAGTTCGATATAGTTTTAAGTGGTTGGTTCTTGGAGTCTCGGTGTTCCAGCAAGGTTGGTTGGGGTGGTGGGGATCAGCCAAAACTAACACCGACTAGAATTAATTTGGCTTTGACACCAAATCTGGCCTTGTGGGTTTATCACACAAATACCTCTAGGATTTTTACAAATATCTCAACTTCATTAACAACACAATTCATCATTAGTTTCCCACAAATAATGATGACATTATGTCACTTTCACGAGGGATACAACCTAACATAAATAAAACATAGAAAAAATTATAATGAAATAATAACAAAATTCCAATAAAAAAATTATAGAAATCCTAGTAAATGTAATACTTCAAATAAAAAATGTAATTCTAGCTATAAATTTTTGTAACAAAAGAAAACCTCTTCACAAAAGTCAAATTCTACTTTCGCTTTTTCTATTACATATGCATTAAATATTTTGTTGTTTATTATATACACGAAGGAAGTAATATCTAGAAGCTACTATATGTTATAGTTCTACACCTACGAAAGGAGGCATATTCATTAGTTTAATAGAGCATATCCATTAGGACTAGTCCTTCTTCCAATATGATGCATATGGTAAACAAGTTTGCACATGCTTAATGGAAGATGGTGGCTTATGGAATAATTGACCACCGAAAGTTCAAATGGAGAAAAGAGATGGGTATGATAATATCCGATCTAAGGTAGCCAGAGACCAAACACTCACAACTACCACTCAAGGTTTGTGATCCCCTAATTTAGAAAAATTAATTAGTGAAATATTATTATGAGATGCTCCTGCATCATCCTCCCCATCTTGGGAGGGCTCCACCTTTTCCGCATAGGGCTCATCATGAAGGTAAGGGAGTAGATCACCCACATTAAATGTGTTTGATATATTTCCCATGTCCGGTGGTATCTCAAGCCGATAAGCATTACTTCCAATCTTCTCAAGAACTTTAAATGGTCCATCACTTCTTGGCATAAGCTTATTTTTTCTTCTGGAGGGAAACCTTTCCTTTCTAAGATGTAGCCACACAAGATCTCCTAGTTCAAAACTTTGTTCCCTCCGATGTTGGTTGGCCTTCCTTTTATTTATTTCATTAACTTTCTCAATTCTTGCTCTGACTTGCTCGTGTAATTTCTTGAAGGCTTGAATTCTATCTTTGGCTTCAAAATTTGTTTGGGCCTTAATAGGAAGCGGAATGAGCTTGATGGGAGTGATAAGGTTGACACCATACACGATCTCAAAAGGTGAATGGCCGGTGGCGTATGTGGGGGACCACTTGTATGCAAATTCGGCGTGAGGAATCTTAAGGTCCCAATCCTTGAGGGATTTGTGCACCAAGCTGCGCAAGATAGTAGTCAGGATCCGGTTGGTGACTTCGGTTTGGCCATTCGTTTGTGGGTGATAGGCGGTGCTAAATAGAAGTTTAGTACCAACCAACCTCCACAAAGTTTTCCAGAAATAGCTAAGGAACTTGGTATCCTTATCCGACACAATAGACTTAGGAATACCATGCAACCTTACTATTTCTTTAAAGAATAGATCAGCTATATAAGAGGCATCATCCATCTTATGACAAGGGACGAAGTGAGCCATCTTAGAAAACCGATCCACCACTACCATAATGGCGTCATTTTGCCTTTCAGTTCTAGGCAAAGCCATTATAAAGTCCATACTCACATGGTCCCAAGGTTGATGAGGGACTGGTAATGGAGTGTAGATTCCTTGGTGGAAGTGACTCTTGGACTTTTGGCATGTAGCACATCTAGCTATGACTCTATGTACATCACTTATCATTTTAGGCCAATAGAAGTGCTCCTAAATATGTCATAGGTATTGTTGATCAAAAAAAGTCTGGCTAGCCCACCTCCATGTGATTCTCGTATCAACAGCTCTCGAATGGGACTCTTCGGGAGGCAAAGCTTGGTATTCTTGAAGAGGAATCCATCTTGTATGACATAGGGGCTTCGAAGCTTGTCTCAATCTTCAAGGTAGCTTGCAAAGTCTTCATCCTCCTTGTATCGCTCCTTCAAGCATCCAAAACCTAAGACTCAAGCTTCTGATAGGGATAACATACAATGCCTTCTAGAAAGGGCATCAGCAACTACATTTGTCTTACCACTCTTGTGTTTTGCTACAAAAGATCAAGGATTGTAAAACCTCTATCCACCTAGCATGCCTAGGGTTGAGCTTATGTTGCCCATTTACATACTTTAGAGACTCTTGATCAGTATGTAATACAAATTGTACGAGCCTTAAATAATGAGACCAATGATCTAGAGTCCTTATAATAGCATAAAACTACTTATCAAAAAAAATAATAGCATAAAACTCTTTGTCATACATGTTGTAGTTAGATCTTGATCCATTGAGCTTCTCACTAAAATAAGCTATTGGCTTGCCTTCTTATAGTAGGACCGCTCCAATCCCGACTCCACTTGCATCACATTCAACTTCAAAAATTTTAGCAAAATCCGGTAACCTTAAGATGGGGGCCTCACCTACCTTGCGCTTGATCACATCAAATGCTTCTTGGCCTACAGGCGTCCATTTGAATTCTCCCTTCTTGAGAAACTGTGATAGGGGCCAAAAAAGTGCTAAATCCTTTTATGAACCTCCTATAAAATAAGGCAAGTCCATGAAAGGATCGAACGCGAGTAATGGATGTGGGTGTAGGCCACGACCTTATTGCCCCCACCTTTGACTCATCCATTGAAATACCATCCTTAGATACAACAAACCCTAGGAAGGTAACTTTTGGTACAAAAAGTCACATTTCTCTAACTTCCCATACAACTTGTTGTTCCTAAGGGTCGAAAACACGAGCCTTAAATGCTTTACATGATCTTCACTACTAGAGGAGTATACAAGTATATCATCAAAATACACTACAACAAATTTAGAGATAAAGGGCCTAAGGACTTCATCCATGAGCCTCATAAAGGTGTTGGGTGCATTTGAGAGACCAAAAGGCATCACCATCCATTCGTATAATCTTCCCCTAGTCTAGAAGGCGGTCTTCCATTCATCTCCCTCCTTTACTCTAATCTGGTAGTATACGCTCCTCAGATCAATCTTTGAGAATACACAAGACCCATGTAAGCAATCTAACATGCCAACAAATCTAGGCATAGGATACCTATCCTTGATGGTGATGTTGTTGATAGCTCTACTATCAACACACATCCTCATACTCCATCCTTCTTTGGTAACAAAAGGGTTGGTACCGCACAAGGGCTAAGGGATTCTCTGATGAACCCTTTTTGCAACAAATCATCAACTTGCCTTTGTAACTCCCTAGCCTCCTTAGGGTTACACCTATAGGTAGGCTTGTTTGGGAGTGTAGCACCGGGGACCAAGTCAATTTGGTGCTCAATTCCCCTTAAGGGGGGTAGCTCACTAGATAGATCATTTGGGAAGACATCCCCAAACTCCCCTAGCAAAGGTTTGACCTGTGGGTTACTTCCTCCACTTCCTTCATTATCTTCAAGCAATAATAAAAAATACATAAGCTTCCTCTTGGCTAGCGCCTTGTCTATCCCCTTGCTATCTAGAAACAAGGTCTTCTTCTTTTCGGTTTCCTCCCTAACGAGGAACAAGAACTAAGGGGTGTGAGTACAATGTTCTTTTTTGCAAATTTCAAACAATAAGTGTTCCTCCTACCATCATGTTGGACAAGCCTATCATATTGTCATGGTCTTCCTAGTAATAGATGACAAGCGTCCATTGGAACCACATCTCATACCACATTATCTTGGTAGGTTTTTCCAATTGAAAAAGGAACTACAAGCTGCTTGGTCACTTCAACCATGCTTCCATTATTAAGCCATTGTAGCTTACATGCTTTGGCATGTTGAGTGGTAGGCAAGTTAAGTTTCTCTATAAGTGTGCAAGAGGCTACATTAGCACAACTACCTCCATCAATAATCAGGGAACATAAATTACCAAGGATCGTGCACTTGGTTTGAAATATGTTCTCCCGTTGTGTCTCCTCCTTCACGAACTCCTTGGTGTGCAATACCCTTCTCACCATTAGAGCTTCCCCTACATCAGGGGGTGCTTCTTCTTGCTCTTCCTCCTCCTCATGGTCCGATTTGGTCTTTCCCATTTCCTCCTCATGAGCCTCCTCCAAGTCCAAAAGAGTCATAACTCTTTTGTTGGGACACTTGTTTTGATAGTGCCCTAGGCCTTGACACTTAAAGTGCCTTATAGCCTTTGGTTTGTTAGGTTCAAACCATACAATTAAATATCGGTCCCGATACGCTATATCGGCCGATATTTATCGGATTTTGGGTTAGCCGATACGCGAAATTGGCGATACGCGATGGATTTAGAATTTCACATATTTATCGGCAATATATCGGTTATCGACCGATATTTGCCGATATTTTACCGATATTTACCGATATTTGCCGATATTTACTAGTATTTGCTAATATTTATTGTGAAAAAAAAATAAAAAATCACACCGCGACGATCGCAACATATAAAATATCGTTCACGACGCTCTGATACCGCAATACCGCGACCGCAACCGCAATCGCGACCGCGATTTTATCACTTGGTTCAAACCTAACACCTTTTCCCTTGTCCGTCACTTCAACATTTCGAATGGGAGGGGATAGCTTAGATGATGAGGGGGCTTCTTGGGAAGTGTTGGGAGTGAACCTTCCTTGAGGAAACTTTCGTCCTCTCTTCTCCTTCTTATGCTTCTCCACCTTAGTGGCTAGATGAAAAAGCTCATCTAAGGTGTAGTACTTGTGTAACTCCACCTTGCGTGCATGTCACTCATTAACCCTCCAAGGAAACGTGACATTGTGTGCTCCTCTACCTCATCTAACTCCAACCTCATCTTCAACCGCTCAAACTCCTTGAGGTATTCTTCAACACTCATTGACCCTTGCCTCAAGGAGGACATCTTGCTGTAGAGGTCTTGAGTGTAGGATGAGGGTAAAAACCTTTCCCTCAAAACTTCTTCATCTTCGACCAAAATTTCACCTTAGACTTCCCCTTCTTTCTCCTTTAGTGAGTAAGGCTTTCCCACCATAGGGAGGCATGTCCCTTGAGCTTAAGGATTGCAATCCTAAAGCTCTTCTCATCATTATAGCCTTTTGCTTCAAACATCCTAAAACACCTCAACTCCCACTTTAGGAAATCTTCTAGATTAAGTGATCCATCAAATTAGGGCACTTCGGCTTTGATGTCATGAAAAGGATCTCTCGTTTCATGTCTCCTTCTTCTATCACGTGTGGAATCACTTGGTGAGGAGTTGGAATCGCTAGCATCATCACTTGTGCTAGATCCAACCACCTCATGTTGGTGAAAATGGGGTCTTCTTCTCGGCCGTGGAGAAGTATTTGGGTATGGAGTGTTATAGTTTTGCATGAGATTCTCGAAAATACCAATAACTCTTCTCATGTCATTTTGGAGATTTTTAATGGCTAGGTCTCTTCTCAAGTTTTGTGCCTCTTCAAGGCTCAAGCCTCTTGGGATTTGTTCATCGCCCATAGTTGCTTGACTTTGAAGAAGAAATCAATAGAGAAAATGGTGGGCGGCTAGAAAATTTTTTGTGAAGTATTTGGGCCTAGACGGGGTAAAGAAGGAAAAGTGGAGATAAAAATTATCCCAAATCCTCAACCTTAAGCTCTAACACCAATTTGATGCATATGCTAAACAAGTTGGCACATGCTTAATGGAAAATTAAGGCTTATGGGATAATTGACCACTGAAAGTTAAAATGGAGAAAAGAGATGAGGAGTATGATAATATTCGATCTAAGGTAGCCAAAGACCAAACACTCACAACTACCACTCAAGGTTTTAACCCTTAAGATAAAAGTTATGAGATTTTTCACCCAAAAAAAAGTTTTCAATCAACTTTGTAGAGGAGGGACATAGGGAGCTCGAAAATCTGATTTGTAATTCAAGAGGGTAGTGTGTTCCATTGTGTTGAGGCTACCCATATTTATAGTGGTATTCAAGGTTACAAAAAGTCCATTATACCCATCCCTTTACCTACTGATGCAAACCAAGGAGCTGGATTTGTTAATGATACACTTGAGGATGATGCAAATCCTTCACAAGACCCTTTGTCGCTTCCAAGTGGTCCAATTACAAGACTTAGAGCCAAACGTTTCAAGGAAGCACTAAATGAGCTAATCCAAGAGATTTGGGCTGATTCTAAACAGATCAAGATGGGCTCAAATAATAATTAAGACTTAGTCAACATCATCAAAGAAATTGAAGAGACTAATATTTATCCAAAAATGTTTCCAACATGGTCTAACCATCAAAAGGCATGAATTTGATGAGTTTCAAGATATTAAATAGAGGATTCAAACATGGTCTTGAATCATAGAATGAAATCGCGGGTCCGATATTGCGTATCGGCCGCAATTTTGCGGAATCAGTGCCTGCCGCAACGCAAAACAACCGAAACGCGACGGAGGCAGAAATTCACGGAGATGTCGCCGATATTTCGGCGCAATATCGGATGTCGGAAAATATCGCCGATATTGTCCGAAATATCGGTGACCTTACAGTAACTAGCAATTATTGATGGAAGAAAGGAAAAAACACAAACCCACAACCCAGAACCGTAGAATCAGGCGGCAAGCGGCAGACGGCAACTGGCGACTGGCGACTGGCAGACAACGAGCGGCGAACGGTGACCAATAGCTGCAACCTTGGATTGGAGGTGTGGGAACTCTGGAACTCGAAGCGGAAGTCTGCGAACAGGAAGACCGGAAGAGTCGAGCTGCTCGAGCACTCGAGGTCGAAGTCGAGCACTCCGGAAGAGTCGAGCAGCTCGAGCACTCGAGGTCGTCGAACTTCGAAGTCGAGCACTCTGGAACATAGAATGAAATCGCGTATTTTGTCTGGAACCGTCGAAGGCTGGGAGTGGGAGTGTGGGACTGACCGACTGAGTCTGAGAGTTTGACTCTGAGACTCCGATACAGTAACCCATATTAGCTTATAAGATACGTCACACTAAACCGTCGAAATTAGTAATTTAGTAAATTAAATATTTCTTATTTAATAAATATAAAATATTCAAATAATTTATGTTAAATTATGCTACTAATATGCTATAATATTATTTCTTTTTTATTAATTAACTAACTAATTTATTTAACTTATACTATCTAATTTTTATTAATTAACTATTATTTATTAGTTAAATAATATATTAATATGTTGCTAATTTTCATATGCTACATATATAAATTTTTTAAATAAAATATTAATACTTAACCTAGTAATGATGCGATATTAATTTTCATATGCTACATATATGAATTTTTTAAATAAAATATTAATACTTAACCTAGTAATGATGTGATATTCCTTATTTAGTAGATATGAAATATTTAAATGATTTATGTTAAATTATGCTACTAATATGTGATAATATTATCTATGTTTTATTAATTAGCTAACTAATCTACTTAACTTATGCTATCTAGTTTTTATTAATTAGCTATTATTTATTAGTTGAATAATATATTAATATGTTGCTAATTTTCATATGCTACATGAAAGTTCTATAATAAGTTATTTATAAATTTTCATATAATAAATTTATAACATATAATTTAACATATAATAACTTATTATTTATTAATTAGCAAAAGTAGTGTTGTTAGAATAATTTAACATATAATAAGTCATTTAAAGACTTCTAATATAACATATAACCTTTATGCATAGTTGTATAAGTAATTAAATGATGAATAAATAACATTTAATCCATATTGTGAAAAAAAAATCAGATTTCACGCCGCGACACATAATTTATTGACTGCGACACTCCGATACCGCGACACCGCGACCGCGACCGCGACCGCGGTTTTATTGTATGTCTTGAATGGTTATGTTAAATACATTAAAATTAGTCAGTTAGCCATTTATGGTTGCCTTTAGAAGTCCAAGAGGCCAAAAAACGTGGGAACTTGTTTATTTTGTTATTTGTGTTGTTTCAAAGCTTTAGTTATGACTTTTCCTATTCTCGCTTTAGTTATGAATTTTCCTATTCTAGGAGGGTGTTTTAAAGCTTTAGTTGTGACTTTTCCTATTCTTGGAGGGTTGTTCCAAGTATATATATGGGTATTTCGAAATGAATAAGGATATATAACGTTTTCAGAAATTATCATATTTGTGAGGTTTTGTGTTCCTCTTCGTTCTTAAAAGAACTTGTAGAACTTACCAAGTTAATCTTATGGCGTTCAAACAACCAAACTTATCACCCTAATTGTTGAGAGATTCTCACATTTTCTAGGTGTGGCGTTTCAATCCTTCGTAGTCTTAGTTTTCATCTTGTTAGGTGTTGGGTCAAAGGCTCAAGCAATCTTGTCTTCACGATCTTGGGGTTCTAAACCATCTCTGCTATTGGGTTTCATCACAGTTGTTGATGGAGTTCATATCATTTGGTATCAAAGCTTTGGTTCTAAGATAAGTTTGACTATCTTTCATTTTCGTTTTTCTTTTATATACTATTACTTCTAGTAAAGAAAAAAATCGTCAAAAAAAAAAAGAAAAAGTGATAAAAAAAAAGGTACACGATTGCAATAGGAAAACTTCATTTCAATCTTGTGCCTCACCTTATTTAAGTTATTGGCCTTTTGGTTAGTTTTGGTTGTTTCTCATTTATTTTTATCTTTTTAAAATTGTTGTGGGATTATTTTAAATTAGTTTCTAGACGTTTGATTAAGAACTAAAGAAGACACAAAAGAGAGGAAGAAAAAAGGCAAGAGTGTGTGAGACCATAAGAGGGTAAAAGCTGTTTAGTGTGAAAACACGAGCGCAACTGTATCAATTCTTGAGAAAAACATGTGAGGGAGTGCTTGTGAGGATTCTAGCTTTGTTTTGCAGATTTTAAATATGTCCAACAATCAAGAAGATACAACCGAAGAAGTTCAACAACCTGCAGTTCCGAACCTCCAAATTCAAGCCTTGTTAGGGGAGATGAGGCATATGTTGAGGGCTGAATTAGAACCTATTCATGATAGGTTGGATAGGGTAGAAGCAGAGGCTCCTAGGGGACAACAACAAGACATCCCCAATAGGCAGCAAGATGGGCGTGTTCCGTGGCGGAATGTTGAGGAAGAGGCCGAGTCGGAGTTTGATGAGCTATATTTGAACCGGGGTAGGTTTCAGCGTGGGAATGAGAATCAAGAAGCTAGGATGAGTATCCCAAGGAGGGATAATGATTTGGGAAACATAAAGATTAAAATCCCATCTTTTCAAGGTAAAAGTGATCCTGAAGTTTATTTGGAGTGGGAAACTCAAATGGATATGGTGTTTGATTGTCACAACTAATCGGAGATAAAGAAGGTTAAGTTGGCTGCAATTGAAATCACTGATTATGCCATTGTTTGGTGGGATCAATTACTAATTAATAGGAGAAGGAATAGAGAGCCACCCATAGATACTTGGGAGGGGATGAAAATGCTTATGAGGAAGTGTTTTGTACCCAACCACTATTATAGGGGATTGTATCAAAAATTGCAGAGGTTAAATCAAGGTTCCAAAAGTGTGGAAGAATATTACAAGGAGATGGAGGTAGCTATGATCCACGCTAATGTAGATGAGGACCGGGAAGCCAATATGGCTAGGTTCTTGCACGGATTAAATCGTGAGATTGAAGATATAGTTGAAATGCAGCATTATGTTGAGTTGACAGATATGGTGCATCAAGCCATAAAGGTGGAGGAACAATTCAAACGAAAAGGATTGGTTAGGAGGGGACACCCTATGGCTACCACCAGCATGGGAAGACAACTCTAAAAAGGGATGAGCATCTACAAAATAAGCCAAAATCTGAACACTCCAAGAATGCCAAACAAACGACCGCTGCTGCTATAGGTAATACCGAAACTTCAAGTTCTAAAACATGTGATATTAAGTGTTTTAAATGCCAGGGGCGGGGACACATAGCCAGCCAATGTGTAAACAAAAGGGTGATGGTGATAAACGCCCAAGGAGAGCTTGAATCGGAGAATGAGGAAGAAGCAGATGATGATGACATGCCACCTTTGGAGGATGCTAATGATGAGCAAAGTGCTGTGGTTGGAGATTTATTGGTAGCAAGGCAAGTTCTCAATATGCAGGTTAAGGAGGAAGAAAGTAACCAAAGGGAGAACTTGTTTCATAATCGGTGTTGTGTGAAAAACAAGGTTTGTAGTGTCATTATCGATGGAGGGAGTTGCACAAATGTAGCCAACACTTATTTGGTGGAGAAATTGGCATTAACTACCTTGAAACATCCTCACCCTTATCGGCTTCAGTGGCTGAATGAATGTGGCGAAATCAAGGTGACAAGGCAAGTATTGGTGGCATTGTCCATTGGTAAATATGAAGATGAGGTGCGTTGTGATGTGGTTACTATGCATGCAAGCCATTTACTCTTGGGAAGACCATGGCAGTATGATCGGAGGGTTACGCATGATGGATTCACAAATAGGTATTCTTTCACTCATAGTAAGCAACCAATTATGCTTGTGACATTGAATCCTGAACAGGTCAGGGAGGACCAATTAAAGTTATAGAGATCAAATGAAAAAAAAAAAAAAAAAAAATGAAGGCCGAAATTGAAAAAAAAAAGATTTAAAAAAAAAGATAGAAAAGTATTGATTAGAGAGAAAAAGAAAGAGAAGGGATTTTAGCCATAGTGAGAGCAAGAGAGGAAAATTTCAATTACATTGCAAAAAAAAAAAAAAAAATGAGATCAAGAGAGCATTATTCAGCTACCATAATTGGTTGTGTTTGGGCTGAATGTGCCACCATGCAAGTATGGGCTGGTACTTCCACATATTTCTCATATCCAGCTAATTAATTTCATCCAATTTAAGAGTGTTTTGTGATCCCCTAACTTAGAAAAATTAATTAGTGAAATATTATTATGAGATGCTCCTGCAATAGAGAACTAGGATTTACAACTAAGGACCTTATTTCCAATAGTTCAAACTCATTATAAACACAAACTAGCTTCACGTGATATATTTTAAAATGTTGTGTGAATAATATTAATCTAATATATTTTAATCCCTGTTAGTTTAAAGCAAATTAAGGTTAAAAAAATATACAACAAATGGCGCTAACACCCTTTTATTAAAAATAAATAAATAAATGAAAAAACTCCCTCATGCGAGAACTTAATATCACCATCAGCAGTACCAACAACTCCACCTCCACATATATTCCCTACCATTGACCATTTAAATTATCCCCCATCTTGTCTAGTGGAGCTATATCATCTAAGATGCTAATGAAAATGCCGATATGACATTGCTGAACGAAATTATCCTCAATTACATAGCTCCTTTCTTATAATATGAACTCCACTAATCCTTGCTCCATCACATTTTGTAGACATCAATCGGTAATATTTTTATACTAGACTTTGAAGCTAGGTGTTGCAAATATATTAGAATATTCCTGCATATATATCCTTAAAATACTAGTATTTTGTACCTCTTTCAAAACCTTTTATTGTTAGAGGCTCAATCAAAGTGTCTTCTAGTCATACATCAATTCGGTAAAGTCCAAGCAAGTATCTTTATCATCTAAACATTTTCATCCATAAATTGTTCATCTAGAATAAGAAAGGACGAGGACTGTTGGTAGAAGATATTAGGCTACAATTTTTAACGAGAACGGAGGTACCAAGGGTTGTGTTGTCCGACTCTGTATAAACTTCTTTTAAGTTTTAACCTTCACCTTCATTGCCCCTCACCCCAAAAATGAGTTAACAAAAATAAGGTGAATGGGGAGAATGTTTTGTTTTTGCGTGTGGAGGGGGGATGATTAACCTTTATTAACTTAGGTGAAGATTTATAAATAAACTCCCAAATAGGATAAATCTAGGTGAACAATTCACTCCACAAGGTATGTCATATGTGAGATAACGGTCTAACTCACCTCAAGCGACCGAAGGCCCCATGTGAAAGGACGATGCTTAGGGTTAGCAACTTTCGAATCCCATCCACGATACTCATATAAGCTAGTTGATGTGTACACACACCTTGGAACCTTTTGGAAAGATGACTCAAGAGGTACATTTCCACAAGTTACAACCTTCAAAAGCGGACAGAAGCACATCTAAGTTTCCAACTCTATAAACAACTAATATAGCTCAAACTAAGCATTAAGACAATTAACAATCTTGGAAACCACCAAAGCACAAACAAAATGCCATCAACATCAATATACATGTGCAAATATAAAGTATAGGTCATAGAAATCATGAAAGTAATCTCTCAAGGTCAATAAAGAAAATAGGAAGAGTAATCTCTCAAACAATACTCCCTTATTTCGAAAAGTAAGTCTTTTAGGTGTAACTTTTTATTTTTCCCCTAACTTTTTTTTCCTTCTTCCATGCATTTATTGTTATATTGTTTTCCAAAGATGTAAATGGATTATTAAAGATAAATATATTAAATCCTAAAAAAGTGTATAAATAGGTAAGAATACTTACTTTTTGAAATGAATTAAGTATAATGGTTCAGCCAACATTTGCGGAAGACTCGTCAAAAGACAAATATTGTACCAAACACCAGAAACCTAGAACACATTATAAACACCTGATTTATATTAGTTTATTTTTTTATTAGTTCTGAACAGGTCACTCTCTTACCCTGAAGTTAGCGTGAGGATTTGAACAGTTGGTATGGCCCAGTATCATCACCAATGAAGGAGTTGAAGAAATCTCGGTCCAAACAACAATTGGTAATGGAGAATAAATTAAGTATCAAAAGCCGGTCACAATGGAACCTAGAAATTACTATAAAAAATATTCTCATACACCCAACAAATACCATAGAGGATGAACAACAACCAGTACTTGCGTTCAGATTAAATAGAATAACAACAAAACCCTAGAGAAGCAGTAGCGGCCACCAACTCAGTTGGCATGTCATCCCATCGGCACAAAAACTCAAAGCCCGACTACAATAAGACATAGGAGATTTAAAAAACAAAAAGACCATTCCGTAATAGGCAACACTCAAGTAACATCTTTTTGTGAACCTATAGAAATACAAAAGTATATAGGTCTCCAATTATTCCTTAACTTCTCTATGGAGCAGAGAAATTAGCCCTCCTTTACTTTATCTACAAGATACCACACTGAGACATTTGATTACAACCTTTACAAAAACATAATTCACTCATAAACTTTTTTCTATCAGTTCAAAGTAGGGATGGCAATTTTTCCCGCGGGTTCGGGGCCCCGTCGGGGTTCCCCGTTCGGGTTCGGATTCGGGGAGAGAATTTGGGGATCGGGTTCGGGTTCGAGGATTCTTAACGGGGATTTTTTCGGGGACAGGGCGGGGATGGGTTTGGGGTCCCCATCCTCGAACCTGCCCCAAAAATTTTTTTTATATATTTTTATATAATTATATATATATAATATATATATATATATAATTTTTTTATAGAATATAATATAAAAAAATAGTTTGAGGATCAGGGATCGAGTATAAAGTTGGGTTTCGGGGATCGGATCGGGTTTTAAGAATGGGGAATAAATCGGGGATGGAAAATAGATCGGGGATCGGGTCGGGTATGGGAATTTGATCCCTGCGGGGATCAGGTCGGGGAATCCCCGATAAAAAAATAACGGGGATCAGGTCGGGTTCGAGGATTATTTTCCTTATCGGGTTCGGGGATGGGGATGGGGTCCCCGTCCTCGACCCGCCCCGTTGCCATCCCTAGTTCAAAGTATCAGCACACATAAAGACAGAAATAGGACACCACCTAAATGCCAAAATTTCGAAAGCACTTTTGACATCATCATTTATTTGTAAGGATTTTTACTTACATAGCATGATCCTAGATATTAGTTCCTGTCAAGTCGTGACTTGTTCCTTGGAAAAAAGATCATGAAGGCACCCCTAAGGAAAAGACCAAAATGACAATTCCATGGGAAAATATATATATATATATATATATATATATATATTGAAAATCCTCCTAGACATTATATGTCGACCTGCGATCTACTAGAAAGACAAATTTTGTTTACACTTAGCTGTCTCAACTTTTATTCTTCATTTGCCCATATTGATCCATCCTCAACTATTCAAAGATGTACCCACTATTGAACACCTTATCAACACTCATTTTGATTCTACAACAGCTAGACAGTAGAAATTCCAGGTCTAGGAGGTCCACATATGTCATCTCACATTGCCAAGCTAGATGCCACTAGCAGTTCAAAATAAACCCACAAAAATCATTTAATAATTTATTCACACATTGAAAAGGATATTGCATTAAAATTGCAAAAATACTTTTTGTAAAAAAAAACAATGAAGCCATAAAAAAACTAATAATATTAATCACATATACAAGATAATAAACATTATACAAAAGAAAAGACAAGTCAATCCCACAACATCACAATGCAATTATTTTCATCATGTTAATTCAAATTGGAGAAATGTAAAATATGATGAGGCAAGATTAAATCACAAGAAGAGACATCAAATTACCAAGCATACTAACCAACACTGAACTTTAGTATAAAACTACTGCATTTAAATTCTCGCAAAACCTCAAGAGGCCAAGACATAAAGTTGTATCGGAGAGATAGTACGTACCCCAGAAACTTTGACAAATTGACCGTCTTTTGCAGTTCTAAGCTCAGCGTCGGGATATTGCAAAATGAAGCCTGCAATAGCTCTTCTTCCCCAGTAATGATTCCATGTAAAAACAGCTGCAACTGCACTAAAGAGGACCACTACAACAATAAGGAGAATGGGATTGTGGACAGCTCCCAGAATGAATCCACCTGCTATGAAACCCATTACAAACAGCAGAACCATTGCCCAAAGTATAGGCTTTGGGAAGCTTTTGTGAAACGAGTAATCATCCACGTGGCTAAGTTTTGTCACGGCTTGGTTGTTAACAATTGATGCAGCATGAAGTTTGACGGAACTAGTGGAATCCAGGGGACCTGATGCTTTGCGGGGAGCCCCCATTGAATTCAATGGGCCAGATGATATAGGTCCAGACGTTATCAAGCCTGTGGTAGGGAGAACAGGAGGAAGAGGACCAGAATTTTGACGAGAAACAGCTCCCCCAGTTTGAGGACCAGAGGATTTCTTTAACGGTTCACCATGTTTATTAAGTGGACCTGAATTAGACTTTTTTAAAGAAGCAGATCCAGCAATACCTTGAGAAACAGAAACCCGAGTTGTGGAACTGATTTGTGCAGAGTGAGATGTTGCTCCACCAAAGGATCCGGTCCTTGAAGGGGCACTATTGATTGGTCCAGATTTTCTTGACCTTGACCCATCAACATGTATATCAAACATTTTCCCAAGTTCTCCAGACTTTTTCAAGTCACCACCGGTGTAAGGCATGGCTACTGAACTCATGGTAGGCTGCCTTTCCTTAGGCTGCTCTGGCGGCCCAGACACAAAAAGGCCATTGCTTAGTTGGTGGGATGGGAATCGAGAACCCATCAAGCTCTGCTGAATGATGGCAATCAGATTACTGGCAGGATCGTTGTAGTGGCCACAGCTCTGTAATATATATAAACAAAAAGGAAGACAAGGCCAAACACACTCAATGGAATCAACTCCAATTGTAAATAAATCCAGCAATTCAAGTCTATTTTTCCCCTATAAGATAACATAACGGTCAGTCAAAAACAGTGTCCAAGAGAAAGAGGGTGAATAACAAAGACAATAATCTATAGGAGGGGCACAAACATATGCAGACGGAGGGTGAGCATGCAATTTACCAATACCTTATTGACAAAATAAACAATCAAATCCAAAGACATTGATTCCCAAAGGATCCAAGTATCAGACAGATTTCCAAATCCATCATTACAAGCTGTTTGAAGCTCATAAAGACCCCGAATTCTAGCAAGAGATTGACAATTATTGTTAGAACAAAACTATAATGAGAATTTACAGTCTGAAGAGTCACCACTAGCAATGAGAAAAAAAAAACAAAAGAACAAAAGGGAGTACCTAGGGTTTACTTTTGAACAACAGCTGATCAAGACCAAAACAGTACTCTTAGCAGTGATATTTGATTTTTACCACGGCAAAGGTACCAGCCCTTCCCCGTTTTTTTCTCCTTTATTCGGCTATCTCTGTTCAGGAAACAGCAAATTCATTACTAAGTAAAAAGGCAGATAATAAATGATGGAAATGAAATTGCAGGAGCAAATTTGTGATTCATAAAACACCACCATTTCATCCTCCTATATATGGCATAAATTTTTTAACATTAAAATGACAAGAATCCAAGCAAACTTAGCCTCAGTATAATTATCTGTATGACGGGGAAAGAGGGAAAGAGGGGGGGGGGGGGTAACTTGGCTCATGTAGCGATTTGCATGCATCCATGTCAAGCTGAAATCTGCCTCAGTTACGTTTAATGACGAAGGTCCGTATATGAGAACATTGTCCGGGAATGAAGACATAGTAGTTGTATCCTTGTTGGCTCATCTCACGGTAAAATGCATAGGCTCAACTCAGTTAAAGCTAAATAAATAAATAAATAACAGATCCACGTTGTATGAGCCGCGACCTTAATCATAACCTAATATTCGGTCCAGAATGCATAACCAAAAAAATGAATGTGAATGTGCATGGTATAAGCCGGCGACGAAAAAATAGGGATAACTCCTTAAACTATTCGATAATTTTAGGGAAATGGTAATGAAATAAAATACAAATAAATAAATAAATAAAGGCAAAGGCACAAGAATGTAATTGTTGCCGCAGACACAGTGAAAAATCCCGAACAAAGATGGCAAACACAAGTTAGATCTGAATCAACTGAAGGAAAAACGTCACAGAGAATTAAAGAACGGCAGATATCATGTGACAGATCGACGACTGAGATAGAAATCGAAATGACAAGATCAGTAAAAGTTCAAGAGTGGAAATGCCGGAGGATGTCAGTGTGCTGAAGAGTAAACGGGATAGCACATACCTAATAGGATCTCGCTGCTACTGGAAGCGCAAAGTGGAGGCCGACGGCGACTGCTTCGACGGTATAGTAGGGGTGGTAGATTAGGGGTTGTTATCTGGTGGTGTATGCAAGTTGTGACAGGGTGAGGATGGAAGTGTGGGGAGCGGTTGAATAACGACGACAGAGAGGACACGACAGCGAAACAGTGAAGAGCGTCCGTTTCGCATTCCCGGGACGTTTCTGGAGACGAAACGCGAGGCGGGACGCTGCTTAAAAAAAAATCCCAAAATGACGTTGTTTTGAAAGTTTTTTAATTTTTCTGACGCAACTCGCCTGCCCGCCGCCCGGTCGCCTCATCTCCTCGCACGACGCCCGGCCCCAGCCCACTTGCTCGTTTGCCCCCCTTCACCCTTCGTCGAATCGAGCATATTTTTTTCTTTTGACGTGATATGCTGCTGCAGCAGCAGCCTCCTCCATTCCTCTCGCATGCTACAGTAAACCACTAAACCTTCGATCCAAACGAATCGCAGGCAGCAACAGCATCCTCCCTCCCTGCCCAGCACTCACCGGCGGTATAAACAGCTTCCATTCTGTTGCTCCATAGTCCATAAACAGCTTCGTCGAATCAATTTTCTATTCTCCCTCCCCGCCTCTTCGTTGCTCTGTTTTGTTGCACGGTTGCTCCGCCTCTCCGCCGTCGCTGCTGGGCTCTGCAACGCCTCAAGTTTGCTGCTCCCACAGCCACGGTAAGACCCTCTGCAACGCCTCTCCGCCACAGCAAGTTGCTATCTTACGATTAATGTGATTAATGTATCGCATTTTGTTAACAGGACAAGTCCACCTCGGGAGAGAAGGCAGAGGAGGAGGGAAAGGGAGCGAGAGAGGCAAGGTTTGTTGCGACAACTTCCATTTTAAAAATCCATCTTCCATTATCATTGTTTTTATTATGTTGTGATAGTTGATTATGATTCGATTTGTGTTGTTGTTGTTATTGTGTTGTAAATGCTTATTTTGGTTTGTATTATTGTTGTTGTGTTGTGATTGTTAATTTCGGTTTGTAGTGTTGTTTTGATTTAAAGGGATTGTAATTTCGGTTTGTAGTGTTGTTTTGATTTAAATGGATTCTAATTTCGGTTTGTAGTGTTGTTGTTGTGATTTAAATAGATTCTAATTTCGGTTTGTAGTCTTGTTGTTGTGATTTAAATAGATTCTAATTTCGGTTTGTAGTGTTGTTGTTGTTGTTATTGTGTTGTAAATGCTGATTTTGGTTTGTATTATTGTTGTTGTGTTGTGATTGTTAATTTCGGTTTGTAGTATTGTTTTTGTGATTTAAATAGATTCTAATATTAGTTTGTAGTGTTGTTTTGATTTAAATGGATTCTAATTTCGGTTTGTAGTGTTGTTGTTGTGATTTAAATAGATTCTAATTTCGGTTTGTAGTCTTGTTGTTGTGATTTAAATGTTGTTGTTGTGATTTAAATGTTGTTGTTGTTATTGTGTTGTAAATGCTGATTTTGGTTTGTATTATTGTTGTTGTGTTGTGATTGTTAATTTCGGTTTGTAGTGTTGTTTTTGTGATTTAAATAGATTCTAATATTAGTTTGTAGTGTTGTTTTGATTTAAAGGGATTGTAATTTCGGTTTGTAGTGTTGTTTTGATTTAAATGGATTCTAATTTCGGTTTGTAGTGTTGTTGTTGTGATTTAAATAGATTCTAATTTCGGTTTGTAGTCTTGTTGTTGTGATTTAAATAGATTCTAATTTCGGTTTGTAGTGTTGTTGTTGTTGTTATTGTGTTGTAAATGCTGATTTTGGTTTGTATTATTGTTGTTGTGTTGTGATTGTTAATTTCGGTTTGTAGTGTTGTTTTTGTGATTTAAATAGATTCTAATATTAGTTTGTAGTATTGTTTTGATTTAAATGGATTGTAATTTCGGTTTGTAGTGTTGTTTTGATTTAAATGGATTCTAATTTCGGTTTGTAGTCTTGTTGTTGTGATTTAAATAGATTCTAATTTCGGTTTGTAGTCTTGTTGTTGTGATTTAAATGTTGTTGTTGTTATTGTGTTGTAAATGCTGATTTTGGTTTGTATTATTGTTGTTGTGTTGTGATTGTTAATTTCGGTTTGTAGTGTTGTTTTTGTGATTTAAATAGATTCTAATATTAGTTTGTAGTGTTGTTTTGATTTAAATGGATTGTAAGTTCGGTTTGTAGTGTTGTTTTGATTTAAATGGATTCTAATTTCGGTTTGTAGTGTTGTTGTTGTGATTTAAATAGATTCTAATTTCGGTTTATAATGGTGTTGTTGTGATTTAAATAGATTCTAATTTCGGTTTGTAGTGTTGTTGTGATTTAAATAGATTCTAATTTCAGTTTGTAGTGTTGTTTTGATTTAAAGTGTTGTTGTTGTGATTTAAATAGATTCTAATTTCGGTTTGTAGTGTTGTTGTTGTGATTTAAATAGATTCACTGATCATTTGTTATATATTACTTGCAGTGATTATATCATGACTTCTAGTGGTAGTAATAGTAACATGGGTTCTACAAGTGCTAGTGTATCTTCTACGGACGTAAATGATAATCCTCTTTGGAATTATGTTACTAAAGGTGAGAAAATTAGTGGAGGGGGAACTGTTTTGTGGACGTGTAATTTTTGTAATCAAACAAAGCAAGAAAGCTATACAAGGGTGAGAGCTCATTTGTTGAATATTCATGGTAAAGGTATTGCTACTTGTAAGAAAGTGAGAGCGGAGGACAAGCTTGAAATGGTAGCTTTAGAAAATGAAGCTTTGAAAACAGTTCAACAAATGTTGCCAAAAAATGTGCCTTTATCTAATTCAAGCATGGATGTATCTTTATTGAAGAAGAGACTAGTGAATGATGTAAATCCTATAGAGAAAGCTTTTAACAATCAATTGCGTTCTCAATTAGATGCAATGATTGCTAGAATGTTTTGCACCGGCGGTGTTCCATTTAATTTAGCAAGAAATCCTTTTTTTATTGCTTTTGCTACTAGCCATCCTTTACCTGGTTATGGTCCACCAGGTTATAATCGTTTGAGAACAATGTTACTTCAACAAGAAAAATCGAACATAGAGAGATTATTGGAACCAATCAAAATGACATGGAGGGAAAAGGGTGTTACTATTGTGTCTGATGGTTGGAGTGATGCACAAAGAAGACCATTAATAAATTTTATTGCAATTTGTGATTCGGGTCCTATGTTTTTAAAGGCAATTGATGCTTCGGGTGAGATCAAAGACAAACACTTCATTTCTAAGCTGTTGAAAGAAGTCATTGATGAGGTAGGTTCTCAAAATGTTGTCCAAGTTATCACTGATAATGCATCTAATTGTAAAGCGGCCGGTGAAATCATTAAACAAGTTTCTCCTCATATTCATTGGACTCCATGTGTTGTTCATACCCTTAATCTTGCTTTGAAAAATATTTGTGCTGCAAGAAATGTGAAAAATAATGTTGAGACATATGAGGAGTGTCATTGGATAACCGAGATTCATGGAGATGCTATTCAAATCAAGAATTTTATAATGATGCATTCCATGAGATTAGCCATGTTTAATAGGTTTGCTTCTCTAAAGTTGCTTGCAGTTGCTGATACTCGTTTTGCTCAAGTTGTTATTACATTGAAGAGAATGAAGCTTATAAGATATAGCCTTCAAGCTATGGTAATTAGTGAAGAGTGGCTTTCTTATAAAGTTGATAATATTGGAAAAACAAGGTTTGTGAAGGAAAATTTGCTTGATGATTTATGGTGGGAGAAGGTTGATTATATCCTTGAGTTTACACGACCTATTTACCATATGATTACAGAGTGTGATGCTGATAAACCAACCCTTTACCTTATCTATGAAATGTGGGACACAATAATTGATGAAGTGAGAAATGTCATTTTATAAGCATGAGTGTAAAGAGGTTGGAGACGTGTCTTCTTTCTTTCAAGTGGTATATACTATACTCACAGTCCGTTGGACCAAAAGTAGTGCGCCCCTTCACTGTTTGGCATACTCATTGAACCCAAGGTAACTTTATTTTGTTTTTATTAAAGTGTTATCTTCTTATTTCTTTAATTTAACAACTAATAATAGTATCTATAATTTTGTTGATTTTTCCTTTGAGTGAAGGTATTACACTGATACTTGGTTAGATGCTAAATCACCTAGAGTTGCTCCTTCTAGAGATGAAGAGGTTTCCATCTAAAGGAACAAGTATTTTAAAAGGTTTTTCCCTAATCATGAAGATCGCTCCAAAGTTAATATGGAGTTTGCAAATTTTGCACTTAAACACGGTCCATTCGGAGAATTTGATTATCTTTATGATAGAGACATTCTTGATCCAAAGGCTTGGTGGGGAGTTCATGGCTCAAGTGTGCCATTACTTCAAGATATTGCCCTCAAATTGCTTGGCCAAATATCTTCTTCTTCATGCAGCGAACGAAATTGGAGTACATATGGTTTTATTCACTCTATGAAAAGGAATAGATTGCTTCCTAAGCATGCTGAAGACTTGGTGTATGTTCATAATAATCATCGTCTCCTAGCAAGGAGACTTCCAGAATATAAGGAGCAAAAATCAATGATGTGGGATATCTACGGTAATATTTTCTCGTTGTTTACTAATTCTGTATTACATTATAATTGTGATAACTATTAAATGATAAATTTATTTATTTATTTTGCATAGGTGATGACTTTGGCTCTTTTGAAGATATTGGATTACTTGATGTTGCTTCTCTTTCTCTCGATGAACCTGAGTTAGAGGCCGTGATTTTTTCTGAAATAGGAGTTGAAGATGAAGAAGTAGAAGTAGTTGATGTTATTAACGAAAATGAACATTTAATTTAATAGTGTTGAATGTATGATTTTAAGTAATTTAGTATGAGTTTGAGAATTAAATTTTAGTTGTGTAAACTTTTAATTATATATTTTTTTTTATTTTAATATTTATATTTATTAACGTTTCCTCCCGTCCCCGTTTCCTAATTTTTTGAATCATGGCGTTTTCCCGTTTCGTCCCGTCCCCGTTTCCCCGTCCCCGTCCCCGTCCTCGTGCATCACTGCAGCTAACCAGTGAGCTTCATCTGCCCGCACAATGCTTGTTAAGATTAACGGAGTTATGCAGCTTCTGCTTGGAAAATGATTCCGAAAACAAACGAAACTATGGTTAATATCTCATCATTTAGCACTTATTTTGTATTATTTATTTTTAATAATTATTTTCAGAAAAAAAATTAATTTTATAAATATAATTTATAAAAAGTAATTTGTTAAAATGATTAATACCAAAAAACAACTTATTATATTTTATTAGTATTTAGCCTTTATTTTTTCTACAAATTTATTTTTTATTTTCCATCTTCAATTTTTTGTCTTCTTATATTAAATGTTAAAATTTATATAAAACAAAAAAAAACATAAAAAATATAAATATATTATAAAGTACTAAAAAATATAAAATAAAAATTATAAAATTATTTTTAAAAAATTATGAACAATCTCTAAATAAATTTTATAAAATTCACTAACATCTAAAATTCAAATAGCGATAAGGATCAAAGTTTATATTATGCAATAAACATTCTTATATTTATAATAAACATTATAAAATCATATAGTTAAATGACATACATGGTTAAATATCATCTGCAATCCTACAAGACCTACACTACCATTTGCATTTATCTAGTAGCTCTACCCTCTATATGTTGTCTAATATCTCTATTGCTATTATTTTCTTCATATATTTCTCTACTACAAAGATCATTAAATAATATATTATCCATTCCATTAAATCTAATAAAATTATAAATTGGCATTGTTGAAATGACAATAAACGTTTGTTGTTCCAAACTATAATTCAATATCTGCTTTAAGATGGAAAAATGAGAGTTCAAAACATCAAATCAATGCTCAATCACATTTCGCACTAATGAGTGTAAATGATTAAATAACTCTTCTTTTTCTTATAGACCGCCAACTCTTTGAAAATCAAATAGATGATATTTTTTATCCTTGAATTGAGCAAGATAGCCGAATATATTTGGGATAACCTGAATTAACCATATAATATTTACTTGTATAAAATGTAAGTTCATATTATTCAACTATAAAATTTTGCACTTCATATGTAAATTAATGTTTATTTACCTCGAGGAGGATGAAGAAAGTTTTTGTTGAGATCTCGAATACGATGTTGGAATATTCGAGAATAATGATCCGATCCCTCATATCCAGCTTCCACAAATGTGAACGACATATCAAAAGAACAAAGTGCCATAATATTTTGGGAACACACTCCTATACGATTATAATATGACATTTATTCATTCTTTTAAATGTAAGCATCAATATGTGTTCCATCTATAGCTCATACGTAATATTTCAAATAAGGTCAAAGTCTCAAGTCATTTATGATCTCAAGAGAGAACTCGTCAAGGCTTTGAGGAGGCATTATAATCTTAACAGCAATATTTGATATAGCAATTAAAACATTGTTGAAATATCTACTAATAATCTCTCCATAGGGTTGAAATTGATCTTATACGACTCTATTATTTTCATTGTGACCTATTATATACAAAAAAAAAATTATCAATTATTCTTCAGCAATCACATTATAAGTATCGCATAGCAGCCTCATTGATCTTAAAAAACCTGATAACCTTAGAAAAGCATCCTTTTTCATTATAAATAAATTGTAGTATAGCCTATCATGACCATTTAATATACGTTAGACAAACTGGTGACTTGTTTCAAAAGAATCCAAACAAACTTACTTCTGAATAGATGTCTTCCTTATCTTTCGTAAACGTTGTAGTACAAGTAAAAGTGGTAGTCTTTTATTTTATAATCCATCTATTAAAAATCAAGGTGTCACTTGTATTATATGTATACCTAATATATATGCATAAAATTATATACAACAAACAACATTTATATTTTTCATCGAAGAACATGAATACTTCAAAGCTAATTCAAGAAAATATGATATGTATTTGATTAATTGGCCAAAGTCTATCAAAGGTAGACCATTTTAAAATACTAAAAGTCACAAGTCAAGCAAATTACATAAGTTCAACATAAACAACATAATTTATACTTCATGGTTTTTACAAATAGAAAATAAAAAACCTTCAAGGAAACTTAGTCTTTTACAAAATACCATGATAACCTAACTTCATTGATCAATTCTTAGATGGATCTCTTAAATATTTCAACCAAAAATTACATTTTTGGAGAGCCATATACATATATGTCTCTGTTATCAAGATCCTTGAAAGCATTAGTACTGAGGATAAATAACTCATCTGAAATTTTATTAGCCATGGCATTTAGAATAGCTACACATTCTTGTATGGTGGGGATTATTGAGGCTTGAGGTGTTGGCAAAGGAGAATCATCGTTACTCTTAGATACATATTCACACAATTGTAGCAACTTATTATCAACCTTTTCACTAGCCGACTCCTTTTTCTTACGAGAACTAGATTGTTGACTCTTAGAACACTTGTTGCTTGACTTTTCCTTTCGGCATGTCCCACCATCTGAATTACTATAATCACAATCCTCAATCTTAATAACTTTTTGGCTTTTAGAAGGACCCACATTACTTTTTCTTAGCTCTTCATCGTCCTTATCGAAACTGGGATGATTCCCTTGAAATGAAGCCCGTAAATATTCTCTGGTTGCTAGGGATGTAAACGGGGCGGGTATACCCATACCCATATCCGTACTCGTTTAAAAAATCTGTACCCGTACCTGAATCCATATCCATTAACACATCCATATCTGTATCCGTTGGATATCCATTACCCGACGGATTATCCGTTTACTCGTTAATGAATATTATCCAGCGGATAAATCCATTACCCGATGGATACGGGTATGGATATCGTAATATATTTATTTTAAAATTAAGCGTAAAAGGGTAGTTATATATCGGGTAAACGAGTATAGGTATGGATACGGGTATGGATATCCCATACTCGTATCTGTACCCGAACCCGACGGGTATTTTTTTCCATCATCCATATCTGTATCCATATCCGTTTAAATATTTTTCGGATAAAATCCGTCAATTTTAGGGTAAAATATGTCTCGTTTACATCCCTACTGGTTGTATGAGTACCACCAAAGATTAACCAAAGCTTATCTAAATGGGAAATTGGCTTGTTGCAAAAGTGTTTATAACTTAGGTTTTACTAGAAAAAAAAATGTATTACGCATTATATATAATAATAAAAAAATAAGTGAAAAAACATATAATTTTAATTTACTTGAATAAATATCTTCCATCTATCCTCCCCACAAGTGATTGCATATATTACTAGATCTCGCCTAAGTCCAGTTTTACTTTCAAGTTTCACCCATACTAAGTAATCTTTTTTCGTTGAGGTAAAATAATTTTTTACTTGAATTTTTGTTATTGTACGTTTTCAAGCCTATTAATACCATCAATAATATTGGACCATCTAATCTTGTTGAAACTTGAACTACCTATTGCCTTTTCTAACAACCTCAACATAATTGAATAAAGGTTTGATGCCTTGATTTGGTCTAATGTGCAGTATCTGATGAAGATGTCATAGATCCTGTTTATATACACACATACACATACATATATATCCTACAAATATACTTACATACTATCATTTTTTGTCACTCTTACAACTTTGATATTACAAATTTAATATATATCTATATATCTATATATATACATACGTACACACACACACATATGTATATGTATATATATGTACTTCATGGGTTTTATTCAATTTTTTCACTATTGCAACTTCTTGAACACATGCAGGTCCAAATTACTAAAATGTCAAGTGTGGGAGTAAAGCATGAAGCACATGATTGTTTGAGTACTTGAGATGTTTAAGCCATGTTTCAGAATTGAGAGGGAAAAAAATTATTTCAAGACTTAGAATAAAGGCTTCGACGTTTCTTAAAGAAGATGAAATAAAATGGCTAGAAGGATATAATTAGGAACAAAACAAAGACATGGCATAATAAGAGAAAGAAGATCTCCACCCATGTAGGAGTCTAGCACGACAGATATAATTAGCTAACTCTACTTTCATGATTTTAGCAAACATTACAACTCTAATTTTCTTTCCCTCCTTCATAATAATCAAAAGAACAACACAATTATCATAGTTAAGCTTCCATATAGCTAAATATAATTGCATAAACAATGAATAAATGGAAATTGTCAATCACCACATTGAGAATGGGTTGAACATGTTCTTGAATAGTGGTGTGCAATGTTTACTATATAAATAAAACCATTCACTTTGATTTGCATACATATGCTTTTCTTGTCATATTTAATAGCCTTGAAGGATCTGGTTGAGACTGCTCTCCTCCATCATTCATTTTTTTTTGTTGGAAATTATACGTTGCTCACTTATCATATTTACTACTGTCATGTTTCACTCATGTAATCCAATTTTCTATCAAATTTGAATTCATTTATGAGATTAATTGTTGTTAACTATATCTCAAGTCTTAAGTGAGTAAAATAATAGCTATAGGGAATTGTAATACAGTAACTACGGAATGAAGAGAACAAAAGGTTATGCTTGATTGGAGTAATGCATTTCTAAATCAATAAAAGGCTAAATCGTGAAGCATTTAGTTCATAATGAAAAGTTTCGGCCTAGGGTTTGTAATTACTTTTCAATGGGATACCTGTCCATGAGAAAAATGAACAATTAACAAAGCATAGCAATAGGACTAAAAAACAAAGAGAGTACATTTCTACAAAGACTTAACACCCAACAAGACTGATCTAATTTAGTTCTATCTCTCCACCTCATCTTCTCCTTTATTTCCTCCATGCTACTCACTGTACCCTTTCACGCACTTACAATTTAAAGTTGTAAAGCTGGGTAGCAACAAGTACTGGCACATTTTCAAGACCTTCATTCATTTTTGGTTGTTGGAGTGGCTATTGGTGGGCAACATTCGTGGAGTGGATAGTGGGTGTGTTGGGTGGGTGGGTTAAATACATATATACAAAAAGGAGAGCAGTTAGGGGAGCCTGTACGAGTGTAGAACATATATAATCCTTTGAATTTCCTATATGCCAGTGCTAGGAGCTACTACATGCACTTTAGAATAGTAAATGTTCTTCCTATTTTAGATTTGCAGGTGCGTTTTAAAATTGTGCAACTTCTTGTTTTGAGCATTCTTTTTAGGTCTGTGAACTCATGTCCAAACTGTTGTCATAGACTCTCTACCACAGATTCAACTTAGGTATCGTTTGGTATTACTTATTTTTAATAACTACTTTTAGATAAAAATTACTTTTATAAATCTACTTTTAAAAAAGTACTTTTATAAGTAAAATATATGTTTGTTTTCACTTTTATTATATAAGTGATTAATGCTAAAAAATTACTTATTATATCTTATTAGTGTTTGGTTTTCAGTTTTCTACAAAATTACTTTTTCTTTTCTATCTTTAGTTTTTATCTTCCTACATATATCTTTTAGTAATAATTACTATATAAATTATGTAATATTAAATATTAAAAAGTATATGAAACATTAACAAGTATAAATAAAATATAAAGATGTTACAAAGTACTAAAAATTATTAAAAAAAATTATGAACAACCATTAAACAAACTTGATAAAATTCACAAACATCTAAAACTCAAATAGTGACAATGATCAAAGTTTATATTATGTAATATTAAATATTAAAAACCATATGAAACATATATATATATATATATATATATATATATATATATATATATATATATATATATATATAGATAGATATTATAAAGTACTAAAAATTGTAAAATAAAAAATATAAAATTATTATAAAAAATTATGAATAATCACTAACCAAATTTTATAAAATTCACTAACATCTAAAATTCAAATAGTGATAATGATAAAAATTTATATTATTCAATGAACATTCAAATGATAGGAAGATATATAAAAAATAAATAGCAACAAAAACCCACATTGATTTCATATGAATTACTCCTCAATATGTAAAAGTGGAATAATAAAACCCACAGAGTTAAAAACATTTATACAATACACATCAACTCAAGATCAGTGAGTTCCTTATACCGACCAGACATGATAACTCGCCAGGTTTAATAACCATCATAAAGCTTCACTAAACAATCCTATACGTGTGTATTATCCACAAGTAATAGCAGAAAATTAAATTATCTGTACTATATAATAATCTTATTCACAATCTGTCAAGGCTGAAGAAACGGTTTTCTCAGCAACCCAATTTCAATCATAGCCAATAAGATCAAAATAATAATCTTGAGGAAAGGGGGGAAGAATATAACAAAAGTTAACTGCATCCATTTGATCATTTAGGAATGGACTTGATTTAGAGCATCCAAAGTATATTAACAATTTTTAAAAAATGATTTATGAACAGAAGTATAAAATCCCACTATTTAGGAAAGACACAAACCATTGCAGTAACTGAAACATATTATCCACTCTCTAAGAAGGTCGTGTCAAAAACTCTTTTCAAAATAAAACACAAACATGTATGTGTAGGTGAAAATAGGCGTATAAAATATTGTTCCATAATTTCATTTTTATTCTTGAGAATAAAGAAACATGGTTTGGAAAACAAAGCAGACTAGTTCAACTGGTGTGATGCAGAAAGAATAAGATCGGGCAATGGGAATTCAAATCATTCAGGTCTGTTTCAGCATAATTAGTTATTTTATAAAATTTAGTTTATAAAATATTTGGACTTAGAGGACTATTATCTTAAAAGGATGTTATCGTTGAATAATTATATTCATCAAATTTGATGAAATATAGGAAAAATATTTTTCTCCAGTTACAAGATGTCAGTATTCAATATATTAAGATCCATCATAATAATTTCACTAAAACTTTAGTTTCATGTGTTTTCCTGTCTTATGGGGTAAGGTCCTGGTCATCACAGGTCTTGTCTCGCATCAAGGTCACACATACAATTGAAGATATGACAGAATCCATTTAACATAATGAACCTATAATATTGTTCCTTCCCTTTCTCGATAGAAATTGCTTGTTCACATAATGAAAAGGCATCTTCCATTTTTTTCCTGCAATTTTATGAAGGAAAATAGGAATATAACATAAGCCAACATAATTACTTCAGGATTGAACAGCTAGCGTAGAATCTTACCAGGCGCTTCTCCATATTTGCATGGTTAATAATAGCTTCAATAAGCCCGGGTGAAATCTCTGAGTGTACAAGCTTATAGGCAGCTCGAGCTCCGGTAATATCACCATGTTGCTCCTAAAATGAACAGCAAATTATTCTCAGGCAGAAGTTTCCTGCAACTAGTTGGTTAACTTACATTGATCTGTATTATATTTCTTTTACATTATAGGAGGCTGGTTCATGATGATGCTAGAGGTGTTGGTGAAGTTCTACCAGCACTTACACTCGGAATAAATTCACAAACACAACCTATTCAGATTGACATGTATGGATCAATGGAAAAAAATGAACACAATTTACTACAGTAGTTTGCAGCGTACTAAAACAAAGATGTTGTACCCAGGCCTATAATAAACTTAACCAAAATTTTCATATTGTATTACCCTGTACCTAGAGATCACTGAAGGTGGGGAAACTGTGTCTCTAATTTCACTTAAAGATGAATAGCCACATCGACACACATTTGCACATTTATAATCAGTCTTATCCATTTGAGATGAACCCTTCAAATTCAAGCGAAAGAATATATATCAGTAGTGCGGGCAAGAATTAAACAACAATATTCAATGCTCAGACCAGGTTCTGTGCATAAAATCGAACAAACCACCCCAAAAGAGAAGATGTGAATGCCCGCCCACTGTCCCTAAGATTTCACTCAATCTCAAAGCTAATATTATCTGGTACATATACTCACGAAAGAAAACAAACAAAATCAAACACAATTGGCAAGAGATGGAGAAGGCGACAATAACAAACCTAAAATTTGAAGAGGGAGGAAAATCGAAGCCCAACAATTACATATCTGTATCTTGCAAAGATCGAGTGAAGGGCGGCGTCGGATGGAAGTAGCTAAAATGGCGGTGGCCACCGCGAGTAGCAAAAATGGAGAACATGAGCAGCAGAGATAGAGGACACGAGTGGCAGAGCAAAGAAACAGAAACAGAAAGAAGTAGAATGGAGGAGAAATAGAAATGGTCACCGCTGCAACGTCTCAAAGCAATAGTTTGAGATCTTTCATCGAGGACGGTATGTTACGAAGCAAGCTGCAGGTAACCTCTTATGAACGAATTTTTTTAGAACAGATACCGTACCGCATCGTAGAAGTTGTTTTAAAAAGTAGATAAAACTTACTTTTAATATTACTTATAAAAAGTAATTTTTATTAATTACTTTTTTATAATAACTTTTTAAAAGTAAAACCAAACACTTATTTTAATCTATAATTACTTTTTATAATTAATTTTATAAAAAACTACTTATCAAAAGCTAAACCAAACGAGCTCTTAGTTGCCCCAAAAGGTGTTTGGTTAACTCCTAGGGCGTTAGTATTAGGTTACACCGTTACAGGAAGAAAAGAGCATGTATTTCTGGACTAGTTCTATACATAATTAGATCTTGGTGTGGGTTCATACTGATTAACAGCTAATTTGTTAAGACTACTTAAGGGCATAACTTTAGTATTATAAAAATGGTTCAAATATATTGGTAATTCTTAGTGTTGGGTGGTTTCAAAACTCATGTATATTTTCTAACCTGCTTCAATCCCAACCAGTACATGTACATTATTTTTTTCTAATTTATTATTATAGCTCTTAGTATTTTCAAAAATCAATTGCTTAAGCAAGTATAGATGTTAACAATTACTCTTTCATAATACAAATCTCAAAGTTATACCTTACCAAAATTGGAAATTATTAAATCCCTTTAATAAGCTTGCAAGATAATATAAATCAACGTGGATGAAATTCTTAAAACAATATTTGGCTAAAAGAAAGCTATCTAATAGATTTTAGTTGTTTTGAAATATTAGGATAGACCTAAAATATAAATCTCTTCCAAGTTCTTAAATGTTAGAGCTGATCTAGATGAAGTTTAGGGCAAAATGAAGATGGTTCGAGCTATAAGTTTATAGAAACAAAGACGGTAAAGTAGTTCCGCCCAAGATAACAATGTGAACCAAAAGAGGGAATCACTTGAAAGAAGACTTGGAAGCAAGTCGAAATGCAACAAAATCTATTGAATAAGTAAATGTTCATGCAGAAGGATAAATTTCGCGGGTCATTCGACAATTTACACAAACAATCTCTAAGAGTTGATCTAGCTAAACCTAGTTAAATCTAAAACCCATCACCCTAATTCACACTCAAACGACATTAAACCTGGTTTTATATATGCTAATATAGCTTTCTTGATAAGAGAATCGCTAGGCTCTAACCTAATTGCCAGCAACTGTCACATCCAAGATCCGACAAGAAGAACTATGGAAGATAAAAAAAACCAGCATTGACCCACAAAGCTATAAATCTACAGGCAGCATAAAATCCATTGCCAGGTTAATCTCAGAACAAACACATAATACCCCAATACAACAATATTTGATTGGTCTTGCAGCCAAAATCTAAAATTACAAACATCACCACATAATACCCTAATACAACAATGCAGAGACCAATCAAACTCAAACATCTAAAATCAAGGACAAATTTAAGTAAGATGAACAAAATTACCAACAAAAGAGAGATTTCATACGTACCTTAAAAAAATTTCGCAAAACAAAACTAAGAAATGTTTTATATCTCCTTCGCCTATTGCAAAATCAATAGCAAAGGGAGAAGGCTTGAAAGTATCAATCGATTGAGAAGTTGGGAGTGGTGGAAGCAAAAAATCGTTGATGAGTGATGATGGAACAAGCGTGAAGTATGGCGAGTATGTAGATGGATTATGCAGTGAAGGGAGGAAGAGTCGAGCAAGAGGGAGGCAGTTGAGATAGAGGACTGACACAATCGAGTTAGAGGACTTCGTTTGGTATCTTGGTTTTGGTATAATAGCTCATATAAATGACTTTTTCATTAAGAACAAGTAACATACTATGAATTTATCAAAATCAATTTTAGAAATAAAGCTACTTATATTAAGTAGGTCAGATTTACTTTTTAATGTTAACTTATAAAAAGTAGTTTTAATAATTAATTTAAAAACAACTTTTTAAAAGTAAAACCAAATAATATTAATTAATCTAAAATAACTTTTTCTAATTATTTATATGAAAAACTACTTTTACTAAATAAAGTCAAACAGGTTCTTAGTCACAAAAATACTAACCAAATTACCTATGTATCTTTGACTTTCTAGCCTCCTTCTCTAAGACCTCATGTTCCTCACTCTCTTACCCATTCACCCATCCTCCTTCAATCATCTTTCCTGGCTCACTTATTTTTGGGTAGATTTACTTATTTTGTGCTAAAACTTGTAAAATTAGGCAAAATTAAGAAAGAACACAAGAAGCCTACTTTTCAATCCGTAAAGTATATGAAAGGTTCACACTAAACCTAGATAGAAAGTGATTATTTTATATTGCTACTTATAGTAGACGAGAATGTCTAAAGCTAGTATGTGTAGAGAGCTTAAGCACCTCACTCTTTTACACTTACGAAACATAAGAAACGTCGTGCTTCCCTTACCGTGCTAGATGATTCACCCACCTTATCAAATTTAGTGCTTATCAACTATTCATGTTCATTATGGGGGGGAGTCATTGAGAAGTAGATACATTAGTCACATTTATATTCAAATACTGAGGTTTGTACAATACTCAAAATCCTAAAAATTCTGATTCTTTTGGGATCTCTATGATTTCAAAATAAAGTTATTATTATTATTATTATTATTATTATTATTATTATTATTTAATTTTTTTACATCCCTTAAAGATATAAAAACTCTAGTCATACTTTGAAAACATTCCATTATCACTTCCTTTATTTCTATTGCAATTTTGTGTCCTTTGAAACTTTTAAGTCATTTTTGGATATCCACCTTTTTTGAATCATTTTAATATATTCAAAGTTGAATTTCTTGTATTTTTCATAGTTTGCTAATCATATTCAAGACAATAAATGAAGATTATGACAAAAATTGTTATTCACATCGTGTTGTGCGTTTTAAAGAATTCTAAGCCTTGAAACATCATTATACTTGTCAAAAATTTAAGTTTCTTTCGAGATCAATATATTTTTATATTTCTAACAAAAAGATGATAAAAAATAATTTACCTTTATTTTTATCATTATTCGTCATTTCCCCACAACATTGTTTAACAAAACTTGGATTTCTTAACTATGATATTAAAGCGTTGTGACACATAATATGCAATACCCCATTTTCAAAAACCCTAATTATAAACTAATAATTATGTATATTATTTGTAATGATTATTTTAGGATATTTTGTATTACTAATATGTGTATTATTATTATTATTATTATTATTATTATTATTATTATTATTATTATTATTATTATTATTATTATTATCACATATTCGATTTTAAACTAATAATGGACTGTAGAGTCCTTGGTGGAAGTGATTCTTGGACTTTTGGCATATAGCACATCTAGTTATGACTCTATGTACATCACTTATCATTTTAGGGCAATAGAAGTGCTTCTGAAGTACGTCATAGGTCTTGTTGATCCCAAAATGTCCGACTAGCCCACCTCCATGTGATTCTTGTATCAACAACTCTCAAATGGGACTCTTTAGGATGCAAAGCTTGGTATTATTGAAGAGGAATCCATCTTGTATGACGTAGGGGCTTTGAATCTTGTCTCGATCTTCAAGGTAGCTCGCAAAGTCCTCATCCTCCTTATATAGCTCCCTCAAGCATCCAAAACCTAAGACTCGAGCTTCTAATAGGGACAACATACAATACCTTCTAGAGAGGGCATCAACTACTACATTGGTCTTGCCACTCTTATGTTTTGCTACAAAAGAGAAGGATTGTAAAACTCTATCCACCTAGCATGCCTAGGTCAAGCTTATGTTGCCCATTTACATACTTTAGAGACTCATGATCGGTATATAATACAAATTGTGTGGGACTTAGATAATGAGACCAATGATCTAGAGTCCTAATAATAGCATAAACTACTTACCAAAACAAAATAATAGCATAAAAATCCTTGTCATACGTGCTAGCTATAGTTAGATCTTGATCCATTGAGCTTCTCACTGAAATAAGCTATTGGCTTGCCTTCTTTTAGTAGGACCGCTCCAATCCTGACTCCACTTGCATCACATTCAACTTAATTTTTTTTAGCAAAATCCGGTAACCTTAAGATGGGGCCTCACCTACCTTGTGCTTGATCACATCAAATGCTTCTTGGCCTGCAAGCGACCATTTGAATTCTCCCTTCTTGAGACACTTTGTGATAGGGGGCAAAAGAGTGTTAAATCCTTTTATGAACCTCCTGTAAAATGTGGCAAGTCCATGAAAGGATCAAACGTAGGTAATGGATTTGGGTGTAGACCACGACCTTATTGCCTCCATGAAATGCCCCAAAAATCCTAATTTTTATTATCTATTATTAAATAAGATTTTATTTTGAGAGTTAATCAAATAATTTACTTTTAATAAAATGAAAGGAATTTAATTAGGACAAATCAAGAATAAATTTAAAAGTGTTTTAAATAGGAAGAATTGTGGTATTTTAAGCTAATTAAGGATTTTATTTTAGAAATTAATTAAATAAATTACTTTATTTAAATTAAGAAGAATAACATAGTTTCAAATTAATATAAACTTTATAAATAATTTAATTGGAGAAAATTAGAGTTTTTTGTTAATTTAAAATGGAATTTAAGAAAATTCCTTCAAAAATCCCTAAATCAACCTAAAAAGAGAATTTAATTATTATTTTGATAATTATATTTTATTAAACATCCCAAATTACCCAAATCATACTAATTAATCCAACCACTAATTTCCCTTCTTTTTCCTTTTTCCTTTTCTCCTTTTCCCCGCTCTGTTTCCTTTTCTTTCCCTTCCTTCTCTTCTTTTTTTTTCTACTCTCCCCCCGACTTGGGCCGGCCTGCTAGCCCAGCACCCCTGCGCAACCCACCTCTCCCCCGCGCACCTCTTCCCTACCTCCCGGCCGGTTCAGCCTTTTTCTTTCTTTCCTTTCTTTCCCGTTGAACCGCCGGTCCACCCCCACCTACACTTCGTCTTCTACCTTCCGCCTCTGCCACCGAAAATTTTGCCGGAAAAAGCAAGCCTGCAACGCCATGCCAATATCACCGGTCATTTCGTCCTCTCCTCCTCATTGTCTTCCTTGTAGATGTGACCCATCGATGCAGCCCCTCCCCCGCACGTAAGCCCTCCATTTTCCCGACAGATCACGGCCTGTAAAATTGCAGACCCTGCACCGGCCATTCTCGCAGGACGACCTACCTTAACCCTACCCCCTACTCCCCCTCTAACCCTTGTCGTTTTCCGTCCCAATTGGCCTATAAATACCCTCAACCGCCGCCTGGATCGGGTTCAAAAATCTGAAACCCAGAGAAACCTCGTCGCTCCCCGCCCCCACCTTGAGCCGCCCTTTCCTCCACCGTCAGCCACCTCTGCCGCCTGCCCTTGCCACCATAATCCTCCCTACACCGCCCTCTACACAACCAACCTCCTAGATCTCCCTGCCTTGCCCTGCACGTGCCGCCCCGGCCGTGCGAAAGTGCCTCCCCGAAACAGCCCTTTCGACCCTTGCGCCACCTTCGCGCTGCCACCGCCGGCCATACCGCCGCTTACAGCACCGCCACCACCCCCAAAACGACTAGGGGATCCTGCCCTACCACCCTACACCTCCACTTTCCTCTAGTTTCCCCTCCCCTAGCCTCCACATCCATTTTCCCCTATTCTCCCTTCCTCCACCGGCGCCGGTGCTACCACCTCCCAGCCAGGTTGCCCAACTCCCTGAACCCTAAATCCTAAATAATAAAAGTGATCAATGATTTTAATACTATTAACTACTATTATTAGTGTTATTATGATTAATATTAACATTATCATTATTGTTACTAATATTATTATTATTATTACTAATATTACCACCCTTAGTATTATTACTAGGACCCAACCTTACCCCTAAGAACCTCTAATTAATGGTGTTAATTAACTATAAGACCTTGTTAAGTTATTACTATTATTACTATTATTACCATTGCTATTATTATTATTATTACTATTACTATTACTATTATAATCATCATCATCATTATTATTATTATTATTATTATTATTATTATTATTATTACTATTATCATTATTATTATTATTATTATTATTATTATTATTATTATTATTATTATCATATTTGTTACTTTAACTATGACTAACATCATTATTATCTCTATTATTATTATTATTTTAGTAGTTCTACTGTTATTAGTATTATTACTATTAATATTACTATCATTATCGTTATTATTATTAATATGGTCATGGTGGTTGTTGTTGTCACTATTATTATTATTATTATTATTATTATTATTATTATTATTATTATTATTATTACTATTGTTATCAACATTGTTATTATCATACTTATTATCATCGTTATTGTTATTGTTATTATTATTATTATTATTATTATTCTTATTATTATTATTATTATTATTATTATTATTACTACTACTACTACTACTACTACTGTTATATTTACCACAATTATTACTTTAACTATTATTACCATCATTACCATCCTTATTATCATTATTATTTAATACTCTTACTTTTAGTACTCTTATTATCATTATCAACATTATTACTAGTATTATCGTTATTATTATTATTATTATTATTATTATTATTATTATCATCATCATCATCATCATCATCATCATCATCATCATCATCATCATCATCATCATCAGATCATGGTTGTTGCTATCATTATTATTATTATCGTCACCGATACTACTACGATTTCAATTGTTATTATCAACATTATTATCATTGTAACCACTATTATTATTATTATTAGTATTTTAACTATTATTATTGGTATTAATAATAATATTGTTATTAGTAATATTAAAACCCTTTACTTTAATAACTATGTATTTTACTAAGGCGTGTCTTGATTAGTGGTCACTTGTTTAACTTTCTTGAGAATAATAATAACTCCACCCTTTTAATTATAAACTACTATTATTAATATTAGCCGTAGTATTACGCCATAATAGGGGTAAGATAGGAAAATTCTGGTAATTATGGTAGAGGGAGATTGACCTTTCGTATTTCCCTCTTATAGGTGAATCGGGTCAAAGCCCCCAGGAGGCCTAGGAGCGTGATCCAAGCCCGGCGCCGATTTACGTAAGGGCGTAACTAAGGCCGCCTGTGTGTATTACATGTTTTACTTGTCTTGGATGCCTTGTACGATTTATATGCTATATTATGTATGTTATCTATTTTACTATGTAGCGTAGCGTGGAACTGAGGTATGTTCTCGTACTCTTGTCTGTATGTGCTCTGATACCAACTTGTAACACCCCCAATTATACTACTAAAAAATTTCGTGTAATTTAAAAGTGTTTAGCGGAAACAAAAAGATAAAATTGTGAATTCGAAGGTGTTACCGCCACACTTAGTACTAGATCGATTCACTCCTATCGACCTGATACTAAGTGCTAAGGCTAAATATGAATAACACCAAAAATGAGTCATTAGGAAAGTATAAGTTCGAAGGAATCAGAGTGCAAAAGTCAAAAGTTACAATCCGAAGTACAATTTAAAAGTACCAAATGTCAGAGGACACAATATAACAGAATAAACAAAGTACGATAATAAAGAGAAACAAGACGGGGGATGCTCTCCGGCCACGTCACTCTCGGCCCCTAAGCTAGGTCCAGACTCAACTCTCAGCCCTGTAAGTAACAAGGACATCGCCCCCTTCCTGCAAAACTCAGACGGGTCTTCTGCTCGTGGGAATGAGTAGCACCCATGAAACGGGTGATCAGTACGCTACGTACTGAGTAAGGTAACAGACGCACTAAGGCCCACATACATAGAGATGCATGACATAGCAGACATAGCACACTTAGGTAAATAATATGCAATAACACAGATAAACAATGCCGGTTATGAACCAGATAACTTCTCATTAGATCTCTGATAATTATAATCGATTCACATCATAGTCTTTATCAATCCATGTGAGTGCGGAAACCCCACTATTATAGTCGGTGGAACGGTCATGAGGGCACATGCCCTGCCACTATTATTTCCGGAGGAACGGTCACGAGGGTAAAATACCCTGCCACTATTATTTGCTGGACCTAGACCGATCCATCAGCTATAATAGTGGCAGGGTATTTTACCCTCGCGACTGTTCCACCGACAATAATAGTGGCAGGAAATGTGCCCTCGTGACCGTTCCATCGGCTATAATAGTGGGGGATTCTTTGCTCAAAAAACCAAATGTAAAAGTGATAAGACATGGGAAAAATACTAATATTTACAGTGGAACACCTTGTGAGTCGGGGCTTGACCGGTCCACCGACAAATAATAGTGGCAGGGTATGTTACCCTCATGACCGGTCCACCGGCTATAATAGTGGCAGGGCATGACCCTCGTGACCGTTCCACCGGCTATAATAGTGGGGTTCCCGCACTCATATGGATTGATAAAGACTATGATATGAATCGATTATAATTATCAGAGATCTAATGAGAAGTTATCTGATTCATAACCGGTATTGTTTATCTATGTTATTGCATATTATTTACGTAAGTGTGCTACGTCTGCTATGTCATGTATCTCTGTGTATGTGGGCCTTAGTGTGTCTGTTACCTTACTCAGTACGTAGCGTACTGATCATCCGTTTCATGGGTGCTGCTCATTCCCACGAGCGAAGACCAGTCTGAGTTTTACAGGTAGGGGCGGTGTCTTGTCACTTACAGGGCTGAGAGTTGAGTCTGGATCTAGCTTGGGGCCGAGACTGACATGGCCGGAGAGCATCCCCGTCCTATTTCTTTGTATTATCGTACTTCGTTTATTCCGTTATTTTATGTCCTCTGGCATTTGGAACTTCTAAATTGTACTTTGGATTGTAACCCTTGACTTTTGCACTCTGATTCCTTAGAACTTATGCTTTACAAATAACTCATTTTTGGTGTTATTCTTTTTATCCTTAACACTTAGTATCGGTTCGGTAGGAGTGAATCGATTTGGTACTAAGTGTGGCAGTAATGCCCCGGAATTTACAGTTTTATCGGTTTGCTTCCGCTAAACCTCTTTAAATTAAACGAAATTTTTCAGTAGTAAATTTAGGGGTGTTACAAGTTGGTATCAGAACGGTTGGTCCTTTTGACCACGCTTATTTTTGAAATTAAATTCTATTTTCGAAATTTGTATTTGATTCTAACGCGTGTTTTGACCGCTCCTCCATTTTAATTCTTTTAAGCTCATACCACAAGTTGGTATTAGAGCGGTCGGTCTTGTTGGCCACGCTCGCTTTCGGAAATAAAATTTGGTTAACAAAATTTTATTGGATTTTGAAGTGTGTTTTGCCGCCCTTCTATTTTAATCTTTTAAGTCGATACTACTAGCAACATCATTTGCAAAATGAATTTGAATTGCAAAGTTTTTCCTTGATTTGAAATCGTTTTGAAGCCAAAGGGATTTTTCATTTTTGAAGCGTTTTGATTCCGGCCACGGTGAGAAACGAAGGGTAGAATCTTAATTAAGTTTATTCTTAAGGGGTAGTTTTTATAAGTATTATTTTTCGTAGGGTGTCCCTATTCCCTTAGACCTTTTCGACCCTAACCCTAGGCGCTTTCAAATTAATATAAACTTTATAAATAATTTAATTGGTGAAAATTAGAGTGTTTGGTTAATTTGAAATGGAATTTAAGAAAATTCCTTCAAAAACCCCTAAATCAACCTAAATAGAGAATTTAATTATTATTTTGATAATTATATTTTATTAAACATCCCAAATTACCCAAATCATACTAATTAATCCAACCACTAATTTCCCTTCTTTTTTCTTTTTCCTTTACTCCTATTCCCCCCTCTTTTTCCTTTTCTTTCCCTTCCTTCTCTTCTTTTTTTTTCTACTCTCCCCCCGACAGGCTGGCCCAGCACCCCTGCGCAGCCCAGCTCTCCCCTTAACCCTACCCCCTACTCCCCCTATAACCCTTGTCGTTTCTCGTCCCAATTGGCCTATAAATACCCTCAACCGCCGCCTAGATCGGGTTCAAAAATCTGGAACCCAGAGAAACCCCGTCGCTCCCCGCCCCCACCTTGAGCAGCCCTTTCCTCCACCGTCAGCCACCTCTGCCGCCTGCCCTTGCCACCACAATCCTCCCTACACCGCCCTCTACACAACCAACCTCCTAGATCTCCCTGCCTTGCCCTGCACGTGCCGCCCCGGCCGTGTGAAAGTGCCTCCCCGAAACAGCCCTTTCGACCCTTGCGCCACCTTCGCGCTGCCACCGCCGGCCATACCGCCGCTTACAGCACCGCCACCACCCCCAAAACGACCAGGGGATCCTGCCCTACCACCCTACACCTCCACTTTCCTCTAGTTTCCCCTCCCCTAGCCTCCACATCCATTTCCCCCTATTCTCCCTTCCTCCACCGGCGCCGGTGCCACCGCCTCCCAGCCAGGTTGCCCAACTCCCTAAACCCTAAATCATAAATAATAAAAGTGATTAATGATTTTAATACTATTAACTACTATTATTAGTGTTATTATGATTAATATTAACATTATCATTATTGTTACTAATATTATTATTATTACTAATACTACCACCCTTATTATTACTATTATTACCATTGCTATTATTATTATTATTATTATTATTATTATTATTATTATTATTATTATTATTATTACTATTACTATTATCATTATTATTATTATTATTACTATTATCATTATTATTTTTATTATTATCATATTTTTACTTTAACTATGACTAACATCATTATTATCTCTATTATTATTATTATTTTAGTAGTTCTACCGTTATTAGTATTATTACTATTAATATTACTATCATTATCGTTATTATTATTAATATGGTCATGGTGGTTGTTGTTGTCACTATTATTATTATTATTATTGTTCTTACCCTTAGTATTATTATTATTACTATTGTTATCAACATTGTTATTATCATACTTATTATCATCATTATTGTTATTATTATTATTATTATTATTATTATTATTATTATCATTATTATTATCGTTATATTTACCACACTTATTACTTTAACCATTATTACCATCATTACCATCCTTATTATCATTATTATTTAATACTATTACTTTTAGTACTCTTATTATCATTATCTACATTATTACTAGTATTATCGTTATCACTGTTGTTGTTGTTGTTATTATTATTATTATTATTATTATTGTTGTTGTTGTTGTTGTTGTTGTTATCATTATTGTCATTATCATTATTGTTATTATTATTATTATTGTTATTACTATCGTTATCGCTAACATCATCATTTTCACTATTATTATTATTAGTACTATTATGTTATTATCCTAACTCTTATTATTGCTGTATTATCCTTATTATTATTTTTAGTATTATTATTGCTATTTGCACAATTATTATTATTATTATTATTTTTATTACCATTACCATTATTATTGTTGTTATTATTATTATTATCATCATCATCATCATCATCATCATCATCATCATCATCATCATCATCATCATCATCATCATCATCATCATCATCATCATTATTATTATTATTATTATTATTATTACTATTACTATTATCATCAGATCATGGTTGTTGCTATCATTATTATTATTATCGTCACCGATACTACTACGATTTCAATTGTTATTATCAACATTATTATCATTGTAACCACTATTATTATTATTATTAGTATTTTTTACTATTATTATTGGTATTAATAATAATATTGTTATTAGTAATATTAAAACCCTTTACTTTAATAACTATGGATTTTACTAAGGTGTGTCTTGATTAGTGGTCACTTGTTTAACTATCTTGAGAATAATAATAACCCCACCCTTTTAATTATAAACTACTATTATTAATATTAGCCATAGTATTAGGCCATGATAGGGGTAAGATAGGAAAATTCTGATAATTCTGGTAGAGGGAGATTGACCTTTTGTATTTCCCTCTTATAGGTGAATCGGGTCAAATCCCCCAGGAGGCGTACAAGCCCGGCGCCGATTTACATAAGGACGTAACTAAGGCCGCCTATGTGTATTACATGTTTTACTTGTCTTGGATGCCTTGTACGGTTTATATGCTGTATTATGTATGTTATCTATTTTACAGTGTAGCGCAGCGTGGAACCGAAGTATGTTTTCGTGCTCTTGTCTGTATGTGCTAATATGGATATGATGCAAATATGATGTGATGTGATGTGACCCTTAGGACATGCATGCTAGGTTATTTGATGAGGTGTTGTGGAATGGGGGGCATGAAAGAGAAAAATGAAGGGCCACATAGGCCTAGATTAGGGTTTTTGGTGCAAACCCTAGGGTAAAGTGGTGAGTAGACCTTAGGGTATAAGGTGGTGGGCCTTGACCCACACACCTAGAGGTTGGGTTTCCGATGTGAGAAATGTGTTAAGTATGATAATTATAAAGGGTGTTTAGTGGCCTAATATAAGTGCGGAAGATAGCTCGGTAACCTAAACCAAGTAAGGGTATAGCTAAGGCCGAATGTGTGACATATATCCTACGTGCCTTGGATGTTCTATATAATTTATGTGTCGTGTTTCAAATGCCATTATCTTAACTGTTTCATGTGTAGCGTGGCTTGAAATCGAGACGTGTGCATGTGTCCTCATTAGTATGTGATAGTACAAATATGTCATAAGTTCTGATGAGTGTTGAGGCCCTTAGCCATGCATGTCAAAGGTGAAATACCCTCGAATAATATATATTAAGACACTAATCACTTAAAGAGGAATATGTTGAGCTGGACCCAGACCGGTCCACCGGCTATAATAGTGGCAGGGTATTTTACCCTCGTGACCGTTCCACCGGCAATAATAGTGGCAGGACATGTGCCCTTGTGACCGTTCCACCGGCTATAATAGTGGGGGATTCCGTGCTCAACAAACCAAACACAAAAGTGATAATAATGGCAGGGCATGACCCTCGTGACAATTCCACCGGCTATAATAGTGGGGTTCCCACACTCACATGGATTGATAAAGACTATGATGTGAATCGATTATAATTATTAGAGATCTAATGAGAAGTTATCTGATTCATAACCGATATTGTTTATCTATGTTATTGCATATTATTTACGTAAGTGTGCTACGTCTGCTATGTCATGTATCTCTGTGTATGTGGGCCTTAGTGTGTCTGTTACCTTACTCAGTACGTAGCGTACTGATCATCCGTTTCATGGGTGCTGCTCATTCCCACGAGCGAAGACCAGTCTGAGTTTTGCAGGTAGGGGCGGTGTCTTGTCACTTACAGGGCTGAGAGTTGAGTCTGGATCTAGCTTGGGGCCGAGACTGACATGGCCGGAGAGCATCCCCGTCCTATTTCTTTGTATCATCGTACTTTGTTTATTCCGTTATTTTATGTCCTCTGGCATTTGGAACTTCTAAATTGTACTTTGGATTGTAACCCTTGACTTTCGCACTCTGATTCCTTAGAACTTATGCTTTACAAATGACTCGTTTTTGGTGTTGTTCTTTTTTTAGCCTTAGCACGTAGTATCGAGTCCGTAGGAGTGAATCGATCTGGTACTAAGTGTGGCGATAATGCCCCCGAATTTACAGTTTTATCAGTATGCTTCCGCTAAACCTCTTTAAATTAAAGGAAAATTTTCAGTAGTAAATTTGAAGGGGTGTTACACTCCACCTTTGACTCATCCATTGGAATGCCATCCTTAGATACAACAAACCCTAAGAAGGTGACTTTTGGTACAAAAAGTCAGACTTCTTTAACTTCCCATACAATTTGTTGTTCCTAAGGGTTGAAAACACGAGCCTTAAATTCTTTACATGATCTTCACTACTGGAGGAGTATACAATTATATCATCAAAGTACACTACAACAAATTTAGAGATAAAGGGCCTAAGGACTTCATCGATGAGCCTCATAAAGGTGTTGGGTGTATTTGAGAGACCAAAAGGCATCACCATCCATTAATATAATCTTCCCTTAGTCTTGAAGGCGGTCTTCCATTCATCTCCCTCCTTTACTCTAATTTGGTAGTATCCGCTCCTTAGATCAATCTTTGAGAATACACAAGCCCCATGTAAGCAATCTAACATGCCAACAAATCTAGGTATAGGATGCCTATACTTGATGATGATGTTGTTGATAGCTCTACTATCAACACACATCTTCATACTCCCATCCTTCTTTGGTACCAAAAGGGCTAGTACCGCACAAGGGCTAAGGGATTCTCTAATGAACCCTTTTTGCAACTAATCATCAACTTGCCTTTGTAACTCCCTAGCCTCCTTAGGATTACACCTATAGGCAGGCTTGTTTGTGAGTGTAGCACTGGGGACCAAGTCAATTTGATTCTCAATTCCCCTTAAAGGGGTAGCTTACAAGGTAGATCATTTGGGAAGACATCCCCAAACTCCCCTAGGAAAGGTTTGACCCGTGGGTCACTTCCTCCATTTCCTTCATTATCTTCAAGCAACAATAAAAAATACATGAGCTTCCCCTTGGCTAGCGCCTTGTCTATCCCCTTGCTATCTAGAAACAAGGTCTTCTTTTTGGTTTCCTCCTTAACAAGTGAGGAGCGAGGACTAAGGGGTGTGAGTACAATGTTCTTTTTTGCAAATTTCAAACAATAAGTGTTCCTCCTTCCATCATGTTGGATAAGCCTATCATATTGCCATGGTCTTCCTAGCAATAGATGATAAGCGTCCATTGGAACCACATTACATACCACATTATCTTGGTAGGCTTTTCCAATTGAAAAATGAACTACAAACTGCTTGGTTACTTCAACCATGCTTCCATTATTAGGCCATTGTAGCTTATATGCTTTGACATGTTGAGTGGTAGGAAAGTTAAGTTTCTCCACAAGTGTATAAGAGGCTACATTAGCACAACTACCTCCATCAATAATAAGGGAATATACATTACCAAGGATCGTGCACTTGGTTTGAAATATGTTCTCCCGTCGTGTCTCCTCCACAAACTCCTTGGTGTGCAATACCCTTCTCACCATTAGAGCTTCTCCTACATTAGGGGTCCTTCTTCTTGCTCTTCCTCCCCCTCATGGTCCGATTTGGTTTTTTTCCATTTCCTCCTCATGAGCCTCCTCCAAGTCCAAAAGAGTCATAACTCTTTTGTTGGGACACTGGTTTTGATAGTGCCCTAGGCCTTGACATTTAAAGCGCCTTATAGCATTTGGTTTGTTAGGTTCAAACCTAACACCTTTTCCCTTGTCCTTCACTTCAACATTTCGAATGGGAGGGGATGGCTTAGATGATGAGGGGGCTTCTTGGGAAGTGTTGAGAGTGAACCTTCATTGAGGAAACTTTGGTCCTCTCTTCTCCTTCTTATGCTTCTCCACCTTAGTGGCTAGATGAAAAAGCTCATCTAAGGTGTAGTACTTGTGTAACTCCACTTTTCGTGCAATGTCTAATGCATATGCTAAACAAGTTGGTACATGCTTAATGGAAGATGGTGGCTTATGGGATAATTGACCACCAAAAGATAAAATAGAGAAAAGAGATGAGAAGTATGATAATATTTGATCTAAGGAGCCGAAGACCAAACACTCACAACTACCACTCAAGGTTTCAATACTTAAAATAAAAGTTATGAGATTTTTTTCTCAAAATAAAATTTTCACTCAACTTTTTAGAGGGGGGCCTTAGGGGAGCTCAAGAATATGATATGTAATTCAAGAGGGCAATGTCTTCCATTGTGTTGAGGCTACCCATATTTATAGTGGCAGCCAAGGTTACCAAAAGTCCATTCTACCCATCCCTTTTACCTACCTAGTTACATTACAACCATTCTTTACTATCTAGTTATCTAATACAACCTAACAACTAGTTGGATGGGAACTAAAATGAGGTCAACCTATGTGTGGTATTTTGACAGCCATACCACAATATGGAACACTCTACATGCTGAAAAGTAGGTAATAAATAAAAGTACAAGTCACTCAATCATCCCCCATACCTAATCAATCATCTCCCATGCTTAGCCAAGTAAAATAATCTGATTTGATGCGGCTGACTTTCTTCACCTACTCCACCATCCACTTGTCCTCATTTTTCTTGTCTCTCTTTTTTTTTCAATTTTCGAAATCAGCCTTGGTCTTGGGTTGATTTGGCTTCTTAAGTGGAAAAATACTTGGAAATAGTAATAAAATAGCTGTTTGGGCTTGGGCTTAATGTGCCATCATAGTTGGTTGGGCTTGCGTTGGATAAGCTACCATAATTTGCTGTGTTTGGGATGAATGTGTCACCATGCAAGCATAGGCTGGTACTTCCTCTTATTTATCATATTCATCTAATTAATTTTATTCAAGTTAAGAGTGTTTTGTGAGCCCCTAACTTAGAAAAATTAATTAGTAAAATATTATTATGAGATGCTCTTGCATCGATGTCACTCAATAACCCTCCAAGGAAACGTGACATCGTGTGCTCCTCCACCTCATCTAACTCGAGCCCCATCTTCAACCGCTCAAACTCCTTGATGTATTCTTCAACGCTCATTGACCCTTGCGTCAAGGAGGACATCTTGTTGTAGAGGTCTTGAGTGTAGGATGAGGGTAAAAACCTTTCCCTCAAAAAGCTTCTTCATCTTCGACCAAGATTTCACTTTAGACTTCCCTTTCTTTCTCATTTGGTGAATAAGGGCTTTCCCACCGTAGGAAGGCATGTCCCTTGAGCCTAAGGATTCCAATCCTAAAGCTCTTCTCATCATTATAGCCTTTTGCTTCAAACATCCTAGAGTACCACAACTCCCAATCTATAAAATCTTCTAGATTAAGCAATCCGTGAAACTTGGACACTTCGGCTTTGATGTCATGAATAGGATCTCTCCTTTCATGTCTCATTCTTTTATCACGTGGGAAATCAAATACCAAGAACTCTTCTCATGTCATTTTGGAGATTTTCAATGGCTCGGTCTCTTCTCAAGTTTTGCACCTCTTCAAGGCTCAAGCCTCTTAGGATTTGTTCATCGCCCATAGTTGCTTGAGTTTGAAGAATAAATCATTAAAGATAGATGATGTGTTTGGTTAGGAGTGGTTAGCTTGGGCTTGAAAATTAGGGTGGGTGGCAAGAAATTTTTTTGTGAAGTGTTTGGGCCTAGATGTGGTAAAGAAGGAAAAGAGGAGATAAAAATTATCCAAAATTCTCAACCTTAAGCTCTGATACGAATTTGATGCATATGCTAAACAAGTTGGCACATACTTAATGGAAGATGGTGGCTTATGGGATAATTGACCACTGAAAGTTAAAATGGAGAAAAGAGATGAGGAGTATGATAATATTTGATCTAAGGTAGCCGAAGACCAAACACTCACAACTACCACTCAAGGTTTCAACAATTGAGATAAAATTTATACTCAAAACAAAGTTTTCTCTCAAATTTGCAGAGAGGGGACATAGGGAGCTCAAAAATCTGATTTGTAATTCAAGAGGGTAGTGTGTTCCATTGTGTTGAAGCTACCCATATTTATAGTGGCAGTCAAGGTTACAAAAAGTCCATTATACCCATCCCCTTTACCTACCTAGTTACATTCCAACCACTCTTTACTATCTAGTTATCTAATACAAGCTAACAACTAGTTGGATGAGAACTAAAATAAGGTCAACCTATGTGTGGTATTTTGAGTCATACCACAACATGGAAACCCTTACACACTGAAAAGGTAGGTAATAAATAGAAGTACAAATCACTCAATCATCTCCCATACCTAACCAATCATCTCCCATGCTTAGCCATTTAAAATAATCTGATTTGTTGACTTGGCTGACTTTCTTCACCTACTCCACCATCCACTTGTCCTCCTTTTTCTTTTCTTTTCTTTTTTTTATTTCAATTTTTGAAATCATCCTCGGTCTTAGGGTGATTTGGCTTCTTAAGTGGCAAAACACTTGGAAATAGTAATAAAATAGCTATTTGGGCTTGGGCGTGATGTGCCATCATAGTTGGTTGAGCTTAGATCGGATAAGCTCCCATAATTGGTTGTGTTTGGGCTAAATGTCAGCCCATGCAAGCATGGGCTGGTACTTCCACATATTTCTCATATTCAACTAATTAATTTCATCCAAGTTAAGAGTGTTTTGTAATCCCCTAACTTAGAAAAATTAATTAGTGAAATATTATTATGGGTTACCTCCAATTCGAGGGATTGAACATCAAATTGATTTCATACCAGATTTGTCAATTCCAAACCGACATGCTTTCATGCACATAACCCTTCTCCAATAATTCACCTACTTGCCTATGAATTCCTTCGTTTCCTCGGGATTACTCCTATATGCAGGTCGGTTTGGAATTGATGCACCTGGTATGAAATCCATCTGATGTTCAGTCCCTCGGATTGGAGGTAATCCATTAGGCCCTCCTACAAAAGAGAAACAATATTACTCGGCAAAGTACCGACAAGATCATTAGTGCATAAAAGAGCCTCCTTGTACATGAGTACAACAAGGGGCTGGTGTGAAAATAATGCTCTCTTGATCTCACTTTTTTTTTGCAATGTAATTGAGTTTTTCCTCTCTTGCTCTCACTATGGCCGAAATCCCTTCTCTTTCTTTTTCTCTCTGATCAATACTTTTTTGTCTTTTTTTTTTCAATTTCAGCCTTCATTTCTTTTTCTTTCTTTTGTTCATTTGATATCTGTAACTTTAATTGGTCCTCCTTAAGCTGTTCTAGATTCAATGGCACAAGAATAATAGGTTGCTTTCTATGAGTGAAAGAATACCTATTTGTGAATCCATCATCTGTAACTCTTTGATCATACTGCCATGTTCTAGAGTAAGTGGCTTGCTTGCCTAACCACATCACAAAGCACCTCATCTTCATATTTACCAATGGATAATGCCACCAACACTTGCCTTGTCACCTTGATTTTACCATATTCATTCAGCCAATGAAGCTGATAAGGGTGAGAATTTTTGATGGTAGTTAAGGCCAATTTCTCACCAAATAAGTGCTGGCTACATTTGTACAACTCCCTTCATCGATAATGACACTGCAAACTTTGTTTTTCATAAAGCACCAAGTATGAAACAAGCTCTCTCTTTGTTTTTCATAACACTGCAACTTGCCTTGCTACCAATAAATCTCTAACCACAGCACTTTGCTCATCATTTGCATCCTCCAAAGGTGGCATGTCATAATCATCTACTTCTTCCTCTTTCTCCGACTCAAGTTCTCCTTTGGTGTTTATCACCATCACCCTTTTGTTTATGCATTGGCTGGCTATGTGTCCCCACCCCTGGCATTTAAAACACTTAATATCACGTGTTTTAGAACTTGAAGTTTTGGTATTACCTATAGTAGCAGCGGTCGTTGGTTTGGCATTCTTGGATTGTTCAAATTTTGGCTTATTTTGTAAATGCTACCCTGTGTTCCTCGTGCTGGTATTCATAGAGTGTCCCCTCCTAACCAATCCTTTTCGTTTGAATTGTTCCTCCACCTTTATGGCTTGATGCACCATATCTGTCAACTCAACAAAATGCTACATCTCAACTATATCCGCAATCTCATGATTTAATCCATGCAAGAACCTAGCCTAGATCATAGTGTGTGGGTACAAAACGCTTCCTCATAATCATTTTCATCCCCTCTCAAGTGTCCATGGGTGGCTCTCTAATACTTCTCCTATTAATCAATAATTGATCCCACCAAACAATGGCATAATCGGTGAAGTCAATTGCAACCAACTTAACCTTCTTTATCTCTGATTAGTTATGATAATCAAACACCATCTCCATTTTAATTTTCCACTCCAAATAAACTTCAGGATCACTTTTACCTTGAAAAAGATGGGATTTTAGTCTTTATGTTTCCCAAATCATTATCCCTCCCAGGGGTACCCATCCTAGCTTCTTGATTCTCATTCCCGCGCTGAAACCTGCCCTAGTTCAAACACGCCCACCTTGCTGCCTATTGGGGATGTCTTGTTGATGTCCCCTAGGAGCCTCTACTTCTACCCTGTCTAACCTATCATGAATAGGTTCTAATTCAACCCTTAACATACACCTAATCTCCCTTAACAAGGATTGCATTTGGAGGTTCGGAACTGCACGTTTTTGAACTTCTTCGGCTGTATCTTCTTGATTATTAGACATATTTAAAATCTACAAAACAAAGTTAGAATCCTCACAAGCACTCCCTCACGTGTTTCTATCAAGAATTGATACACTTGCGCTTGTGTTTTCACACTAAACGACTTTTACCCTCTTATGGTCTCGCACACTCTTGCCTTTTTTTTCTTCCATTCTTTTGTGTCTTCTTTAGTTCTTAATCAAATGTCTAGAACCTAATTTAAAATAATCCCACATTAATTCAAAAAAATAAAATAAAATGAGAAACAACCAACACTAACCAAAAGGCCAAGAACTTGAATAAGGTGAGACACAATATTGAAACGAAGTTTTCCTACTACAATCGTGTACCTTGTTTTTTGTTTATTTTTTTCTTTGTTTTTTTTTTTCTGAACTTGAATAAGGTGAGAACCATGCACCTTTTTTTCTCTCCTATAAGAGGTAAAATGAAAGATAATCAAACTCATCTTAGAACCAAAGCTTTGATACCAAATGATATGAACTCCATTAATAACTATGATGAATCCAATAGCCAACACCCCAAGATCATGAAGACAAGATTGCTTGAGCCTTGACCCAACACCTAACAAGATGAAAACCAAGACTACGAAGGATTAAGTTAATAAGTTCTACGAGTTCTTTTAAGAATGAAGAGGAACAAAACATCCCACAAATATCATAATTTTCAGAAAACGTTATATCTCTTATTCATTTTGAAATACCCATATATGTACTTGGAACGACCCTCTAAGAATAGAAAAAGTCATAACTAAAGCATTAAAATGCCCTCCTAGAATAGTAAAAGTCATAATTAAAGCTTTAAAATAGTACAAACATCAAAATAAACAAGTCCCCATATTTTTAGGCCTCTTGGACTTCTAGAAGCAACCATAAATAGCTAAATGACTAAATTTAATGTATTTAACATAACCATTCAATACCATGTTTAATCCTCTATTTAATATCTTGGAACTCATCAAATTCATGCCTTTTGATGTTTGACCTTCCGATACACTATACCTTCTTCCTTGGTCATTTTGAGTGTGTTAGATTTTGTGTCAGTGTGTTTCCATAACTTTCTCATGTTAGTAGGGTTTTCTGTTTTCAAGGGGGTAGTTGCTCCCTTGAGTGCCTTGTGTAGATACACATGCTTTTCCTGTAGTGTTACATAGACTCAGGGATGGAGTCAATTTTGAAGGGGGTAGTGGGTGTTGAGATTTTGTAATATTTATTTTTAAATGTTGAGATTTTTTATTAAAAAATAACCTTTAAACCTTAGCCTAATTATTTTATTATTAACCTTTGATAACCCAAATAAATTCTTAAATACTTCCCCCAATTATTTTACCTTTTTCCATCCTATTAAACTTATACTAAATTGGATTAATTTTTACCGAGTTATTTTTCCTATTTGGTACCCTAATTAAACTAAACATAACCTTAAACTAATATATATTAAATTATATCCTAACCCTGATGAAGCCCCCGTCAAAACCACTGTCACCCCCTTTTCCATTTCTTTTATCCTCACGTTACCTCTACCATGCTTAGTTTTTCCTACCCCAAAACAGTCTCCCTATCTTCTCCTTATCTAAACAAACGTTCACTCCTTACCCTCCGCCAAGCCAAACTCCATCACCTCATTCTACACACCCTTTCTCTACATGTATAAATACATACATACGCATGCCCCTTCCTCTCCAACTCAACCAAATCAACCGCCCTTCCCCCTTCCGTTTTTCTTTTCTTTGTTTGGCTCCTGCAATGCCCCTTCCTTGCCCTTGTTTGGTTTCACCCATCCTAGCTCCTCACATGCACCTCCATCACACCCCACAATTTTCGTGTCTTTCCCTTGCACAACCTACACCATTGACCAACATCGCCTATTACACTTCCTCCTTGCAATCACCACCCATTGCCAACCCTCCCCTATTCTTCCTCTTCTTTTCTTTTTCTCCCTTTCTCCTCCTCCTCCTCCTTTGATCAGTTTGGTTGTTTTGTTTCCGTTGGTTGCACAGCTGTGCCCTAGTAGCACACCCCAAACGTGAGTCTCCATCCTTATGTGCACGACTTTTGCACTTACCAGTACCCTAATCGTGCACCTCCATCCTTGCGTGCACAATCGTGCCTAGCCGCATGACCTTCTAGTGCTCCCTCTTGTCCATGATTCCAGCATCATCAACCTCCAACCATGCCTTGCCATGCTTCTTCCCTTCCACTGTTCGTGCATCACCCAACCTTCCTCACCACCGTGCAGCTATAGCCTCTACACCGACCTCCTCACAGCCATTAGCTTAGCACCCCACTGTACGCCCCTGGTCATGCTGCATGGGCAGCATGAGGAAGTTTTGTTTAAAAATTTTTGTTACCCATTATTAATAAATAAAGGTATTTTGGTAATTTTAGATAATTAATATATTATTATTATTATTTAAATATTAATATGGTATTGTGGTATTATTTTTAGGTTTGAATGCTAATTAGCAAGATCATTTAGTATTTATTAGGATACCACTATTTTGCATTTTTACTGGAATTCAGTTAACTTTTATACCCTGCTAAAATGTTAAATTTTGTATGATATCATATTAGGGTTTTTGCATTTGAAATATGTTAAGCATGATTTGTTATATTATAATTATGTGTTATCTATTATATCTTAAAAATTAGTAAAATGAGCATGTTATCATATGTAAAATATTTGGGTACAAAAGTATGGAAAAATAATTTTTATGATTATGTATGACATATACGCAAAAAGTGATAGGATGAGTATGCTTAGATATATTTAAGGAATAATAATTATAGATGTGTGTCTTAAAGGTACTTTGGTCATTTTGGGCGTGTTATGATATTTACACTAACATGCATGTCTAATGTGTATTATATGTTGTAGAGCATCAGATTATGTGACCATGGATGTATTTCATATGTATGTTAGGATTTTATATGCAAAATCTTGGATAAGGGCAAATTGATCATTTGGCTCATTTGATAATTTAACTGTATGATACATTAATTTGATTATCATATTTAGCCTTTTCATGACAAACCTATACATAAAATGGACTTAGTAATTTAATAGGATGTTAATGCGGTAATTTTAATCTTAAAGGCGTTTTGATCATTTTTGGCCTAATGCACCTAAAAGTGAATAATTGAGCCTAGAATAACCTTAGTATATTTTTATGATTGAACTTGGAAATGAATTCGCTTATGGTTGTCTCAAAATAATGGGAAAGGAGTACAAATGATTATGTATGAAATTAGATATATGTGATTTATGTGTGATTTCGTAGTCACCATAATAAAATACTAATACTTAAAGTAAAATACCTCATGATTGGGAATGGTGGCTCTTTAGGAATAGCCACCTTAAAGATATGGTTTAACCCACTAATTATTATGGATTTTTGTTGGTGTGCCTTAGTGCCCCAATCATGTCCCATATCTTATTCTATTTTTGTTGGTGTGATTTATGTATACCCATGGATTAGGTGCCCTTATCAGTAGAGTATTGTATTATCTTCATGTACTAGTGTGGCCAGGGTATATTTGCATCATTAGGTTGATAGTTGGTAGGATATTGTGCTGCCTTGCTGTGTCAGTATGACTAAAGTACCTTATTGTCTCCAAGTTGATTGATGTCCCATCAAATGAATCAAAATGAAAATGATTGATGGATTATTGAATTAATGTACTATTGGGTTGGTTGGTAGTAGCCTTTGTACCTACCTATGGTCTAGTAACAACCTTTGTGCATACATGTGGTCTAGTAGCAACCATCGTGCCTACCTATTGTTTGATAGCATCCTTTGTGCTTATATGTGTTTTAGTAGCTACTTTTATGCCTACTTGTGATGCGATGAGTGGTTGTTGATCTGTACTTGTGAGCCTACCTATGTTATGAGATTAAGTGGGTATTGATAATGAGATATGTGATATGTTGTTATTATCTTGGTTTTATGTTGATGATGTTTCCAATTATACTTCAAAGACCATCTATTGGATATTCTATTGATAAGTTTTAGTATGTTCTAGATTTTCAAGTATGAGAAGTATATGGCCTCAGTGGTACATGTTTATATGCATGATAATCGTATCCTAATTGGCGCTTGAATCTTTTGATGTTTTATACCATATATTATCATGATGCTTTACATATGTTTCATGCCGAGTTTCATTTTGGTTTAGTATAAAGGGTTACTCGGTACCATTTTCTTGGAGGGGTCCTTTTATAGGCCTCTGCCTATTCAATAGGTAATAGTGTTTGCAGGTCAGCTTCCAATTTTAGTTGAAAGTTGGTAGTTTGGTTTGAGAGCCTAGGGAAATCCGACGTCCTTTAGTATATTTGATTTCAATTGTAGCTGGACATCTATATCCTTCTATATTTTTTGTTTTTGAGTTTTGTAAACTGTTGATGGTTCTTTTATCTAGAATGATATTTATCTATTACTTTCTCTTTTTTGATTTTTGTAATCATGTTATAAGTCTATACAGAGTAGTTATCCTTAGCATTTGAAGAATGGTAAAAGTAACCATACTTGTACAAAGTGCGGCGGTAACACCCTTCATTTTATTATTTTAGCTTTTACGCTTTAACTCTGAAAATAAAATTTTTAAGTCCTAAAAACAAGGGTGTTACATAAGGACTTGGGTGGTGAGGTTTAGTGTGGGTAATTGTTATGTCATACAACTTCCTTGAAGAGCTTTACCCCGGAATTGGGTGATTTAATTTTGTAGCACCTTCTCAACGATCATTGTTTTGGACATGGGATTGTATTTCGCTCAAGATTTAATATTACATGTGATTGAAATTGACATAGAATACCACTCTTATATGTCTTGAATAATTAATCAGGGTGGGTTTTATATAGTTGCATTTGAGTTGGAAATCTCATATGTTGAGTATTTGTTAAATATTATTTTGTATTGAGTTATAAATACACGTTTACCCCACTGTATGTGTTTTGTGAATAAGTTCTAGTGATGTGATGACTAAAAGAAAAACAACTCTCTCTAGCACCATTCGTGGGGGTGCTACTATTCTTCCCACTAAATGATCTTGTACCCAATCGAGTCATCAAACTCGAACAACAATTCACATTGTGGAACCCACTACTTCACCTCAATCTTCTCCATCTTAGGCATTCTCAACTTCTTCTGAAGATGCCCATCTCTGCCTCCCCCTAGGCCCAATGCTCCTCCCACTCCTTAATCATTCACCATGGCACATTCTCTGTACAGCTCATTTATCAAGGAATGCCAAGGCATCCCCTCACTCTAGCCTTTTTTTTGCACTCTAGATGACCAAAAATTCTCAAATCCTTCCATAAAAAGAGAGTTCTACTAAGGGAGTGCATTGATGCGTTATCATGCACTGACCATATCAAACTTTAATTTATGTATTCCCTTTATGACCTCCACCTTCTCCCTTTATTCACTCTCATCAATCCAATTTACTATGACTTGATTCACCTTTGAATCTCAGAGTTCGTGTTATGGGAACCATCACCACCACTCAAGTATTAGGTGTTCCCATTTATCAGAGTTCATGTTATGCGTTAGTGGATGAGGCTAGGCTTGCCAGAATTCTAGGCTAGGCTTCTTGATGATATTGTCTCGGATATGCAGTGTCTCCATTTTATTTATAGTGGAACTACCAGTTCTTACAACCTACCATCCTTCATGTGGGTTTGTCACTACATGGTATCCTCCATTCTCTTTTTGAGAGTAGGCTCAGGGGTAGACATGGCCCTGAAGGACTGGTGTGGGGTCAATCATATTCTCTCTTCTACCCCCATACGTATTGGGGTTGACATCTTCTGACATATGTCTCACATGGTTGGACACAATTAGGAAGCCCTTGGATATAGATCCCTTATTTTGAGAATTCTTTGTGAATTTATAGTTAAATTTGGAGAGTTTTTGGCCACCCCCCTTTGACTACAGAAAGGACTTGACATCTTAGATGAAGTCACCTTTTGAAGGATGGGATACCATATGAGTATGGATGGATAGACTCTTGAGCTTGAACTTGAGGCTTTATCTAGACCAAAGCCTCCGCAGAAAAAGGAAAATGACCTCCCACCACCATTGAATGACCCCATGGCTCCAACGAACATTCCTTTCTCATCCGCTGGAGGAGTCTCCACATCCACCATCATCCCTTCCACTTCCTATGCACCTCTACTGCCTCTTCCATTTTTTTTGTGTGCCATTACATGTTTCCTAGATTGATGAATAGATATTTTTTTTATAAATAGTGAATTTTCAAAATTTTTATATGAAACTTTTTTTCACTTGGTTGAGCTATTTATATATGTGTTTATTTGCTAAATTTGGTCCTAATGATAAAACCTTTTTTTTTTTGTATTTTTCACTTGAACAAGTGATCGGGTTTTTTGTCATTGATTGACTAAATAGAGGAATAATGAGTTAGGTTTGACTTTAGGGTTATCTTAACCTAATTTTGATTGTTAGGTTTTTTGGGACTCTTATGGTAAAAGGTGATCTACTATTATGTATAGAAAATTATTTCTAGGAGCCTGTGGCCTTTACTTTTAGGATTTTTCCTAAAACTTTTGAAGGAACCTATGATTTGTTGTGATCCTTTGCATTAGTAGTTTGCTAGTAATTTGAGCATTATTTTACATTATGTGTTAACCGTAAACACTTATGTGTATTAATGATTATCTCTATGATATAAGAGGTTATGGAAATCTAGCATAACTAACAAAGGTTACATATTATCTCTTAAATCCGATGAAGGTTACTTGTTATCCTTTAAAACTGAAAGAGTTATGAGTTATCCCTTAAAACCAAGATAAGCCTTGTGGAATTTTATTTTTATACTTTGTAAAACAAAAGGGATTGCTAATCCTATATTTTATACATTATAGGTCTCGGAGAACCCTATAAGGGGCGTCCACACTTAAAGATTACAATACCATTGGGGAGGCCACTATGGCAAGAAGCCAGTAGTGGTGGACGTTGGATGTCCAAGTTGTTGTTGCATTTAATGACTAATGTAAGGTGGGTGTGTCATCCTTGGATAAGCTTCTTGGTCCAAATGTTCATGTGGAGAGGATCCAAGCTTCAATTTATTGATTTCTATTCATGACAGACATGTGTTCAAGTTCCTTACGGAGATGGCTATGTGTTGAGATTCTTTGTCAGGATAGTTATCTGTATTGATTCCTTACCAAGATGGCTATGTATTGATTCATTAAATAATACCCCTCCTAAGCAATTTAAAAGTTTATTTTGCAAAAGCATAATCTTAAAATATTGGGTGTTATTGCCACACTTAGCATAAGGCTCAAAAAATTCAAACCAAAATAAAATAGAGGAAAGAAGAGACAATAAAATAGATAGACGTTACCGATAAACATCCTCCATACAAAAATAATAACCAAAATATAATAAGGGACATCCATGTCCAAAGGAAAATTAAGAGCAATAAAATTTAGCATCTGAAGATATAACACCAATTTACCATAACTCTTAGATTCAAAAGCCTATTTCGAGAAAGGAATCAATTTCCAATAACTCCACCGATACTCGCCACTCTTGTATGCCTCATGCCACTCCATGACCTATATAATCATCTACAAATGTAGTATCAGTACGATTTCCTCAAATTAAGTAAATCATGACACCTGAAAGTAAGTATCATACTCAAATTCCACACAATCATGCAATAATAAAAAAAATACTTAAAACATAAATTTTTTTACAAGAACAAGATACTATAACCATGTTAAAACATACATCATCAAGGCCTCATGCTCAACAAATACCATACTCAACCATTTACACCCACCTTAAAGCACATAATAGCCATATCATAACCAATGACCATGTAGTACACCAAGGCTCTACCGACTAACTAACCAAATCATTTCAAATACCAAAGGTGGGGTAGAGAGGTGGCTACCAAACCAATAATCTAATACATATAAAGGAAAACAAGGTTATTTCCTTATTATCTAGATTATCTGAGGTGAGATTATATCAATCTTGAGACATTAACATACACTCTATCAAACAGGCTTAAGAAGGAAACATAATACCTTTATACTTTAGGACACAAGGACACTGATGTAAACTTAGTCATATTGGCACACATAGGTAATACAATACCCTTGTCCCTTAGGACCTTGGGATAATGACATACACCTAGTCATATCAACATATGAACGAAACACAATACCATTACACCTTAGGACCTAGGGACACTAACATACACCTGGTTATACTAGCGCAAGAAGGTAGCATATTACTTTTTCACCTAATCCTTAATTAAAAATAGCCCCTAAAAAGTCCAATGAACTAATCAAAGTAGGTATAGGGCCTTATAAGGGCACTTTGGCACACCAACAAAATAAACAAAACAAAATTGAGGGTTAAACTTCATCCTTAGGATAGCTACCCCTAAGGAGCTATTAATCCTAAACTGGAGGTCATTCATTTGAAATATTAATATTTTATTTGTTGATCATAATTATCAAATACTGCATAGTAATTCCAATTCCTTACATAACCATTATCCTTTTATTTTCAATTATTCAAGTAAACCTTAAGGTTAATAGTCCATAGCAAAATTAAATTCAACACTGATGCATATGCTAAATAAGTTGGCACATGCTTATTAGAAGATGGTGGCTTATGGCATAATTGACCACCGAAAGTCAAAATAGAGAAAAGAGATGAGAAATATGATAATATTTGATCTAAGGTAACCAAATACCAAACACTCACAACTACCACTCAATGTTTCAACACTTGAGATAAAAGTTACGAGATTTTTCACTCAAAACAAAAATTTCACTCAACTTTGTAAAGGGGTTAGGGGAGCTCGAAAATCTGATATATAATTCAAGGGGGTAGTCTTCTCATTGTGTTGAGGCTGCCCATATTTATAGTGGAAGCTAGGATTACAAAACTTCCATTATACCCATCCCCTTTACCTACCTAGTTACATTCCAATAATTCTTTACAACCTATTTTGAAAGTCATACCACATCATGGAGCCCCTTACATGCTGAAAAGTAGGTAATAAAAAAGTACAAGTCACTCAGTTATCCCCCATACCTAATAAATCATCTCCCATGCTTTCTTGGCTGACTGACTTTGTAATACCCCAAATTGAGAGGAGTGTTATAAGGATTGATTTGGCTACTTATATCAACATGGTATACCATCCTTTTGGTGATTCCGTTATAAAGAAATCCACAGTTAAGCGTGCTGGTCGTGGAGCAAATTTAGGATGGGGTACCTCCTGGGAAGTTTCAGAAATTTTCTAAAAATTTCTCGGAAAGTGCATGAGTGAGGACAAAGCATGCTGAAAGGACTTGTGTTGAACTGTGGGGCCAGCCGATCGATCCGAAAGCACTTCAAGGTAGCCCCCGCGTGGTCGTATCGACTCGGGGTGTTACAAATGGTATCAAAGCAAAACTGCGACCGTGAGCTGAACTTGGATGAGCCAGTCGGCCACCTAGCGGGACTATTCTTGGGATAAACTGTATTGAGACAGTCATTGGTTGAGTCGCAACGAGGACGTTGCATTCTTTGAGTGGGGTGAATGTAATACCCCAAATTGAGAGGAGTGTTATAAGGATTGATTTGGCTACTTATATCAACATGGTATACCATCCTTTTGGTGATTCCGTTATAAAGAAATCCACAGTTAAGCGTGCTGGTCGTGGAGCAATTTTAGGATGGGTGACCTCCTAGGAAGTTTCAGAAATTTTCTAAAAATTTCTCGGGAAGTGCGTGAGTGAGGACAAAGCGTGCTAAAAGGACTTGTGTTGATATGTGGGGCCAGCCAATCAATCCGAAAGCACTTCAAGGTTGCCCCCGCGTGGTCGTATCGACACTGTAGGAATTTAGCCAAATGAAACACAACGCAGCGGAATAAAATCAAAGGCTAAATTTACCAGGAACATATGCTAGATTAAAGACGAACCTGCTTGATCCAATTGAGTTTGTTTCAATTGATTGATTTCAATCTCCTTTGAGCGAATGAGTGTGAATTGTGTCACACCTCTACCGGTATCCACACACTTTGAATCCGGATCACTAAGGAAGCGTGCTAGCGCCAATGGAACACTCTCTCAATTTCATGAATAACCAGCGTTGGTGGCTAGGTTATTTTCTCCCACTTGGAGAGAGAGCAAAAAAATGTATATATAATAAAACCCCAGCTTGGGTATTTATATTAACACTCTAGCCCACCTAGAGGCATTTGACTTGGGCCTTAATCACATTAAAACCACTTGGACTTGATGAGATATTAATCATATTAAGATCTCATCTTATTCTTTTGATCCAGTTCAGTTTGGTGTGCGACCCTGTAGGTTCACGTAATATTGGCAGTGGACCGAAACTCCTTTTGGGCCCACAAATCATAAGAGGTCTCTAGCAAGATGTTATGACTACCCAAATTATGCAAATGTCCTATGCTTGACATAACCTATTAATAACCCGTATATTTGTCCTTTTGTCACACGATATTTAGATTGAACACAAGGAATTGGTCGTGTCATCCTTGCTATGTTCAATCACACTCTTTCTCGATCACCAAGTAAGACTAACCTTAAACAAACGACACCTCATTTGCACTTGGTCATGCTAACATTAGTCATACTTGTTGAAGGGCCCAAAGATATCTCTCTCATGTCATGAGAGGGACAAATCCCATCTTGATCAACTATGTGCCTCTATATGATTCACAACATGTCTAATCAATACCTTTATGATCACCCTTAATAAGGGTAACGTTTGGTAAAGTTAAAACAGAATGATCATCATACCAACAAATACGAAGATCTCAGGTCAAAGGACGATATACAATTTAGAGAATACTGATGACACTTTGCACAATATTTAATGCAGTGTCCTCCTACTGGGTCGGTCCAATATCATGTTTCCTAACATGTATCTATGTTATTAGTTTGATATCTCATATCAATGATCAGTGGAACATGATCATCAACTAATCAACATACTAGTCTTATAATCACTAATATCCCTTAATTAGATGATATTAGACTAGGGACAGTTCTTGAATAATACTCTTTCTATCTATTAGTAGAGTTCCACAATCCAGTCACATACTTGATTATCTACACAAAGAATAATTATTCAAAGGGATAACAACATTTGAATGAATAACATCATTTGATACTTTTATTAATAAGAACAATCTCTAAATATGCAAATATAAATTAGAACATATGATTGGTTCTAGGGCATATTTCCATTAGTCTCCCACTTGCACTAGTACCAATCATGTATAAGCCTAATGCCTTGTGAACTAGTATGACGTTCATACTTAGGTTGTGGGAGAGGTTTGGTTAATGGATCAGCAATATTTGCATCTATATGAACCTTGCACAAATTCACATCACCCCTTTGGACAATCTCTCGAATGATGTGATATTTCCTGAGTATGTGCTTGGTATTCTGATGAGACCTTGGCTTCTTAGCCTGTGCAATAGCTCCATTGTTGTCACAGTATAAACAAACTGGACTCAGAATGCTAGGAACCACTTCTAGTTCAGTGATGAATTTTCTAATCCACACTACTTCCTTTGATGCTTTTGAAGCAGCAATATACTCAGCTTCTATTGTAGAATCAGTAACTGTGTCTTGTTTTGAACTCTTCCAACTCACAGCTCCACCGTTAAGGAAAAATACATAACTTGACTGTGATCGGAAATCATCTTTATCCGTTTGGAAACTCACATCTGTGTAACCATTTACCAACAGATCCTGTTCTCCTCCATATATGAAGAACATTTCCTTTGTCCTTCTCAAACTTGAGAATGTTCTTGACTACAGTCTAGTGACTCTCACCAGGGTCAGATTGGAACCTACTTGCTATGCTAATGGCATATGAGATATTTGGGCGAGTACACAACATGACATACATAATAGAACCAATGGCTGAAGCATATGTAATTCTACTCATGCGGTCTCTCTCATCTTGTGTCTGAGGACACTGAGTCTTGCTAAGAGCCAGACCATGTTGCATAGGCAAGAAACCTCTCTTGGAATCTTGCATATTGTACCTATAGAGGATCTTGTCGATATAATTACTCTGACTTAATACAATCAACTTTCTTGATCTATCCCTATAGATCTTGATCCCTAAAATATAGGCTGCCTCGCCAAGATCCTTCATTAAAAACGAATTACCTAGCCATGTCCTTACAGATTGTAGCATAGGAATATCATTTCCAATAAGGAATACGTCATCCGCATAAAGAACAAGGAAAACAAGTGCACTCCCACTAAACTTCTTGTAAACACAAGACATGCCCAATCGGGAAAAAAAAAGAAGAGGAAAAAGAAAAAGAAAGAAAAAGGAAGGGAAAAAGAAAGAAAGAAAAAGAAAAAGGGAAAAAGGAAAGGAGAAAAATAGTGGGTTGGTTTAATTAAATTAATTAGGATATTTAGGCTATTTAAAAATAATAATATTTAAATAAAATAATCTTTAAATCTCTTTTTAGGCTAAATTAGGATTTTTAAAAGATTTTCCATAAATTCCATTTTAATTAGCAAAACCCCCTAATTTTCTTCCATTAAAATATTTATAAAATTAATATTAATTTGGAACTATTTTCTCATTCTTATTTTAAATAAAATAATTTATTTAAATAAATTCCCAAATTAAAATCTTTAACTAGCTAAAATACCCAAATTCCTCATAATTAAAATACTTATAAATTTATTCTTGATTTTCCCTAATTAATTTACTTTTATTTTAAATAAAATAATTTACTTAATTAAATTTTAATATCAAACCTCATTTAAATATACTATTAAAAATTAGGAATTTTTCAAGACATTTCATTACTACCCTCTTAAAAACAAACTTCGCCCCCGAAGTCTTCTGGAGTGCCTAGGGTTAGGGAGAAAACGCTCTAAGTGGTTAGAAAACTTAAATAACATTACTATCTATATAAACTACCCCCTTAGGGATAAACTTCCTAAAGAAAATTTAAATCAATGGAAATAAGGACACCATACAAAAAAATACTTATAAAAACTACCCCTTTAAGAATAAACTTAATTAAAATTCTACCATTCGCTTCTCATCGTGGTCGGAATGAAAATATTTTAAAATAAATAAATCCTTTTTAGTTTAGAAACGATTTCAAATCAAGGAAAACTTTTTAATCCCAGTTCATTTTGAAAATGATACTACTCTTAGTATCAAATTAAAAAGATTAAAACCAAAGATCGGTCAAAACACATTTCAAAACTAATAACAAAGAAACTCGTAATCCATATATAATTTCGAGAAGAAGCATAATAAAAAAGATCAACCTCACTGGTACCAACTTGTGGTACCAACTTAAAAAGATTAAAAATAAAATAGCGTGGTTAAAACCAGATTCAATACCAACTTGTGATATCAACTTAAAAATTTAGAAATCGAAAGAGCATGATCAAAATAATGAACCACTCTAATACCAAAGTGTGGTATAGGCTTAAAGAGTTTAAAATAAAATTGAAAGAGCAGTCGAAACCAGTTTGATACAAATTTGTGGTATAAAAAAATAAATAAAATGAGAGTGCGTGTTCGAAAGGATCAACCATACTGATACCAACTTATGGTATCATCTTAAAAATTTTAAAACGAAAGAGCGTGTCTGAAAGGATCCACCGCTCTGATACCACTTTGTGGTATTACCTAAACATTTGAAATAGAAAATGACTTTTGAAACCAACTCTGAGCGTAAATATTTTTAAAATAAGGAACACTTGGTTAAATTAAAATTTTTTGAACAAAAGCGTGGTTATCGGAACCAGCTTTGATACCACTTTGTAACACCCCAAAATTCACTATTTTTTTTAAAGCGGAAGCAAATAAAATAAGAATCACTTAAAACTTGTGAATTCTGGGAATGTTACCACCACACTTAGTACCAAACCGGTTCTCTCCGACTGTTTCAGTACCAAGTGCTAAGGCTAAAGAAAGGAATAACAATCAATTATAAATCAAGACAAACTAAAGCAATAAACAGTGGTAAAACAAAATTAGAGTACGCATAAAGAAATGTAATTCATTTCCAAAAGAGAATTAAACTTACAACCGATAAAAGATTAACAAAAAGAAATAGAGTCATATAAAGACTATAACATGGCCACAACTCTCTCGAACCTCAAGCCAACACATGCTCGACACTCAGCCCCAACTGATATCTCGCCCACCTGCACAAATTCAGAAGGGCATACTACTCATGGGAATGAGCAACACCCATGAAAAGGGTGATTAGTACGCTACGTACAGAGTAAAGTAACCAAGCACTAAGGCCGACACAAAAGCACATAATCCATGCAGATTAATAACATGGCATAATCCAACATAACAATATAAAGGTATATGAACAATTCATGTAAAATTACAAAGGCCCATATAATCCAGATTAATTGTTTAATTAATCTCTTATTAGAATTCGATTCACACCATGCCTTTTTCAATCCATGCGAGCAGAGGAACACCCCATTATTATAACTGGTGGGCCGGTCACAATAGAGCATCATGTCCTAACCACTATTATTACCGGTGGATCGGTCACAATAGAGCATCCTGCCCTAACCACTATTATTATCGGTGGATCGGTCACATATAGGGTAGAAACCCTAACCGCTATTCCTCACCGGTGGATCGGTTCGGTTCCCCATCGCATGGTGTTCCATTGTAAGTAATTAGTATCTTTTAAGAGCTTTAACGATTTTGGTTTGTGTTTATTGAGCTCGAGTCACCCCACTATTATTACCGGTGGGTCGGTCACATATAGGACCTTATGTCCTAACCGCTATTATAACCAGTGGATCGGTCGTACGTAGGGTAAAACCCTAACCACTATTCCTGACCGGTGGATCGGTTTGGACTCGGCTCAATAATCTTCCACTTTAAAGATTAGTGTCTTAAATATCTTATTCAAAAGCTTTCACCCTGGACATGCATAAGTCATCACACATCACCAATCATAAAATTCCACCATCATAATTACACTTTAATTACCACATACACATGATAATACAAAAACCCTATTCAGCCACCACAGACCTCGATTAACCACAACAAACCATAAATAACCACTCCAAACCCTATTTAACCATAACCGCCATATTTAGCCACTCCACGCCTTAGTTAATCCTAAAAAACCACAATTATCCACTCCAACCCTAATTAATCACAACAACCCAGAGTTCATTACTCCAAACCCTAATTTAGTCTCTTCCATACCCTCATAATGCTCCAAGTACTATTTTCTGTCCAAAATAGTTCAACACCCAAATAACACCTACATTACCTTCCTTACATCCCAAATTAACTTTCCACACATAAATTTCATACCCATGCAGACATTTGTCTCCCCATGCAAACCTTCAAACCTTTTTCATGCAAACCCTAAAATTCCACGTGAAACCCTAAATTCAACCATGCAAACCCTAATACCGTCTTCAACCATCAATGCCACCATGTAAACCCTAATACCACCATACGACTATAAAGACCACCATACAAACCATAAATACCACCTTACAAACCCTAATACCACTATATAACCATAAATACCACCATATAAACCTTAGTAACATCATACAAACCCTAATACTGTCATGTAAACCCTAATACCACCATATAACCATTAGTACCACCATCCAACCCACGATTCTGCCATATAAAACCCTAAATTCAATCCATAACAAAACCCAAGATTTGTCCACATAATACAATTGATTAGATTCTCCCCTTTCATAACCACAATTTAGATTCCCCCATACAAGACTATAAGTTAGATTCTCCCACATAAAATCATAATTTAGAATCTCCCAAGAAAAACCATAATTTGGATTAATTGGATTCCCCCAAACAAATTATAAATTAGATTCTCCCAATCAAATCATAAATTAGGTTCTCCCATATAATATCATAAATTACATTCTCCCAAATAACATCATAAATTAGATTCTCCCTAACAAACCATAAATTCAATTCTTCCATATAACATCATAAATTATATTGTCTCCCACGAAATCCTACATTTCCCATTTTATTCTTCCTCTCATAAATCATTAAAATACTTAGGTCAACTCATATCTCTTGATCAACTTCTTTCTCCATCCTTATTTTTCATCCTCTTTCCCACACAACCACATTAACATTCTCACATGCATGTCTTACAGGATCACAACACATATCATCATACATAAATAATACACATCCCATACAAAAACATACTTAAACGCCACGTCATATCATATACGACATAATTAATAATCATAAACATATAATGCATAGCATATGAAGCACATCATGCATAGAAGCACACAATGGCCTTAGCAAACCCTTACCTAAAACGACACCGGTCTTAGAGCACGCTCCTACGCCTCCTTAGGGCTTTGACCAAATAATAACATATTAATAAAATAACCTTAACAAAATTCTAACTTTGCTAATGACATAAAATAATAGAGATATTATAAACCTTGATAATATAGGATTCAAGACTTTACCCTAATAATAATAATGATACTAATATATTAATATCAAAGATAATAAAACTAATATCAATGAGAATATAAATAATAATAACAATAATAATAATAATAACAATCATCATAATAATAACAATAGTAATAACAATAATAACATTATTAACAATAATAATATTTGCATTAATAATAATGGATTAAGAATAATAGAAATTCGAAATATAAAATAATCATAATAATAATACTTATAATAGTAATAAAAGAAATAATAAGGGGAATAATAATAAAATCAAACTAAAATACAATAAGGCTTTAGCCCTCAACATAAATAATAATAAAACAATAATACTACTAATAATAATCATAAAACATATTAAGAATATAAATATTAAGAATAATAATAATGGTATTTATATGCAAATAATTGAAATAAATTAAATCAAGGCTTATAATAATATGGAAAATGGTTGAGAGGGTCTAGGGTTCAACCTTAGGCTGATGGGGATACGCGGCACCGGCGGTGGTTCATGGCGGTGGCCGGAAAAATAGAAGAAAAGAGGGAAAGATGGATGTTGGGAAAAAGATAGGGAGAATTGAGGTGAGATAAGAGGTTTTTATGGTTTCCCAAGAGGAGAGTACCAAAATGATGGTGGTGGTGCAGCCAAAGGTGGCGGCTCACGGTGGCGGAAGGCCGTTTAAGGCTTCGGGGTCAAAATTCCGGCGAAACGAGCATCCAACTTTGCATGGTTATTGAGGCTCTTACAAGAAGAATCGAATGTTGAAAATAGTTTGGTTAACTAGAGGGCGTTGCAAGGAAGAACTTGGAATGCGGAGGTTGCGTTGAAGTTGGCTAACGGTAGTGGACGACGCGTCTGAGGTTGAGGTGGCGGCAGCTCTGGCTTAGAGTTTTTGGGGAAGAAAAAATTCCAAAACTCCCATAACTAGGCTATTTATAGATGGTGGATGGGATAATAAGGTTTTGGGGGTCGGCAGGAAGTTATGGGGTGTAAGAATTTGGGCAGCCGGCGGCGAAAAACGGTCGGCCAACGTTTGGGTTGGTTCGAAGGTTCGCGACGTTGGGGAGAGGAAACGGGTGAGAGATAACTGACGGGAGTTATGCCAATTTATTCCTGGAGTTAAGAGGAAGACAATGAGGCAAGAAACGGCCGGTATTAATCACCGTAGCCGGAGATGCCGGGACTGCACCATCGTCAATGGAGGAGGAGAATCCGGGCGGTCGGGCGCGGTCGAGGGTGCGACTAAATGGAACGCTGCGTTCCAACGAAATAACGAACGGAACGCCGCGCAGAGAGGGGCGGAAGAAGGATACAAATTTGCTTAAATGAAACGACGAGCTTCGGCGTAATATGGAACGAAACGCAGCGTTCCACGAGCGGAGGAAGGATACGCGACAGACTTGACTTGGCTGACTGATTTAACTTGGCTGACTGATTTGACTTGGCTGATTGATTTGACTTGGCTGACTTTCTTCACCTACTTCACCATCCATTTATTTCTCATATTCAGCTAATTAATTTCATCTTAGTTAAAAGTGTTTTGTGATCCCCTAACTTAGAAAAATTAATTAGTGAAATATTATTATGATGCTCCTGCATCATCCTCCCCATCTTGGGAGGGCTCCACCTCTTCCACATAGGGCTCATCATGAAGGTAAGGGTAGATCACCCACATTAAATGTGTTTGATATATTTCCCATGTCCGATGGTATCTCAAGCCAATACGCATTACTTCCAATCTTCTCAAGAACTTTAAATGGTCCATTACTTCTTGGCATAAGCTTGTTTTTTCTTTTGGATGGAAATCTTTCCTTTCTAAGATGTAGCCACACGAGATTGCCTAGTTCAAAACTTTATTCCCTCCGATGTTGGTTGGCCTTCTTTTTATTTATTTCATTGACTTTCACAATTCTTGCTCTAACTTGCTCATTTAATTTCTTGAAGGCTTGAATTCTGTCTTTGGCTTCAAAATTTGTTTCGGCCTTGATAGGAAGCAGAATGAGCTGGATAGGAGTGATAGGGTTGACACCATACACGATCTCAAAAGGCGAATAGCCAGTGGTGTATGTGGGGGACCTATTGTATTCAAATTCGGTGTGAGGAATCTTAATGTTCCAATCCTTGAGGGATTTGTGCACCAAGTTGGGCAAGATAGTAGTTAGGGTCCGGTTGGTGACTTCAGTTTGACCATCTGTTTGTGGGTGATATGCAGTGCTAAATAGAATTTTAGTACCAACCAACTTCCACAAAGTTTTCTAGAAATAGCTAAGGAACTTGTTATCCTTATCCGAGACAATGGACTTAGGAATACCATGCAACCTTACTATTTCTTTAAAGAATAGATCGGCAGTATAAGAGGCATCATCCGTCTTATGACAAGGGACGAAGTGAGCCATCTTAGAAAACTGATCCACCACTACTATAATCGCATCATTTTGCCTTTGAGTTCTAAGCAAAGCCACTATTAAGTCCATACTCACATGGTCCCAAGATTGATGAGGGACTGGTAATGGAGTGTAGAGTCCTTGGTGGAAGTGACTCTTGGACTTTTGGCATGTAGCACATCTAGCTATGATTTTATGTACACCACTTATCATTTTAGGCCAATAGAAGTGCCCCTGAAGTACGTCATAGGTCTTGTTGATCCCAAAATGTCCGGCTAGCCCACCTCCATGTGATTCTCGTATCAAAAATTCTCGAATGGGTCTCTTCGGGATGCAAAGCTTGGTATTCTTGAATAGGAATCCATCTTGTATGACATAGTGGCTTCGAAGTTTGTCTTAGTCTTCAAGGTAGCTTGCAAAGTCTTCATCCTCCTTGTATAGCTCCTTCAAGCATCCAAAACCTAAGACTCGAGCTTCTAATAGGGACAACATACAATACCTTCTAGAGAGGGCATCAGCTACTACATTGGTCATACTTTAGAAGGATTGTACGAAAGAGAAGGATCGTAAAAACTCTATCCACCTAGCATGCCTAGGATTGAGCTTATGTTATCCATTTACATACTTTAGAGACTCATGATCGGTATGTTATACAAATTGTGCGGGCCTTAGATAATGAGACAAATGATCTAGAGCCCCAATGATAGCATAAAAATCCTTGTCATACGTGTTGTAGTTAGATCTTGATCCATTGAGCTTCTCACTTAAATAAGCTATTGGCTTGCCTTCTTGTAGTAGGACCGCTCCAATCCTGACTCCACTTGCATCACATTCAACTTCAAATACTTTAGCCAAATCCGGTTACCTTAAGATGGGGGCCTCACTTAGCTTGCACTTGATCAAATGCTTCTTGGGCTGCAGGTGTCCATTTGAGTTCTCCCTTCTTGAGACACTCTGTGATAGGGGCCAAAAGAGTGCTAAGTCCTTTTATGAACCTCCTATAAAATGAGGCAAGTCCATGAAAGGATCGAATGTGGGTAATTGTTGTGAGTGTAGGCCACCACCTTTGACTCATCCATTGAAATACCATCCTTAGATACAACAAACCGTAGGAAGGTGACATGAAATTTTAATGAATTTGAAAGAAATTGTGTTGAAAAGTAATCTATATGGAACTTGTGACGCATCTATTTGTGTTCGGGGCCCTAAATGTGTAACTGCTCAAGATATCATCTTACCACCTTCTGTGGAAATTATTGATAATACACAACATATAGCTAGTTTGACGGAGCCAATTGACTTTTATATTGGATTACAACTCGAGAGGAATCGTGGATATCGTATAAAAACACCCAATAACTCTCAAGACGGAAGTTATCCTATAGATGCTGTATTCATGCCTGTTCGAAATGTGAATCATAGTATTCATTCTTATGGGGATGGGAATGAAAAACAAGAAATACTTTTTCTCGAAATATGGACAAATGGAAGTTTAACTCCTAAAGAAGCACTTTATGAAGGCTCTCGGAACTTAATTGATTTATTTATTCCTTTTCTCCATGCAGAAGAAGAAAACTTTAATTTAGAGGACAATAAATACAAGGTTACTTTACCCCTTTTTACCGTTCATGATAGATTGACTAAACTAAAACAAAACAAAGAAAAAATAGCATTGAAATTGATTTTTATTGACCAATTAGAATTGCCGCCTAAGATCTACAATTGCCTCAAAAAATCCAATATACATACATTATTTGACCTTTTGAATAACAATCAAGAAGATCTTATGAAAATTGAAAATTTTCGGATAGAAGATGTAAAACAGATATTGGGTACTCTCGAAAAGTATTTCGCAATTGATTTACCGAAAAAAAAGTTTTAAATCCATTTTTTTGTAAAAAAAAAACTAAAAAAAACGAATAATGAGTTTTGATGGAATGGTTAGCACAATCCATATTTTTTGAATAGATCTACAGAATGAAATTGAAGAGATGTATCTAGGGAAAATTAACCTTGAAGGGACTATTCCCTAGATACACATATCTTTTTTTTTTTTATTTCACAATTAAATGAATTTCAATTTATTTGAAATTTAAATTTAAAAAAGACCTAAAGTTAAGGATTTATCAATAGGTAATGTTGCTCCAATACCTAACCAAAGGGCCTAAAATCATTAATTGTGAAAACGGCACTGTTAATAATCCCGCGGGTACTAAAATCATTAAAAGAACACCCAATAACTTATTGAGTACTGTAAGAAGTATTTGAAATACGGGAAAAAATACCATTCAGGTAATATTGGCTTCCAAAACAAGTGCCACAGGTTCATGGGCCAAGTTTGACTTTGGATCAGGTGCTGTGAGGCATTAACTACAACTCTTATTAGAACTGAGTTGGATGTAGACTTTTTAATTGGCCAGTCATTAATTAAATGTAGATAAATTATACGTCATGGTTGTCACGGTATGAATTATTATTTTTGTTTTACTATTTACTCTAATTATTATTAATTGATAATTTGAATATAAATAATTAATAAACTAATATTTTTTTATTATATTATAAGTATTTAAGTGAGTCATTAGATTTTAAGTTTCTTAATAATCCTAAATTTGCCATAGAATGAAAAAATACATGCTAAATTTCTTAATAATTGCCACATTTTATTATAATTCAAATACTAACTTGTCTTAAGATGAATAAGAAGAAATTATCATGCATGTTTTTTTGAGTAGATTTAAGAATTCTCAGTAAATCCTGATTTAGTGGCGATTTATCAACCGACAAAATGTAAAAATTTTAAAACCATAGCATATCGATAATTTCGCAGCTGACCTAATAACTGCTAAATAGGAGCCAATACTGTAAAGTTATCTAATTGTGTGGTCTACAACCAGTTAAAACAATACCGCAAAGAGAGGTAGAAGAATATAACCTATACTGTTGAAAGACCCTTGCAAGGTTTCAACAATATTGCAAGTTTAACAAGGATTCGCCAAATTCAAGACAAAACACTAACAGATCATTCAATCACATTTTACAAGCAGATAAACAGTGTTATTACCCTACTTCCAATAAATAAATAAGAGGATAACCAGTGTTATTACCTACTTTCGATCACAAAAAAGGGAGTGAAATAGGTACTTCACCTTTTCATAACTTCAGCTTAGCAAGACGATATGTATACTGTGTATCAAGAAACGACCTGCATCATTTTAACAGACCTTGTGAAGTCATCTTGATGGGCATGCATGCAAACACATAATATAGGTGTCACAAAGAGTTGATAAATATTTAAAGATCAAATAGAGAATATTTGGTGCTGAATCAAAGATCAACTAATATGTTTTGATGGTTAGGAACCCTTGTTTGTAAACAACATTCCAGTTGAGTGTGAAGGAGAACCAAATACAATCAATGCAAGGGGATAAAGTTAGAATAAAAAGTGGCAATGTATAGGGGTACAAAATGGGTCAACCTAGATCAATGGTGGACTTAGGTTGAGTTCAACCGGAAAGGGAAAAAAATGGGGAATAAAAGAGAGGGAAAATGATCAATAGGCATCTCCTATGATCATCTTACTCACAAGCACAATCAACATTGACAACTCTTGGCCTAAAGAAGGTAAGATTTTATGGGTAAATTCAATCAAAGTCTTCACTAGACTTTGAAGGTATCACTCTCAAGAAATGACAGCAAATGGGGCAGCCAAATAGGTTCTGTTTATTTAGATAAAACTCTGGTCCTAAAGGATATCTAAAGAGAGCTAACCTTGCAAATTTTGAAGTGGAGGCTGATTGCAATAGTCGTAAAGGTAATAGGAAAAATAGGAGCCACATAATCTTCTAAGTTTGCTTGATGGTTGGATGTGATACCCTCATGTTGTATTGTTCTTTGGTCTCTTTATTTGATGGCCGAGTGAAAGGCTAGGATGTTACCCTCATTTATACAGAGTTCCAGTGTAATTGTATTGGCTATATATAAATATAATCAAAAAAATAAGATGTACATTTATCAAATTTAAATTAGATATCATATAATATTACATTATATCTATTCAAAAAACTTGGACGATGAAAACCAGAAATGAGCCATAATTTAGAAGCCACCCATAAAGTTACATACAACATAAAGTTATTTCAAGTGGTCAATGGCCTAAAAGCCAACTTATTTTGTTTATTAATGACCAAAAAAACAAAAGTTATTTAATAATGAAAAAACTAACAAACCAAACACATAAGACAATAAACAAAGTGATCAACAATATAAAAGCTAAACGATATCATATACCCTATGTTCTATAAAGTAACAGACAAATACACGAAAATGATAGAAACAGTGACAAATGAAAAATGAACTGGGTGAGGCTTAGGAATCAGATACATCTAGAGACAGAACATTACAAAATATGCAGATAAATTAGGATGAGTGCTTCAAAAAAATTTATAAAAAACGTCAATCCACAAATAAAGCAATTCATTGCAAAGCATCACACAACTTAGAAGGTCCTAGTCAAAGTTGCACAAGCTATCTCAAGCATAGATTAAGCTTTTTACTAAAATAGAAAAAACAATTGTCTTAATATAGACAGAAAAAGAAGATGACAGATGTATTGAAAATACTTGTATTAAATTTACTAATTAATAACTTATATTAATAAATAAATAGATTATCAATGCAACACTGGTTACAAAGACCCTCCCCCAAAGAAAAAAAAGCTAGCAACAGCGCATACCTCAAAGCCTAGTCGTATGAATTGATAGTATTGTACAATTATCTGATTTGCACCTACACCGTGAATAGAAATATGAGAATAGGATAAGTAAAACAATGGAGGTTAAAAATAGCATAGCTAAGATTCCCACTCAACTCAATTTTTTTGTTTATGTGCAACTAAAAGCAAGTAATATTGCAAGGATAATCATATATACCTTTAGAGAAGTTGAGCGTGAAAGTGGACTAATCAGGTCCCAAATAATTGATGTGAAAAACAAGTTCGGCAAGCAGATCATCTTTGCTCCTCCAAATAACCCAACTGACATGCGAAAATTTCATTCAAGCTCCAAGTAAAGGAATGGAGCAATGAATCCACCACTAGTAGCATCAACATGAATTGGCGTGTCATATCCAGTTTCCTTGTTCTTCTTGGAGAGTGGTCATTAAGACGCTTAACATCTTCAAACTCGCTTGTAAAGGTCCAACCTAGAGTCACTACAACACATGGTATTATCATCTACAAGTTCCACTGCTTTGTCTAGATCCATCACATAGTATCTCTCACGCAAGTTCACTTCCTTGAGCTCCACCTCAAATTTCTCCTAACAAACCTATACATGGATGGATGCAAATATATAAAGCAATTCAATACAGACCATTTGAGAAAGCCGTTAAGAGGAAATGAGATAGCATCTTCATCCTATCTCATACACTGATTTAGTGGATTTTCATCCACCCCTTACTTTACATGTCGATACCTCAAGCCTTTCTTTTTTTTTTTGTTCCATTTTCTCCCACAAGGTCAAATATTTCTCCAATAACCAATACTTGTGAAGGCTCCAAGGAAGTTTAAGTACTAATTAGGTGGATTAAAAATAAGTCTTTTTCCTTGGCATCTTGCGCCAAGAGTAGTTGAAAAGAATGTATACTATATCATTCATATGTTAAGCTATACCAAAGGAGGGCTAGTTTTTTGAAGCCCCCTCCCCAAAAAAGAGTTAAGAGAGTCTAAACATGCATTGTGGTAATGTAAATAGCCAAGGCCAGCTTGCTAAAGGTTTAGGATTCCTTACATATGTAGCCAAAAAACATTTGAGATTAGTTTTGAAAATAAAGCACTGTTAGATTAGAGGCTGCTCCCACAATCTCAATAAACTAGTTAAATCCTAAATAAATTATTTTTACCTTTTTTTAATTCTAAATTTATCTAATGAAAGATGACATAGTTCTTTTTCAGCAAATGAATTACTCATCTCAAACACGAAAAAGCAAATAGCATCATTGTCCAGATCACAAAGGTTATTTTGTTTTCGTAGAAGCAGATGTGAAATATCTAATGACATGCATTAAATTTTTTGGTAATACCATAGCATGCAAATTCTTAAATAAAAGAGCAGCTCACACAAAAAAACTCAAAATTTTTCTACTGCCCTCCACACTTAAACTTTACATTATCCTCGATGCAAAACTAAAATGAAGGAGAAGAAAAATAAATATCATGTAATGTAATAGTCTGCCTCAAGCAATACCTAAAAATTTTAACCTCAACAAAATCCATAAATATAGGCAAAGAAGAACATCCAACTCCTAGTTAAGACAGACAACGGGCGTACAAAGCAGGCGAATAACAAACGGGCGTAATAAAAAGGGTAGTAAGTATTATTTCTCTAAGTTTGAAACTTAAATAACAAATGCGACTACAGGAAGAGGGAAAAAACTAAATAAGATAAAGAGTAGAAGAATTTTAATCTGGGTGTTTTTTTCTTCATGTGAAGAGATTTTAGTAGACAATAAAATATGGTGTCAAGGGCAAACAAGGAACTACCTTCTTCTTCTAAGTTTGATTCATTTCATGTGATGTGACTCATTTTTTTCAAAAACTCTAATACTGCCCTTAACTTTTTTTTTTTGGCCTACTATCAAGTATTCGAAAAACAAAAAATAAGAATGAAGAGATTTCAGTAGAAAATAAAATAAGGTGTCATGAAAAGTGAGGAACTGATAAATTGGGATTTTAATGACTATTATAATTTATAATAATCAAAGAAGAGTATATGCAATTTTCATGTAAAAAAATGCCACGTTTGGTAAGATTTAGGAAAACTAAAATTCCTCAAACAAAATAGTTATTTTCATATTTTAATCTATTTAGTAATGACATTGTTTTTTTTGAGCTCAAACAAAATTCCTCAATATTGATTTCTCAAAATTAATCAAATACTATTGTAGCAGATTTAGCCCCAATTCTATCTCCAAAAAATATATTGCCAATTCATTAATTGCATGCCTTTCACAAGAAATTACACGATTACAGGTTCCCAAAGGTAGCATAAAATGAGAATAGGATGCATTGTGTACCTCTTGGCATGCAACTATATAAGCTTCCAATATCGACAGCCTCTTGGCAAGAAATATGTAATGACTATAAAGCTCTTAGGAGCCTTTCCCTTCGCAGCAGATTGCATAACTGCCTCTTATCATTTTGTGTGAACTTCCACCAATGGCTTGAATGCCATCTCCATCAACAACCATTAGAACCACCACAACACCACTTGCTAGCTCGATTAAGCTGCCTTTTGTAGTCTTCCATTCTTTCACTGACAGCAGACTACTTATAGTTGGACCTTTCTCTCGCTATAAATCACTGACAACATTAGTAAAAATATGCAGGGCTCCCATCACTATAAACACTATAAACATTCATGTGTGACTCCTGATGTAAATCAGCAATATAGTTCACTGTACTTTTTATCCCGGTTCATAAAGGCAAAACCTAAGAACCAATATATCTCCCAGCCAGGTATTTTCATATTATGAATCATAATTGATAATTCAACAGTTGCGCATACAAATATGCTTGTGAGAGCAAATTTAGATAAGAATTTGAGCTGCTATCTAGATTTAGCACACACCATCTTTAGTAATACTTCTTTAATATCTGTCATTATTTTCCTAGATAAGAACTCGGCAAACTACCAAACATTATCCCATCATATCAGTTTCCCGTAAACATCGACGTGGAACACAACCAACCAGCCTAGCACCACTACCTCTTATTGGGAAATAAATCAAAGAAATCCCCAAATGCCATCACAATATTACCATATAGAAAAGTTCATCTCACACACCTTTAGTTCCTCTATTTCATCCACTTCCTTCAATAGTATCCCAACAAATTTTTGCACAAAAACAAAAAAAAAACTAAAATTTCTCAATAAATGGAGGCCTACATATATTAGATATCATATATAACCAATGAAATGCACGAAAATGGATGAGAAATGTAGATGAAATAATAAACTGAAATTAAAATATATAATTGATCATGACCGATGAAATAATAACCAAGTACTTTATTTCAAAAGTATCTGGTAGGACCGGTACTCTAAAATCTGATTTAGTTTTATATTATTAATATAACCGGCTGTTAATTTGAACTACATCCCTTTTCATGCAAGAATTTATTGTTGCAAATAAATATATAAAAATAAAAATGACTAATCTCAATCGATGTCATACTTAGTTTGTAGTCTTTAATGCCTCAAGTACATTCTCACTTTCAATGTCGTTCAAAACAACTATCAATCTTATAAATGCAATCGCGTTGCACCGAGAATCTAAATATGTACGAGATTTTCAAAATAACAATGGGTCCAAGGGTCTAGTTTGAGTACATTTCCACTTTCAATGTAATTCAATACAACTATCAATCTAATTACTTAAGTGCATTCATGTAGCACCGAGATTTTGGATATGTACGACACTCCAAGGATCTACTTCCAGAAACTTTATTATTTCTTTTGTCAGTGATAATCTTTTTTTCCCCTTATTATTTCTTTAGTCATAGATATTCCTTTTCCCCCCTCATTATTTCTTCTATGAGAAATATTGTAAACCCCGCCCTTTTTTCCCTTTTACTTCTCGAGTAATGAAAGAGGCAAACAATAAAAACTAATTTACAATTTTAAAAGAAATAATGATCAATAAAAAATAATATGAGAAGACATCACATGAGGGGATTCGGAGAACAGATACACAAAGAACTCACCCCTTTGCAAGGCTTTTTAAGCATGGAATCTAAAACAAAAATATTCTCCAAGTTTTTAATTATTGTGCCACCATATTCACCGAATGATATGAAATCAATGGTTCAATTATCACATCCACAACAATTAGTGGATTCACTTGAACATCTAGCAAAAAAAGACAGTAGCATACCCTCCTATTAGATGAGAGTGACTCGGACTAACCTTTAGTCTCAACTCCACAGTAACAGCTGCTTCCTACAGACCATCAATCATATCAGTCAATACTTGACTTTGTTGCCAACACCAATCCTTGATGCCCTGGCTAAAGCAAACTTATTCGGGAGCTTGACCTGCCAATAAATTTATAACAAAATTGAGAGCTGATGAAGAAATATACATGCCCCCACCATGTGACAGAAGCGCTTAAAACATATCTATTGAGAAGTATGATAAGTGCGAGTATCAGTTATGGGTAGAGTGACTTTGATGAAAATGACTGAAAGCTTACCATGAGATATGCACTATCGTCAAGCCGATGGTTCTCTTTCAAAGCTCCACGACCACTGGTCGCAATAGCCAAATCTGCCTCCCCGCCTACAAAGTTCTGACATAGTTTCCAATTCAGGTAGGCAACACATCACATATGTACGAAAGATGAAACCAAGATCATCACATTATTCTTCAGAACTGCCTGCATTGCATTCTTTTCCGTGGGGATATGGTTTGAAAACATAATTGATAAATAAATCACAATACATATAAATGAACCACTATTTCATAAGTACATTAAGATATTTCTTTTGAAAAAGTGTAAGACCAGCTGGCTCCAAGAACTCATGGGCTCAAGCACCTTAGCCTGAAGAAAAAGCTGAAATGTATCAACAAGGAAAATAGAAACAATAATTCAAAGACACAGGTAAACTTCAATAAATTATCTCTCAAATAAAATTCAGTAAGCTAGCCAACAGATAACTCTTTATTCCTCTCCCGTTACCTCACCCTAAAAAGAGCAACATAAAAACATATTAGAAAGGTACTTTCTTCAAAAAGTAATAGCTGAGCTCATCATAGAGTAAATTCAGCAGAGAAGGTTCAAACTATCAACAATTTCACGTCGTAGTAGATGGTGACCACCAATTATCAAAGTAGTAGATGGTGACATAGCAGCAGATGGTGGCCACCGGTTATCAAACTCATGCTCAGAGTTCCGTGATGACACACATAATCCCATTACCATACATGCTTTCTTGCCCAAGAACTCCGTAACTTCTCTCCTGCCCCTTCCTTTCTTTGCTGGAGCAGCATCGGATTCCACCGAAAGCTGGGAAGTCAACGAGGCCACCATGGGAAGTTAAAGTCAACATCAACTCAATTTCTAGCCTATTAATTTGAATTTTGAGTGAGTAGAGCTGCTGTAAATGAGCGTACCTATGGATCGTGAAGTAGAAAGGACATCGAAAACACAGATGTCGTTCCAGTTTATCACTTTCAGGCCCATATGAGAACTTTATCAAAAGAGTTATAGCATATGCTACCTCCCAACCCCTTTCCTATACATACCTCCACAGATTAGAGAACAAAAAATTAATGTGGAGCACAACCAACCAGCCTAGCACCACTACCTCATACTGGGAAACAAATCAAGCAAATATCCAAATGCCTACACAATATTACCCAAAAGTCAGAAACCCATATAGAAAAGTTCATCCCACACACCTTTAGTTCCTCCATTTCATCCACGTCCTTCAATAGTAGCCCAAAATGTTTTTTACAAAGAAACAAAGAAAAGATCCACCATGATGAATAAGAAAATCGATATACAAAACCAACAACCAATGTAGTTGAATCCATCTGATGTTATGGCATGCATCACACAAAATTATGGGATTTAAATAATTATTTTTTTGCAGGAAGATAAAATTCTATATAAATATGCCAGATTTAAGAAACATACTAAAATTTCTCAATAACTGGAGGCTTACATATATTAGATATCATATATAACCAACGAAACACACAAAAAAGGAAGAGAAATGTAGATGAAATAATAAGTAGAAATTAAAATAAATAATCGACTACACCTGATGAAATAATAAACAAGTACTTTATTTCAAAAGTATCAAGTACTCTAAAAGCTTTTTTGTTTTTATATTATTAATTCATTTGAAATGAAGTGACTCATTGCTTTTTGAAGTAAATCCAGTACTGCCCTTAATTTTATATCACAACTTTCACATAACTAATATCAAAAATAATAATAACTTACATTAATAAAAAATCCATATGAATCAATCAGATACAAGACACACAGAAAAATAAGATAGAGGTGTGGGAGCAATTAAGAGCTAGTTCATGGTTAATAACTAATTTCATGTAATGTGACTCACTCGAAGGAACAAAATCTAATCATACCAATATATTAATTACCATTCTAAATAAAGCATTATCAAATAAACTAATAAAAAATAGTCTCCATGAATCAAACAGTGATATAAGGAACAGTGAAAGAAATTATATTGGAGAGAAGAAAAAACAAAAAAAAACTTTTGACCTATCAACATTTCGAATTTTGGAGGCACTTCTTCCTCACCAGACTTGAAACAAATAATTGCCTAAATTTTCACACAAATTGCAGAAGCAAATAATAAACAAATAAACAATCTTACTTTAACAAATTTACCTCAAAAAGACTTCTTCATCAATTCAAAAGCAGTCATTCCAAAATGCTTTGCAAATGTTTATGCTACAAACGTCCTTCCTACTAATCTAATCATGAGACCCTATTTCAAGACATATTCAAGAGAACTAACCTAGATCTAAGCATAACTGCATAGAAACACACACCCCTGCTCCCTATCGGCACCCTCGGAAAGGCAAATTAAGAGACCAAATAAGGAGAAGACATCCATGTCTTAGCAAAGATCTAACGAACGTGTAGTTGAAAGCAAACAGGTATTAAGCTAAGCATTGAATATCCAAGTTCATCATAAGGTAATAAGTTTTAAGATCATATAAGAGGCCAACAAAAAAAAGGATGATGGCAGGATTATCAAATAGGTAGTAATAATTAAGAAAGTATTGTAGAGGTTGAGTGAAAAGTATTGAGATATGAAAGGATCAAAAAATAGACGTGTTTGAGAGTGTAGGATACATAGTGCCAGTGTGAGGAAGTATGGGATCAATGCTAAGACTGTTCCAGGGTCAACTTTGAGAATAGCATAAATGACTCTCACACAAATGAACAATGGACTCTAATGTGTTTGATAAGGGTTGTGTTTCACTCAAATCATTGCTGTGAACATGATTTACCATAAGCTTGAAGTGATTCTCATTCTACACCACTTGTACAACCACAAGCATGTCATAAATCAAAGAGGTCTTATTAGGTTGTAATGGGGCTAGGCTTTAAGGTAGGGAATAACTTTAGGATTGTGGTGCTAATAAAAATCTTGGAATCTAGTGGAGTGATGTTCTTTAAATAAACATTGATACAATCTCCTCATGCCAAATCATTTTCAATCACAACATAATATTTTCGCTATCATCATTTTTTCCCCTTTCACCTCTTCATTTTGATATTTTTTCTGTATCCTTTTGGATTTTTTTTTCTTTTTCTCCCTTCACCTTGCTTCCTTTCGCCCCTTGATATTGACTTTCTTTTTCTTTTCTTTTTTTTCCTTTAGGATTTTTTTATTTTTCTCCTTCTGTCATTTTCCATTATTTTATTTTGCAATAATTTTCACGCCTTTTCTTTCTTCTTTTCTCAGGCACAACACCTGCATAGTTGCCAATTTTATTCCTTCCATACATCCACTTTATGAAGATAAATAAATAATTCTCCACTAGTCCTTTTGGTGTAGGGATCATGACAGGAATTAGGTTAATAAATTGGGTGTAGGGAAAAAAATGGCTTACAAGGCTCAAACTGGTTGACAAAGGAAATAATAACATTGATAGGCTACTTTTGGCTTATGGTTCCCATTAATATAAAAGAAAAGTTGCCTCTATCATCTTTATGAGCATACAAAGCGTCTATGTGGCCTCAAAGAGAATCAAATCAAGTTCTAGAATACCATATTCACAGATGATATCACACATGATGAGAAATTTAAATTTATAGGCTCAAAAACTCACAAGTTTGTGAAGGACAGAAAGGGGTTGTGTTCTCAGATCTGATCTTATAACTGTTCCCTTCGATAGCTTAGGAGTTTTCAATGATTAACAAAATATCCACAAACATTAACAGACATTCGCATAAATCAAGCAGGTTAATGAGATGCCCTTCCAAAATTGTCCTCTAGTCATCACCTACTCCAATTGACCATGGGAGTTACCGAGTTAGAGATGTATGAATTACACTATCTTAGTCATGCCTGGTTCTAATCTAATCTTCTCAAATTTGTCTCTACTCAAGGGTTGTGTGAGATATCAGCCAGTTGGTTGGACCTCAATTTTGCAAAAATTTGGTTCATGAAAAATAATAGTTCATATCAAAACATGCATAGAAGTTGGATGAAATAGTAGCAAAAAAAATTATAAATAGAACACATAAACAGCTTGCAAACCCAACAATTCAAGAACTTTTCTCCTAATAACAAAAAAAGAAAACTCTAAATAGTTTGAGAAATCAATACACTAATCAACAAATATACCAAAACTTGCCCCCAAAAACTATCATTCCAAAGCGAAATATCACAAAAATAAAAAAATAAATGAATAAAAATGTCCTTATCAAGCTTCATAAAATTATAGAATATTATATCCTAAGCCAGATTCAATATTAGATTCTCAAGGTTTGGAAGCACAATATTCAAAGGAGTTATCTCAATTCCTCTACCACCGGCAGTTTTTCAAGACACTCGCAAGAACAAACAAGAGTGTCATCAATAGGAAAAGATAAGAAAAACAAAGAGTTTTGCTATACTGACCTTTGCCACTCACAGATTTCTTGCTATCATAATCAATACCTGTAACTTACCAGGTTCAACTCATTACGCCCATCATATCTCTCATGCATATCCACCCAAAGACATTGTGCCTCATCTGCATACAGGAACCATGGCTACAAAGAAGAATATAAGATCATTGATGTTTTGTGAATGTAGATTTCCACGATATTTCATAACCAGCCAGCTCCCATTGGAAATAATATTTATGAAGTTGACATTTTAAAATTGAAACAAGCTTGAACTTCCCAAGTAGATGCAAGAAAAGATAGCATTATAATAACCATCATAGTAGTTAGAGTAGTATTTTTTAAGAGAGAAGGGTATTGCATCCGAATATTTATTATTGTATCATTCAATTTTAATAATTTGAACATATCAACAAGAATCTTTTTAATTTGACATGTTAACATCATAGCCAGTTATAGTAGTGGTTTAAAGTCTAATTTAAATAATTATTACCCCAACTGTCAAAATCAAACAAGAATTATAACATAAGTTAAGCTCTAAGTTATGCAACCATTTAAGAATGATAGGAAGTATCACCGACAAGTATTTGTAGCAGCAGACTGAGTAGTAGTTAGTTTTTTCCCTCCCCCCACCTTCCAGTCATTGTTTAATGAAAATCAATATAGTACGTTCATTTACTATTTAACGTACGAAGATATATTTAAAAATTGTCAGCACCCCCGAGATCTTTTATTTAAAAGAAAATTAATAACTACAGATTCACAAGCACTCTAAGCAAATCTGCTGTTGGTCGTCATACCTGAAGAAATTTAGTCATTTAATATTTTATTAGTCAAACAACCTCAATAAATTAAACAAGTCCCATTGTGATGCTCGCTTCTCTAAATCTATTACTATAAATAAGTTAGCGATTAGTTTGATGGGTTGAAATACAACTCATACAAATAAATATCGGCAGATATTTTAATAATATTTATTGATATTTGTTAATATTTTTTAATAAAAAAATTAAATCATGACAACTGTAATATATAAACTATTATTTACAACATTTCGATATCGTGACACTAAGATCATAAATACAACCACAGTTTTATTAGTTGATCCAATTTTGCATAACGTTGATCTTTTCAAGACATAAGTATAGTAATAATTGACGGACATAAACTAATTTAATTGCATGCAGTCCGTGAGTATATTATATACACACACACACACACACACACACACACATATATATATATATATAACCAAAAATACTTAGATAATCAAATCTAAGGATCCTCATATGCAATGGTTGATATTATTCAATGCTAGTATTTTTCTTTTGTCAGAGATAATTTTTTTTCCCTTATTATTTCTAAAGTCACAGATATTCTTCCCCCCTATTACTTCTTCTGTGAGAAACATTTTAAACCCCACCCTTATTTCCTTTTACTTCTCGAGTAATGAAAGAGGCAAACAATAAAACCTAGTTTACGATTTTAAAGGAAATAACGATCAATAAAAAATATTATGAGAAGACATCAAATGAGGGGATTTGGAGCACAGAAACACAGAACTCACCCCTTTCGAAGGCGTGCGGTGCAAGAACGGAGGCAGCGAGATCGACTGCAACAGAGGGACTGAGGATTTACAGGGCGAGTGAGGCCTTAGAGAGTGACTATGACACCATGATTAGAACACTCTGGAGCACAGAAACACAAAGAACTCACCCTTTTCGAAGGTGTGCTGTGCAAGAACGGGGGTAGCGAGATCGACTACAACAAAGGGACTGAGGGTTTACAGGGGACTGAGGGCTTAGAGAACGAAGCCTCTTACCGTCCCCAAAATAGAATCGTAAGCCTCCTAGGGGTTCGGGTTTTTTAATGTTATTTTTTCAACTTTATTATTCCCGTACTGTACAGAACGAGCACAAACGGTGTTATGGCCCAATCGACTACCATTATTGGCAATTTAGTAGGTTTTTTATGTCGGCGTTTACCCACCACCTCGAGACCTTTGTCCTTATGTGAGACAATTTACCATGAGCTGTTGCAATTTACGGTATTTTCACCTTTTAGGACGGGTTTCGACGGAGACCTTGAAAAAGAAAAAAGATTTTCAAATGGATGAGAGTATGGTGATGTCCGCCGTTTTTACTAGAGATGATCGTACACACGCACACGCAGGCCGCAGCACATGTTATTAGGGAGATAAGTCTCCATTTTAACTACTTCCTAAAGACTATATGAGAATTTGACTTAGTCATAGAATATAGTTATTGTAGGTGATACAATAAGATATGTTATCTTGATATATAATTTTAAATTCCTTAATTAGTAAAAGATCACCGATATGGATTACAAATAACTATGTCTAATTGCCGCTCCTAATAATCTTTTTCCAAATACATACCAAACTGAGTTTAATTTACTACAATATTTAATATATATGTTTATCTGATTCGATATCTAAACTGATCCAATTAAAATATAATTGATTTAATTTTTTTTAAATTAAATATCTAATCTGATTAATAAAAAATCAAACAAGTTAGATATTTAATCAAATAAATATAAATAATATATAATCCGAAGAAAAATATTTATACATTTTTTTATAATTTTTTATTTTATATATAATTAGATATGAATAAATTTATATGTGTGTAGAATTTTTACTTAATTGATTTAGTATTTGGGCCAAAATTCAATTTAGTTGAAATTATATTTTTAATATAATTCCTTTTTAGATATGATAGAATCCAAGTAAATCTTATGGTGTATGAGTTTTAATTTTAGTTTTAACATCCGATGTTTTTTGAGTAAGGCAGAGATTTATTGAGTGGATCGAATATTTGTTCGACAAATCGGATAATATCAAATATATTTGTAATTTTGTGGGTTTTTTTATATCTAAAATTTTATTCAAATAATCTCAGTTATATTTAATATCTGATCCAAAAATAAATATATTCAAAATTTTAAATCAAACATCGAATATTATTTTATATATCTAAAATATATGATATTTGAACCATAAATAGTCCTACCTAATATTCGTTTTGTTTTGAGGATTATTACTTCTCCTCATTGGTCTCATAACATTTGTATTATGCATTATCTTTTCTATTATGTTACTTGTTTATACTATTCTAATTTGGGTTTCAATTGGAGTTATGCTTTTCTTTGTCGTTATCCACTTCAGATCTATGTTTGGGCTTGAAAATAAAGATTTGCTAATTGCTTCTTGGCTATATAGGCATTTTAGTGGACTTCGTCTCTCGAGTTTGAGTTAGTTTGATTATGTCAAAATTCATATTATTGATAGAACTAGTCGTTCTAGTATGTTATAAATTAGTGGAAAGAACTCAGGAGCCAACTTACCTTAACTCATTAATACTTCAATCTGCCTCGTTTATTTTAATTAAATGAGTCGAATTTAAACATTATTTTTAGGCTCGTTTATTAAACGAGTCGAACTTGAATCTAAAAAAATTTGATTCAACTCATTTATAGCTTAGGCTTGTAAGATCAACTCCTTAAAATTTTGATATGCTAAAAAGCTTGTTTCACCTCATTCGTTAAAAAGAAAAAAAATTATTAAAGCTGAATAAAAGATCAAGAAATGAATTATAACCCAATTATCCAAAAGGATCACTAGTGTTCTATAATGCCAAACTAAATTTAAGAGGCAAGACTAAAGCCATCAACTAAATGATAGATGCCAATTATATTGAATGTAAGTAAAAAATATATATATACTCGATATTTCAAATAAAACAATAAGGCTTATGTAGGAGCATCTTATGATCCTCTTGATAATGAGGAATTTGCATACTTAATAATAACCGATTATCTTAGATATTTTTTATAATATTTCTACTATGGCTAATGAAGATGCTTTAAGATGTTCTTGCATGTATATTACATATTTGTAAGAGGAAGACACTTAACACATTCTTCATCTCCAAGACATTCAAACATTCAAGATATGTCATATACGGTGGATAAGATAACAAGTTCATAAAAATACCTCATTATTGTCTAGAACTTGTTGTAAACCATGGGTAATCATCGTATATAAATTAGGGTTTCATAGCTTTTAATTTTATGTATGTGTATTAGTCAGTTAAAGATTTTAAATGTTGTAATTAATTTCATTTAATTAAACAGCATGTATTACGTTTGTTAGGGTTTTATCACTATTCATATTTAGTTATACAACTAAAAAACCATAGGTTAGGTCGGTCATAACTAAATCTATTTAGTTACTAACAAACTAAGGCTCGTAGTTTTAGGGTTGTTCCCAACGTGTATATTTGTTAAGTAATGCTTAGTTTACTTGTTAGGTAGTTAGCAATTTGTTGTAACAACTTGCTATGATTATTATATATAATCATAATCACCCATTGTACGTGATAGTTAATGAGTTGAATGATAATCAAGCTATTTTGGTTAAATTACTATCTTGTGTGAGATAGTATCTTCTTTTTAGAAATTGCTTGGATTATTTACTATCTAAAACTCTTTGAATGTATTCATGAAGGAACATTCAAATTTTTATCCTTTCTTTGTTGAATATTGGTTGAAGCTTCACACCCTCCATTTTCATAAGTACCTTCAAACCAAACCAAACCTATCTTTAATCCATCCAAACTTTTTCAAAGATCATCAAATCCAATCTAATTTCATGATTTTCAAGTTGATCCACATCATTATTGATATCAAAGCTAGGTTGGCTCTTCAATTCATTAAAATTGCCACCCCTTCCCTTCATCTTGTTACCCACGATTTTGTTACATTCACCCATGCATAATCCATGCACATTGATCTTCATCGTGAATTGTAGGCAATCTTCAAAGTGCTTAGTAGTATATCTTCATCCTTTATCTGAATCTTCAAATTCAAGGTTTGAAGATCTTCTATTCTTCAACCCATCATCACTGAATTTTATCATCCCCAATATTTGATCACCTTTTCCCCATCTTCAACTGTCCAACGAACTTATTCAAGAACCTATTATCCTCCCTTATTTCCTAACCAATTTTAAATATCACTCGCCATATTTGAACCCCTCTTCATTTATCGATTTAAATTTGTATCATCTTCAAGCAAGATCCCACCCATTTCTATTCAACATATTTGAATATCACCCTCATATTCAAACTATAATACATCTCACCATCATTAATTATTCAGATCATATTATACTCGACCCATCATCACCCTATGCCTTTAATCCTCAAAGATTCATCCCCATCAACCACCTAAATTTCACTCGTCCAATTGCATTACACTACTCTCAAATATTCTCATCTCCCACGCGATTATCATGTTCATCCATGTTGATCTTCAACATCGAGCATTAATCTTGATCGTGCCTTGATAGTACATCTTCAAACATCCCCCAGTACATCTGGCAGGCTGTCATAATTTCGGCAGTCATAAATACAAGTGGTTAGCTCCTAAATTCAACCTATAAAAGAGGCTGTCATAAATACAAATGGGGAATACAGGGCTCCAAAAGCGGCCATGATTCTACATTTTGGCAGGCTACAAACTTCTTATTTTCCTTTTGTTCCTTGTAGGTCGTCGAAGGTGTCCTTCTCCTGGTGTGTTGCAGGTTCGGAAAGGTGGTAGTGTTGGTGGATTGTGCAGGCCCAGAAAAGGTGGTAGGGAAGGTTGACTTTTGTAGGCTGGAAAGTGGCGGTGTGGTCATGTGTTTCAATCTGCAACATTCATGAAGAGGGTGAGCTTGGGGGAGAAAAAATGGATGGACGTTGGTTGCAAAAGTGGCTTTTATAATGAATATAAAAGTGGCTAGATAATGGCTCATAAAAGTGGCTAAAAAATGGCTGCAAGTTTTAGGGTATCTTGGGTTGAGTTTGCATGGCTCATATATGACTTGATTTTACATTAAAGATGGTAGATTTTAGGTTGCGTTTGACTTCTCGTAAATAAGCACAAAAAAGGATAGGGGTTGGGAAGGAAAGTTGATGGGACGATAATTTGATGGAAACCTTCCAGGTTAAGAAGAACTTTTAGATCTTCTAATTTGAGGAGAAGGGTGGTTAATGTTGGATATGGTGAAGGGGATGTTCCTGCATGACTTCTACTTCAAATTATAGTTCCAATTCAAGTAATATCAATGTGTGGAAAATATAAGGTCTGACATGTGAAGAGAAAGGAAATAAAGAAGTTTTGGATAACTTCAACAAATATTGCTTCAACTGCAAAGGATTTGGACACTATGCAATGAAGTGTCTAGATCAAAGAGTTCTAAGCTTAAGAGATATCCAAAAATTGTGAATATCACGCACCACTGTCACATGAAACTTAATGGAACAATGTTAATGAACATTTTTGATGTGATGACCAAATAGGATGGATAGTATAGGATAGGGTTATCCAGAAATGCAACTCTTAAGCACCTCACATAGATAGCACTCAAAAGAACCTCAAAGAGAAGCTCATAAAGAAAATTCATTTTACTCTAACTAAGAAAAGAATGCTCAAGGAATCTTTCAGTGGCTACTCTCGACTCATAAAGATATTGAAAGGTTTAAATTCTCACAAAGAGAGGTTGATTTCTCAACTTTAAACACATCATACATGTCATTTTATGATTTAAAATTATTCCCTATATATAGGCATAAATCCCAAGCCAAAATCAGCTAACAACTGGTGAAATAATAGAATCTTAACCAACTATACAACAACCAATGAAATAACCACCTAAACTCGTAGTTAATGATGACTAATGCACATGTTTAATCCAATTTCTATGATAAGTCATTTCACACTTAACCACATAACATTACATGTAATCAATCTATGGCATTAGGACTTACATATATTTGTTACAACTGACAAAGTAAAATCTTAATTAGTGCGTAATTGTATTTGAACTTCCACCCAATTATTCTAATGTTGCATTTTGGTCAATTCACATCCAAACTTTCACATCTTCAAGCTTGACATATATATTACCAAACCTTGTATGTCTATCTTGGACAATTTTCATATTATGGCTCATTATTAAAGAAAGTATTGTAGGATGAATTAACATGTAATCCCTTAAAATTTTAGAAAATCAAAAATTTAATAAATGGCTTTTATTTGAAATAAATTAGCTTTTAAAATTATTTAATTTAATTATTTTATGGATTTTTTAGTATAAAATCTTGGATTGGAGTATTTAATAAATTAAAAATAAATATTTTGTTATTTTACCATATTATTTTTACTTAAATAAAATTTCAAACTGGTATTTTACTATAATTATCCTTTTTAAGCCAATATATTTAATTATATTATATTAAATTATTAAATAAATTTATTATCAAAAATATTACATCCTATTATTTTATAAGTTTAATTATTTTAAATTATCCCATTTTCCCACTTTCCTTTTCCTTTTTTTTCTTTTCTTTCTCCTTTTTCTCCTTTTCCTTATTTCTTTTTTTCCCTTTTTTTCCTATCTTTCGGCCGCCAGGCCAGCCTCACTGCCTCCCTCATTGCGCGTTGGGCCAGTTACCCATTCCTCTCCCTCTCTTTCCCCTCCCGTGCAGCTCGACCAGCCCAGACCCCCTCCTTTTTTTTCCAAGTCGGGCCGGTCCACTCGCCCTCCTACCTGTGTCGGCCTGGTCTCCCTCCCTCTCCCTTCTTTCTTTCTTCTCCACCCGCCTCGACACAGTAGCCCGATCATCCCCTTCGTCATGACTGCCACCAGCTGTAGCCTCCCGCTGCCACCTCCTACAACCACTGCCACCACCTGTCTTCCTCCCCCCTCTCTCTCCTGCCCCTCTTTTTATCATAATTTCGAAAACTGGGAAGCCATGCACCCATCCCGCATGGCTCCCCTTTCCTCCTCGTCGTCACCCTCTCTGTAATCCCCCAAAATTTTAGAAAATCAATAATTTAATAAATAATTTTTATCTGAAATAAATTAGCTTTTAAAATTACCTAACTTAATTAATTTGTGGATTTTAGAGTATGTAAATTTGGATAAGAGTATTTAATAAATTAAAAATAAATATTTTTCTATTTATCATATTGTTTTATTTAAATAATTTTCCAAACTAATATTTTACCAACTTTATCCTTTTTAAACTAAAATATTAGATTATAATAAATTAAATTATTAAATTAAATAATTTACTAAGAATATTATATTTTATGATTTTATAAATTTAATTAAATTACTTTTCCTTTTTTTTTCTCATCCCCCCTTTTTCCCTTTTTCCTCTTTCTTCTTTTCCTTTTTCTTTTTTTTCCCTTTTCCCTCGGGCTGCCTCGCCAGGCCAGCCCTCCTTGCGCATTGGGCCAGGCCGCTCCTTCCTCCCTTCTCTCCCTCGCGCACCGCCCAGCACACTCAGCCCCTCTCTCTCGCGCACACTTGACCCGGCCGACTCCTTTTCTTTTTCCCCTGGACCGGTCGGCTTGCCTTCTTTCCTCTCCCCCGACCGGCCGCCACAGCCTCCCTTTCTCCTTTCTTCTTCTCCCAGGCATCGACAGCAGCCCGACCACCTGCGACTGCCGCCGCCTGCCGCCGCACCTGCCCCTGCTACTCCCTCTCTCTACCCCGTCCTCTTCTCCCCTATTTCAAGCCAATCTACCCCTGCACCCTATCCATGCCTGCCATTCTCTCCTCCCCATCGCCACCCCCTCCCTGCCACCCTACCGCCTCCCTACCACCCTATGCCCTGCCATCTACCCCCTTACCCTCCCTCTTCTTTTTTCTTCTCCCCGTCGTCCATTTCCCTGCCCATTTTCGAGCCATCTTCCTCCCCCGAGCTCCCTCCTCTCTCCTTCCTTGTTTCCATTTTTTTCCTGTTTTCTCTCTGCGCCGCCGCCGTCCGCCGCTCCCAACCCCTGCGCCGACTCCTGCCACCACCCCCTACTGCCCTGCACCCCCACGCCGCCCCCTTGAGCCCTACACTTCCTCCCTCCTCCACCCCTTCTTTCTTTTCTCCCCATTTTTCCCCTTATCGCCAGCCATCTTCGCCGCCCTGCCGCCGCCGTCTCCGCCGCGAAACCATCCTTAGCCACCACCAACACCCCCTCTTCACTCCTGCATCCTTACCTTGCCTCCAAACCTCCCCCAACTACCCTCTTTTCTAGCCCAAAGACCTCAACCCGAAAATGGCTCATTTTTCTTCCTTCACCCCTCTTCGAGCCTTTTCCCCTCTCATTTATGCATGACACTCACGCTGCTCATGCAGCGTGAGCTTTCCCATTGTGTTGGAATTTGTTTGGAAAATTTTTGAGGTATATTGATAATTAATTAAATTTTTTATTAAATGAATTTCTTTTATAAAGTCTTATCCTTTTTATTTCCTTATTTCTAACACAATAATGATGGATATTATTTTTAGGTGTTGAGTTGCTAATTATGCTTGGTAAGATTTGATATTTTGCGGGATTAAGGTAATCGTTAAACCTCCCTTAAATGCATGGAAACGTATGCTAGCACATTAGGAATTTTATTATGATTTTATGTACGTTTTGTGAGTCAAGCATGATATATAAATGGTTGTTATATTTATTGAAAGAAAAAGGGAAATGCATGATATCTTTGTGCCATGTGTAGGTATGATAATTAAGGAAGGAGTTGATTATTGATGGAAATACTAAATGCTTGCCTATGATGTATTATGTTGCTAATGTATGTGTAATATTATTGTCTAAGGATATTTTGGTGATATGAAGTATGTGATCTAATATATGTAGTTGAGTATCGTGTTGAACGATGACAAGTTTGGGGAGTTAAATGATAAGAATGGAGTGCAAATAGTGGTATTTTATGTAGTGGTGGTAAATTTGTAAAAATGGTGCAACAAAGGGTATTTCGGTAATTTTATAAGTAAAAGGGTATTTCGGTAATTTAAAAAGAAAGGGGTCAATGATAATTCATAAGTAAAAGAATAAAATTGTAAGTTGTGAGAAAGGAGGGTAAAATGGTAATTTTGGAAGGAAGGGCAAAATGGAAATCTTAGAAAGGAAGGGCAAAATGGTAATTTTGGAAAAGAAGGGCAAAGTGGTAATTTTGTAAGGAAAAATAAAAATGGTGACTTTGGATGTAAAAGGGTAAAATAGTAATTTGTAAAGTAAAAGGAGTGTTATGGTAATTTTATAAATAAAAGGGTATTGTGGTAATTTTCATAAATAAAAGGATATTATGGTAAACTTAGGAGTAAGGGGGTAACTTGGTAATTATGATAACGACAAAAGATAATTTAGTAATTAAATTATGATTGTAGAAGGGCAATTGGATAAGTATGATACTAGAGGAGGGTAATTTGGTAAATTAACCAATTAAATGGCATTATGGTAATTTTAATAAAGAAGAAGGGTAATATAGTAATTATAAATATGGAGAATGGTAAATTAATAATTATGATTATGAAGAAGGGTAAATTAATATTGGTAATTATGAAGAAGGGTGATTTGGGATTTATGATAATTAAAAAGGGTAAAATGGCAATTAAAATAATTGAGAGGGGTAAAATGGTAATTATGATAAAGGAGAAGGGCAATTTGGTAATTTATCCAACTAAATGGGAAATTTGGTAATTTAGCTGATTAAAGGGGCAATTTGGTAATTTAGCCGATTAAAGGGTAAAGTGATAATTATTTAACCAACTAAAGGGGCAGAATAGTAATCATGATAATGAAGGAGGGTGATTTGGTAGTTTATCCAACTCAAGGGCAATTTAGTAATTATAACAAAGGAGAAGGGCAATTTGTAATTTAACCAACCAAAAAGGGAAAGATGTTAAGGTTAATAATTATGAAGGGTGAATGGCGATCTAAAGAGCGTAGGAGGTAACTTAGTAATGTAAATCGAGAAAGGGGTAATTTGGTAGTTACGCACCCTTAAGGGTAATATGATAATTTATCAAGTAAGGAAGGGATGCCTTAGCAATTACATGAGTAAGGGGTAAATAAGTAATTTGTACCTAACTTGTTGTTGTGATTGTGGAATGTTATAATGTGATTTAAATAAGGCTGATTAGCCAAGTAAGAGTATTTGATAATTGATATGGCCTTAATGGTTTCTCTGTGATACCTTGGATAACCACCTGAATAAGAAACGACTAACGATATCAGAACGGTTGAAAGTAAATAAGTATCTGATTGTCGTGCCTTTGTGATCACCTTTAATTAAGACACTAATATTTAAAGTGAAAGACCTCGAGATCAAGAATGGTGACTCCTTAGGGGTCGCTACCCTAAGGACGTGATTTAGTCCACGATTATTCTGGTATTTGCTGGTGTGCCTTTGTGCCCCAGCCAGGCCCTATATCTTACTCTTTCTAGCTCTACGGACTTAGTTAGGGGGTATGCATACTTATGGATTAGGTGTCCTTATCGGTAGGATACTGAGTTAGCTTTATGCACCAGTACGACCAAGGTACCTTTGTGTCCCGGGTTATCGATCTCCCGTTCGAGGCAAATAAATATGATTGATGTGCTGATTAAAGAAAAGGAAAGATACTATTATTGAAAGTGGAATATTAATAAGCCGGGCTCAGATGATTAAGATATTGAGTACCGGTCCACCGGTTATAAAAGTGGCCAGGAGCGTTGTGCCCTGGATGATGATTCTTTATATATCCCGGTCCACCGGTTATAATAGTGGCCAGGAGCGTTGTGCCCTGGATGATGAGTTTATGTATATCCCGGTCCACCGGTTATAATAGTGGCCAGGAGCGTTGTGCCCTGGATGATGAGTTTATGTATATTCCGGTCCACCGGCAATAATAGTGGGGGTCCCGAGCTCAATAAAACCAGTATTGTATGTGAATAAAATTATGGGAAAGTAGAAATCACTTATAGTGGAACAAGGGCTTAAGGCCTAATTGTTTTGAGTTTGCGTTATGATACGGCTTAAGACCGTAAGTACCGATTGTTCGTAACGATATAATGATATGCTATGTGAATGTTAATTATGTGAACGTTATATATGTATGTAGCTTGTTTCATGTGTTACATTGCGGGCCTGCTTTTAAGTGGGACTTTAAAGGGTTACTCAGTACCGTAGTACTGAAGGGTTCCATTCGTGGGGCCCCTGCCTATTCAATGGGTAGTGTCCCTTGCAGGTCTTTTCAGGTGCTACTCAAGTGGGCAACGGGAAAGAGAGTAAGGTCTCATCCGGAACTACTAGGGTTTCTCTCTCTCTTTCTGAAATCTCTGGTTTTAAATGTATATGTGGATACCGTAACCATGTAAACGTTTGATACGCTACTCTGATTTAAGTATGTTGAAATTCTTGCAAATTATATTTCATTTTCCTTTAGCCTTAGCACTTAGTACTGGAACGGTATGAGTGAACCGGTCTGGTACTAAGTGTGGCGGTAACACTCCCAAAATTCACGGTTTATTAATTTGCTTCCGCTAGTTTCCTTTTAATTAACGAAATTTTTCAGTAGTGAATTTTGGGGGTGTTACACTCTCCGCCACCCTTACCCTTCCTCTTCTTTTTCTTCTCCCCCTCATCCATTTTTTGCCCATCCTTTCGAGCCATCTGTCTCCCCCGATTCCCCTTCCTCCATTCTTCTTCCCCCTCCATTTTTCCCCTTTGTTTTGCACGCCGCCACCCTCCGCCCCTCCGACCGCCGCACCCAGCCCCTACACCGCCTCCTGCACCCTTCTACTACGGCCCTGCACCGCCCCAACACCATCCAAACCACCCCGTAGCTCCCTCTTCCTCCCCTCTTCTTTTCCTTCCTATTTTTCACCCTTTTCGGAAGCCCACTTGCAACCCCTCCTTCTGCCGCCTCTGCTGCCACCCAACCCGCCATTCAACTCCCTGCAACCTCCTCTACAATCCCCATCCATTTTTTGGACGAAACAAGTCCCCGAACCCTCCATTTTTCCTTCATCTTTTCCTTCCTTCTCAGCCCTCCACCTCGACCCACCTCGGCAGCCAACTTCGCCACCTCGCCACCGCCGCATCCGTCGCCAACAACCCCTCCCCAGCATCCACCTACACCCCCTCTTCACTCCTGCACCATTCCTTTGCCTTGAAAGCTCCCCCACCTATCTTCTTTTCTAGCCTAAAGACCCCAACCCGAAAATAACCATTTTACCTTCCATCCCCCCCTCTTCGAGCCTTTCCTCCTTTTATTTTTGCATGCATCGCATGCTGCATATGCAGCATGAGTTCCTTCATTTATTGGCCATTTTTATTAAAAACTTTAAGGTATGATAATATTTAAATTAATTATTTCCTTAAGCAAAATTTATAAAGTCTTATATCTTGATTTTCTTATTTCTAATAAATATTGATATTGTTTTTAGGTATTGGTTTTTCTAATCAAAGCTTGAATCTTTAACCGGGATACCGGTAAGATTCGATTTTTTCGGGAATTAAGGTAATCGTTAAATCCCACTTAAACGCATGATAAACGTAAGTTTACACATTAGGAATTTTAATATGTTATTATGTTTGATATATGGTGGTTAATATAAATTATGTGTTTGCTTGCATTGTTTAATAAAAAGGAAAGTATGCCCTTTATGTGCTATGTGTAGAAATGTTGCTTGAGGAAAGATTTTGGCTATTACTGGAAGCATTAAGTACCTATCCTTGTTATTTTTATGTTATCGTGACCATTTACGCATGAATAATATTATTGTTAGCCCTAGGGGTATTTTAGTAATATTCCTTGTGCTAGATTATGGTCTAATATGTGTGGGTGCTAATATGTATTATTTTAAAATAGAATGGTTGGTGGAGTTGGATATTGTTAATGGAGTAGTAATATTATTATTCCATGTGGTAATGTTAACTGAATAAAAGTGGTGTAATAAGGGGTAAAGTGTTAATTTTGGAGGCAAAAGGGAAATATGGTAATTTTATGATTGAATGACAAAATGGTAATTTTATAAGTGAAGGGGTGTTATGTTAATTTTGAGAGTAAAGGGTAAAGTGGTAATTTTGGGAGTAAAAAGGACAATATGGTAATTTTATAAGCAAATGGAAAAATGATAATTTTATAAGTAAAGGGGGTATTGGGGTAATTTTGGGAGTAAAGGGTAATATGGTAATTTTGAAAAAGAAGGGTAAAATGGTAATTTTGTAAGGAAAGATAAAAATAATAATTTTGGATGTAAAGGGGGTAAAATAGTAATTTGCAAAGCAAAGGGGGTGTTATGGTAATTTTTTTTAGGTAAAAGGGTATTGTGGTAATTTTGTAAATAAAAGGATATTATGGTAATTTGGAAGTAAGGGGTAGAAAGGTAATTTTGTAAATTAAAAGGATATCTATGGCACACTTGTAGTAAGGAGTAACTCGGTAATAATGATAACGATGAAGGATAAATTGGTAATTAAATTATGATTAAAAAGGGTAATTAGATAATTATGATAATAGAGAAGGATAATTGGGTAAATTAACCAACAAAAGGGTATTATGGTAATTTTAATAATAGAGATTCTTCCTTTCATACCACCTTCGCCCCCTTTTTCTTCCTTGCCTTGCATACAACTCATGTTACATGAGTAGTTGGTTTTCTATCTTCCTCTAGGTTATTTTTAGTTAATGATTTTAAGGTATAATAATATCTTAAGTTAAGTATTTCATTAATTAAGTTTTATAAAGTCTTATGCTTTGGGTTTTCTTATTTCTAATATGATAAGTATTGACATTATTTTTAGGTATTGGTTTTACTAATCAAAGCTTGAATCTTTAACCGGGACACCGGTAAGGTTTGATTTTGTAGGAATTAAGGTAATCATTAAACCCCACTTAAACGTATGGATAAACACATGTGGTTTCTTATATTGATCGATAAAAAGGAAAGTATGCTAGTTGATATGCCATGTATGGAAGAAGTGCTTAATGAAGGATATTTATTACTCAAGAATATGTTAAGTATTTATCCATGCTATATCATATTATTGTAAACATTAATGTATAGTTAACATTATTGTGATCCCTAGGGCATTTTAGTAATATGTATTGGGTAAGAGTGTGGCCTAACATATGTAGTTGTTACTGAGTACTGTGTTGAAATATAGTAGTTGGTGGAATTAGATGATGATAATAGATTATTAATATTTATATTTTAAGTAGTGGTGATAATTTGATAAAGGTAGCGTACTAAAAGGTTAACATGGTAATTTTGAAAGAGAAGGCGAAAATGGTAAATTATAAGTGAAAAGGTATTATGGTAATTTTATAAGTAAAAGGGTATTATGATAATTTTAGAAGTTAAGGGTATTATGGTAATTTTAGAAGAAAATGGTAAAATGGTAATTATAATAATTGAGAAGGGTAAAATGGTAATTATGATAATGGAGAAGGGTGATAGGGTAATTATAATAATGAAAAAGGGTGATATAATAATAGATAAGGGTAAAATGGTAACTATAATAATTGAGAAGGGTAAAATGGTAATTTTGTTGATGGAGAAGGGTGATAGGGTATTTATAATAATGGAAAAGGGTGATATAATAATTATAATAATGGAGAAGGGTAGTATAGTAATTATAATAATGGAGAAGGGTAAAATGGTAATTATAATAATGGAAAATGGTAAAATGATAATTGTGATAATGGAGAATAGTGATAGGGTATTTATAATAATGGAAAAGGGTGATATAATAGTTATAGTAATGGAGAAGTGTAAAATAGTAATTATAATAACGTAGAAGGGTAAAATGGTAATTATAATAATGGAGAAGGGTAAAATGGTAATTATGATATCAGATAAGGGTAATTCGGTAATTTAACCGACATAAGGGTAATTTTGTAATTATGATAATGGATAAGGGCAATTTGATAATTATGGAAATGGAGAAAGGTAATTTGGCAATTTAACCAACAAAAGGGAAATTTGGTAATTATGAAAACGGAGAAAGGTAATTTGGTAATTTAATCAACAAAAGGGCAATTTGGTAATTATAACAAAGGAGAAGGGCAATCTAGTAATCTAACCAACCAAATGGGCAGTGGGATAAGTGTAATAACTATGAAAGGTGATTGGTAACCTAAACCGAGTAAGAATATTGCTAAGAACAACTATGTGTGCGTTAAGTGCCATGTGTACCCTGTGTTATGCCATATCATGTACTTCATGCTTAATGGATAATTACTTGTAGCATAGCTTGGAGTTGAGGTATGCTTATGTGAATTCCTTACGGCACGTATACCATGATGATATGTGTTGTGCTTATGATATTATATGATGTGACCCTCTAAGACAAGCATGTTAGAATGTTTAATAATATGATATGAGGTAAAAGGACAAATAGGAACAAATGAGAAGTGAATTGACTAAGGGGACATGAGATTGACCTTATTATCTCATGATCTACGAAGGAAAAAAAATAAAAGGAGGTTATGATCAAAATGAATGAGTGATGCAACTCTTGCATCAGAGATTTATAGGGTTTGCATGGGGTGGATGAAATCTGCATGGAATGAATCCTTATGTAAGAAAGGTGCTAGGGTTTGAGCGGCCAACTAGGGTTTCACGATCACATGTATAGTTGGTGAGTAGAGTGATGGGTTTTGGGTTGAATCTAAATGAGATGACGTGTTGGACGATAAAAGAAAGGTTGGGCCACATAGGTCTTAGTAGGGTTTCTAGGGAAAACCCTAGAGAGTGGTAGTAAGAGAATTTGAATGTCATAAGGTGATGGGCCTTGACCCACACCCTTAGGAGTTGGGTTTTTGTTATGAATAAATGGAAGGAGGAATTTATGTTGGGGCGTAATAAGAGGCGCAAAAGTCTCAAGATATGGGATGGACCCTCTTGGGAGGATAAAAGTAGAGGTTGATGACATGCATATCAAGGGTGAAACACTTTAAAAAAAGATACGAATAAGACACTAATCATTTAAAGAGGAATATTTTTTAGCCGGACCTAGACCGGTCTACCGGCGAATAATAGTGGCCGGAAGCCGGGGCACCCTATATGACCGGTCCACCAACAAATAATAGTGGCCAGTAACGTTTTACCCTGCATGATTTCCGGTCCACCGGCTATAATAGCGGGGGATTCCGTACTCAACAACCCAAACATAATAACGATAAGACATGGGAAAGACATAAAAGTAATTACAGTAAAACACCATGTGAGTTGGGGCCAAATCAGTCTACCGGCGAATAATAGTGGCTAGGAGCGTTCTACCCTACATGATTTATGGTCCACTGGTTATAATAGTGGGGTTTCCGCACTCACATGGATATATAAAAACCGAGAGATGATTGAATAATGATGGACTAATGGCTTAAGGCCAGGAAGTACTGATTTTGCATTATGACTCATGAATATTTGATGGAATTGTTAAATATGTGAATGTTAAGTATGCGCATGCTAAGCAGGTGAATGTTATATATGGGAATCTCATCATATATGTGTATACCTTTTGATGTAATTCTCAAAACACCCTCTTAGATCACAAAGTTAATTTTATTCTCAAGAAGGAATACTCAAATTTGGACAGAAAATAATTAACAATAAAATAACGAAAATGAACCAAAACTCAAGAACACACTCAAAGTTCTGGGATCTTAGGCAAGAACTCAAGACAAACTCAAAGCTCACCCTAATCTTATAACTCAAGACAAACGCAAAGCTATAAGGAAATAATCTTTAACATGAGACAAACTCAAAGCAAAGAGAAAACCATAAGGTATTTTGTGAATAATCAGGAATTATTATTCCTCTCTTCAAACTTATATTTATAGGAAATATCATACAGCAAAAGAAAGCCAACGGTTTTGGCTGAATAATAACTCCCCTCATTAAGGCATCAAATGCTTCTTAATGAATAGAAATAAAACAACAACAATTTCTTAATCTGGTGCACCTTTTGCCTCCCTTCTTAATGGGATTAAATACCCATTTGAAAGAGCTACATTATTTATTATAATAATAAACATACGAAAATAAAATTAAATAAGACTAAAATAACCACGGATCTCCTTGGACTTCTACTTGCTTGGTCTTTACTGAATAAGGCTTTAATCACACGTCCAAGTAAGACATGTAACAAATTCTGACTTGTGAACAAATGGGAAAAACCCAAGGGCTTCCAAAACAAGTGCCACAGGTTCATGGGTCAAGTTTGACTTTGGATCACCTTTGTATCATGTGTTACATTATGGGCCTACTTTTAAGTGTGTTTTAAAGGGTTACTTAGTACCGTAGTACTGAAGTGTTCCATTCATGGGGCCCCTACCTATTAACCGGCCAGTGTCCCTTGCAGGTCTTTTTCAGGTGCTATTTAAGTGGACAATGGGAAAGACCGTAAGGAAGTTATCTGGACTTATAGGGTTTCATTCTTTCTCCTTTAACCCCTAATTTAAATGTAATCTATATTCTTGTAACTACCATCGATGGATCCTGTTCTTGTAAATGTTTTACTACACTACTCTGATTTAACTATGGGTTGAGTTCTCGTAAAATGCATTTTACACTTTTAGCCTTAGCACTTGGTACTGAAATGTAGGAGTGAACCAATCTGGTACTAAGTATGACAGTAATATCCCTAGAATTCACAGTTTGATATTTTGTTTCTGCTTTTCCTTTTAATAAAACAAAAATTCTCTTTAGTAAATTTTGGGGATATTACAATTAAAGTGGATCCTAATAAGATTAAGAGTGTGTTTGGTTTGTTGAAAATAATAAGGAAAGAAAAGAAAATGAGGTGGAAAATAAAATAAGTTTGTTTGGTTGATGAGAAAAAATCAAGTAAAGAAAATAAGAAAGAAAAATGTAAGGAAAAATACACGGGGCCTTTTCCTCACAGAAAGCTGAGGAAAAGGAAAGAAAACCGGTGCTCGACTCACTGCGTTGCTTCATCTTCTTTGTTGCTCTTCTTCGATTTTTCTTCTCTTCAGCCATCCTTCTTCTTCGTGCTTATATTCATCTCATAGCTCCTCCACAATTTCGGTCGAAGCTTCCCGTAGGTCGTTCGTCAAGCGCGAACTCTACGCTTCCTAGCAATCCATCGTCGGCTCAGCCTTCTCGATCTGCCGCTCCGTTATTTCGAACTTCACAGGTACGTCGTAAGTTTTGTAGCAGCAATTGATTTCTGAGGCCCTAATTTTATTTCGTTTTTGATGTATAAAAATGGGAATTGATGAGCCAGAAAGATGATATGTTTCGATGATGGTCTTAGCTTCTGTGTAACTTGATGCGGCATACCTTTGATCTTCTGTGTAACTTGCTACAAAATTGTGCTCGTCAATGCTGCAAATTATTGAGTTGTTATATTCCGAGAGGCATTCTTTGGATCTATACTTATAACGATTTTATCCCTCTGTTATTGGGTTGAGTCAATCTGTGATCCCCCCAATTGATGTGTTTTGTTGCGTGAAACGACATGTGTTGGGTGTTTGAAAATTTTGAGGTGATAGTCGTGGTCCTATCTATCATCTATATGAAGAAATGTCTGGCTTTAGTAATGGCAAGTGCATGTTTTGAGTTAGTTATTGTAATGAGTGGTTTGATGGTATAAATGGCTTCCGGTTTTTGTTTGAGGAATAGGGGACTCCTGGTGCTGGTTGCATCTATCTATTGGGTTATTGCATATCAAGGGTTTTTACTGGTTTCTTTCTTTTGTCAAGTTTGGGTGTTGTGGCAGTCTCTGAAACCCAGGGTTTGAATGCTTATCTTTATTTATATGGTGTTTTTGGGAACAAAAAAAAAGAGAAGTCAAGGAACAGGATCTAAGGACTTTGGTTATAGGCTTACTTAGTTGTAGTTAAATGGGAAATAGAACATATTAAGGCAGATAATGGTTGTGTGATGTTGAATATGCAAATAGGGCTTTGTCTTTGATGTTGTGTGCGCCTATGGTCTATGGTATTCAAGTATATCTCCTATTCTGCCAACTACATATATGATGCAGGGAATCACAATGCTCCTACCTCTTGTCCTGAATAATGGGTTACAAGAATATATATATATAATATCAGTCTGCAACTATGAATTACATGATTGGTTTTTGGTGATGGCTATTGCTGCTGCTCTATTTTGGTCATGGCTCCTGCTATTCAATTTCAATTCAGTTACAGCATTCAATCTAATAGGAAAATTTTATGTTCCATCTTCTTTCCATTTCATTTATTGTTATCATAATTTTATTTTGGAAGTGGAACTCTACTATAATATAAAATATAAATTGGATAGATACACATGTAGTGCAGTACTGTGTATTTCCATTTCAATTATATATCACATGTTCAGTCTCTTCCACTCAAGATTTGCATTGGTGATTTAAATATGAGGACTCATGAGGGCATTCTTTTGATGAGGTATGTAGTTGTGGGGACTCTCACACCCCAAAACTTCTTTAGAACATTCACTGGAAAAGTAGAGAACGTGTAACTTTCAGTATGTGGCAGTACACCATTTTGTTTAGGAGTGTCAACACATGAACTTCAGTGAACAATACCATGAGTCTTAAGGTATTAGCTTAATTTAAAATTAAAGAAATCTCTAGCATTATCTATTCTGAGAATTTGAATATTGGCATTGAACTGATTCTGAATCATGGCATGAAAGTGCTGGAAAATATGAGCGATTTCAGGTTTTTCTTTCATAAAGAAAGTCCATCTTAATTGAGTATGACCATCAACTAGAAAAAACAACCGAGCAATTGTAATATTTAGGATCCTAGTTGGTACCCAAATATTACCATGGATAAGGAAAACAAATAACTTGTTTTGCATGGTTCAGGAGAAAAAGTGTTTCGTGTGTGCTTGCCAAATTTACATGCCTCACAATTCCGGAGTCTGAGGGCTCTACATGTGTTTGGGAAACTATTATCCAGAGGAAGAAAATTCCCTTGTGTTCCTAGATTTCTTTTGCCGACGTTGAAGTTTACATATATACCTCTTTAGTTGATATTCATTTCTGATTACTGCAAGAAAATATTGTGCTGTGAATGTAGATATGTTTTGATGGCATTGAGTTTGAGTTGTTATGTTGTATTAGTCATATCGACATTGCTACTGGTGTGGTAGACAGTAATAGCCTGATTGGTTTAAGGTCACAATCTCACATAAGCTGACCTCATCATCATGTCTCAGAATGCAATCACAGATCTTATCATTTCTTTTTGCTGCTCTACACCACGTTCTGATCCATCTAGTGGCAAAATGAGTGTTCAAATGTGGATAACAATGCTTCGAATTTAAGTTGGCATATGTCAAATTTTACTCTATTTATAATATATAAATTCAGACATGATTTAAATTTATTGGATCAAATAAGTTTAAACTTAATTCTAAATCTATTGAATCTAGCATAATGGGTTTTAAATGGACCTAATTATTTTTACTAAAAAAAATTATTTAAGTACATAGATGTTTTGTATAATTTAATATGTGATTTATGTTTAAAAATTCGCCAATGAGAAGATAGATATTTTGAAGTAGTTTTAACTTTACAAATGACATTTATCTATCTATCTATGTGTGTGTGCTATTTCTTAAAACTGTATCTTTATTTCACATATTATGACATATATATATATATTTATCTATCTATCTATGTGTGTGTGTGTCTCAATATATAGTAATATTTGGGTCTTTTAAAAGTAGCATCAAGATAATATGGGACATTTCTACACCAAGAGCCTATCAATTCCATTTGATGGGAATACATGAATTACAATGTTCTTAAAATATAAAAGATTATGAAACTTATCCTCATGGGAGTGTGGGATGCATAATGAGAAATTTTCTAATGCTAGTTGATTTTGTTAATTTTTAATGTATTAAGGCTACTGGCGAGGAATCAAATCTAATGTCAAAATCAGGATTCCAAGAGTGGAGAAATCTGCCGACAAACCATCATTTTGCTACAAATAATACTATGGAATCCGAAGAAAATACTGAAGTAAGTATATTATTGGGTTTTAATTTGAGATGATGATTGCTATGTGCTATTGTTGTATTCTTGATATTCATACACATTTTTTAAGCATATTTTATGAAATATATTATGAGAATATTTTATACTTTGTGACCACAACAAGCTAAGTATATGTCATCCAAATCTTCAATAATCCACATGCATGTCTCAATTAACATATATGGTTCATTTTCTCAAACTTTTCTCCTTTTTTTTGATCATTTAATATTAGACTAATTCGATGGAGGAGTGGGGCAAATTAAGAAGATGGGAAGCAACATGTGTGGTCACCTATGGATCATATGCTGCTAGTTTATTATCGTTGGTTTTTCCTAATAATTATGTTGATAGGGATATTTCTCAATTGGGAGATTATAAGCGACGAGCTTTTTTAGATCGACTTACATTGGAAAAAGACGATGATTGTCATTACTAGTTGAGGATGGAAAAGGAGGCTTTTGCTAGACTTGTATCAATATTGAGGGATTTTGGGAGATTGAGTGATACTCATTCTAGCTGTGTATAAGAGAGAGTGGCCATGTTTCTCAATATTCTAGATCATAATAGGAGAAATTGGTCAGTAAAATTAGATTTTTGGCGCTCCAGTGAAATAGTAAGCCGACATTTCCATCAAGTGTTGAATGCTATCATTTCTTTAGAGGACATATTTTTGTAACAACCCGATGGATCTCACTGCCCTCATGAAATATCAAGTAGCTCAAAATTTTGGCCATATTTTAAGGTAAATATCATAATATCATAATATTATAAAATAAATTACTAAGTACATATTACAACTTCTTCTTTTTTTAATAAAAACTTTTAACATTTTTACACAGGATTGTGTTGGAGAAATTGATGGATCACAATTTCGTGTGAAAGTACCAAATAATGTGGTACAAAGATATCGTGGCAGAAAGGATTTTCCGACCCAAAATGTGTTAGCTGCATGCTCTTTTGACTTAAAGTTTTTATATGTATTGTCAGGATGGGAAGGGTCAGCATCTGATTCAAGGATACTAAATAATGCTTTATCCAGAGACTGGATTTTACTTAAGCGATGTGGGTTTTTAGTTGAAGACTGGATTTATTACACCATATCGCGGGACTCGATACCATCTGAAGGAATATAGCATTCAACGACCTCAGAATGCAAGGGAGCTTTTCAATCTAAGGCATGCTTCCTTAAGAAATGTTATTGAGAGGGCATTTGGTGTTCTGAAAAAACGCTTCCCAATATTAGGAAGTGGAACTGAACCATTCTATCCTGTTCAAACTCAAGCAGATATGTTTTTAGCTGGATGCATTTTACATAACTATCTCATGGGAGTGGATCCAGATGAAAGATTAATTTTAGAGGTTGATAGTGAGATAAGAATTATTAATACTCAAGCAGATGTTGCGCCATCAAATTTAGCAGAAGAGTGTGAAGAAGCAGAGCAATTAAGAGATGGAATTGCAACTTCAATGTGGAGAGATAGTTTAAATAGTTAATGGTAGAGATATCATTATTGTTAAATTCACATAGGGAAAAAATTGTATTCAGCAAGTGTTCTAAATGAAATTGTACTTAACATCAAAATTCTTATATAAGTTTTTATATTATTTGTGTTATTGATGATGTAATAAGTTATGATTTTATCCACGGTTTACAATTTTTTGTGCAGGAACCCATTGGTGGTGACACACCATCAAATGAGAAGAAAAATTTAACTTGGGATGAAGACATGGATACATTTCTAATAGATTTATTAACTGATCAAATGCACTTTGGGAAAAAAATAGGTGGCTCATTTTCAAAAACGGCATACACTAACATTGCTAAAGGAGTCAGTGTTCAGTTTGGGCTTGGTTGCTCGGTTAGCCATATAAAGAACCAAATAAAGACCCTCAAGAAGAATTATGCCTTAGCATCTACAGTTTTGCAAGGAGTTAGTGTTCAGTTTGGGCTGGGTTTGGTTTTAATCAATCTACTCAAATGGTGGAAGCTGATGCAACAGTTTGGGAAAGGTATATATTGGTAAGTCTTAAACCTTCTTATTCTTATTGTCATTGCTAATTATTATTGTTTCTAAATTTATGTAATTAATAATTTTTTTGCAGGCTCATCCTGATGCCAAATCGCTTCACTATAAGCCTATTCAAAATTATAATAGGCTAGATATTTTATTTGGCAAGGATCGAGCAACTGGAAGTTTGTCCATTGGTCCGAAAGAAAGACGTTTGCGCTCAGAGAGGCAAGAATATGAAGGAACAACAGCTGATGATCGAAGCACTGAACAGGAACAACATAATGAGGTAACCTCTCCTTTGGCCGGTGCATCTGCATCAAGAGCCACAAAGAAAAGAAAGTTGAGAGATTATGTATCAGAGGAGATGAAGGCTTTAAAACAAGGGATGGATGCAGTTGCAGCAGCTCTTGATAGAGGAAATCCATGTAATTTTACTGAATATGAGCTGTATTTTGAGCTTAGAAAGGTGGAAGGGTTGAAGAAAGTTCCAGCCATAGAAATCTATAGCAAGCGTGCAGCAAATATCAGTGCCACTCGTACATTTCTTGGTCTTCCACCTGAGGATAGAGCCATATGGTTGTGTGTGGAGTTCGGTTCTAATATTTTTGATGATCCTAATGTACCTTTCTGACTTGTTTGATTAGTAACTAGTAACTATGAATTAATCATGCACATTGTTTTTTTTTAGATCTTGATATATACATTGGTAAGTTTAATAGGATGGCTTAATATTTTATCCGCTTTTATATCCGTATTAGTACTCCAATTCATTTATCCGATATGAAATTAAATTTTTATTCTTATTTATATAATTTAACATATAATTTCTAAGGCTAAAGGTGAATACATAATTAAATTTTAATAATCTAACCATATAATTCTAACATTAAATAAATTTCATTTTAAACTTGATGTGTTTTAATCAAAATCCAATAGGTTTTATCCGATGGATATATAAATGGATATGAAAAAATAGACATAATTATAGATATAGAGGGGAAAAAATATTTACGGGATTTGTATATGGATTTTTTTAGTTTTTTTTTTAAATTATTGTAAGTTATTCATGTAATATTTTAGAATAGTTCTATAAAAAAAATTGGAATTAGTATTGATTTTATGGAGTTTTTATAAATTTTTTAGAAATTTTACATAATTTTTTGTATATCAATATAATATTTTTAATAACATTAAATGTATATTAATATTTAAATAATGCATTAGATTTGAGGATGGATACAGATATAGATATATGTTTTGTTATCGGGTTTGGATTTTTTCATACTTTTTTTTAAAATTATTGTAAGTTATTCATGTAATATTTTAGAATAGTTCTATAAAAAAAATTTGAAATAAGTATTGATTTTATGGAGTTTTAATAAATTTTTTAGAAATTTTATGTAATTTTTTATATATCAATATAATATTTTTAATAACATTAAATGTATAATAATATTTAAATAATAACATTTAAATTTTCTTAGATTTTTTTTCCATATACCAAACACTAAAAATATTTTCCAAGATTTCAGTTTTCCACAAAATTTTCTCCAACAACCAAACAAAGGAAAGAAAATAAATTTCTTTCATTTTCTTTCCTTCAATTTTGCTTTCCTCTACATTTTCCCTAAACCAAACAGACCCTAAAGCTATACCAGAGTGGCCTATCCCTCAAGATGTATATGATGTGCGAAGTTTCGATGGGTTAGCTAGTTTTTATAAAAGATTCATAAAGAAATTTTCTACCATAGCTACTAAAGCATTTGAAACCCTCAAAACTAAACTTTGAAATACTCCTGTACTATCTTTGCCCAACTTTGGTCTACTTTTTGAAGTGACTTGTGATGCTAGCGGGGTTGGGATAGGGGGTGTCCTCTCACAAGAAAAGAAACATAGAGCATTCTTTTCTGAAAAGTTGAATGGTGCCAAACTTAACTATTCGACTTATGGCAAGTAATTCTTTGCCATTATAAGGAGTTTAGAGACACGGAGTCATTATCTGAGGGCCAAACCCTTTGTGTTACACTCAGATCATGAGAGTTTGAAATACTTACATGGTCAAAAGAAAATTAGTTCGAAGCATGCAAAGTGGGTGAGCTTCTTACAATAATTTGTGTTCTCTGTCAAACATTTAGATGGAAAGGAAAATGTAGTAGTCGGTGCTCTTTCTCGTAGATCTATGTTACTTGTCATGATGGATGCTAAAATATTAGGTTTTGAGATGTTGAAAGAATTGTATCCTAAGTGCTCATTTGGTGTGGGGGTAATAGGGGTGGAAAAATTACCCCCATATTTTATATATTAAGTATAATCTATCTAAAATTAAATATTTTTATTCTAATAAATACCCATCTTAGATCTTAATTTGATCTAAAATGGGTATTTTATTAAAAATATATTTATTATTATTAAATACTTAATATAAAAGATACAAAATAGAGGGAAAATTTTTCTACTCCTATTACCCCCATACCAAACAAGCCCTAAAGATGAAGATTTCATGGATATATTCAATGCATGTACAGAAAGTGGATGCCATGGTAATTATGTCTTACAAAATGGATTTTTGTTTAGACTAAATAAACTTTGTGTCCCTAGATCTAGTATTCGAAATTTATTAATAAAAGAGGTATATAAAGGTAGCATTGCTGGATATTTTGGAATACATAAAACTATGGAATTATTACAAGAAAATTTCTATTGGCCACGTATGATTAAAAATATATAAGCTATAATAAGTAGATGTTCTACATATCAAAAATGTAAAAGTTACTTTCATAAAGGCTTATACACACCTTTACCCATTCCTGATAAACCATGGGAAGGAGTTAGCATGGAATTTATCCTAGGGTTACCTAGAATACAACGTGGTAAATATTCTATTTTAGTGGTGGCAGATAGATTTTCAAAAATGACTCATTTTATTACATGCAATAAAACCGACGATCTTACGCATGTTGCTGATTTGTATTTTTGAGAAATTGTTAAACTTCATGGCGTGCCTAAAAGTATTGTATCAGATAAAGATGTCAAGTTTATGAGTTATTTTTGGAAAACTTTGTGGCATATGCTTGGTACTAAATTGTTATTTAGCACTTCACATTATCCAAAAACTGACGGTCAAATAGAGGTAACTAATCGAACCCTTGGTACTTTATTAAGAGGTTTGGTTAACAAAAGTACTAAAGATTGGGATGTTAAGTTAGCTCATTTAGAGTTTGCTTACAACCGAAGTCCATCAAGTACTAATCAACATAGCCCGTTTGAAGTGGTTTAAGGAGTGAATCCACACATGACAATCAATATGGTTTCTTTACATAAAGGAGAATTAAAAAGTTATGAAGCCGAGGATAGAGTCAAATTCTTTCAATAGCTTCATCGGAAAATAAAGACCTATATTGAGGAAGCTAATGCCAAGTAGAAAGCTTAAGTAGATAAATATAGAACTCCACAGGTATTTTCTCCTAGTTATTTAGTTTGGTTACATTTATGTAAAGAATAAATTTCCTAACTTACGTAAAAATAAACTAATGCCAAGAGATGATGGACTTTTTAAAATACTAAGAAAACTTTGGGATAATGCTTATGAACTTGAAATGAAAGATGTGGAGAAGAAGAAAAAAAGCAAATTCGAGTTACAGCGGTGTTTAGATGATAGCATCGAAGAAGAAAACCCCAACTTTGATATTTTACATTGGTGGAGGTCTAAAGCTAGCACATATCATGTGCTCTCGATTATGGCCCATGACATATTGCCTATTCAGATTTCTACTGTTGCTTCAGAGAGTGCATTTTCCACCGGTGGTAGAATACTTGATCCTTTTAGGAGTTGTTTGACTCCAAAGATAGTTGAAGCTCTAGTTTGTGGTCAAGATTGGTTAAGATCTTCCTCTACACCATTTGAAATTGAAGAATGTCTAGAGGTGCTTGAGGAATTGGAAATGGGTATGTGTTTATAATATTATTTAAACAATTATTGTTATATACTTATATATGTATTTACTTTTAAATTAAGTTTGAATTTTTTTTCAGGTTTCACCCCATGACGTGCAATATGGATCTTTCAGCCCATGAAGAGTTAATTAAGAAGGCTAGAAATGAAGTGTTGTACTCATTTTGGACTATATAGTAGATAATTGTTAATTAGATACGATGAACTAGTTTAATTGAGTTTTTTTTAAACTAGTATTAGAACTTGTTATATAGTAAAAATGTCTTTTAGTTAACATATATTGTATGAGAAGAAGGAAGGATTCAATTATTTTATCATATTGAAGGAGGTGGTGGTGAATTAAAGAAAAGGGGGGAAAATAAAAGAGGAAGGAAAACAATTGTGGTGGTGGTAGAAGTGGTGTTGGAAGGGGTGGCGATAATGGTGGTGGAAGAGGTGATTATAAAGGTCAAGATAGAATTATTTGTATATATATTAACCCATGGTCAACCCATATAACTCGTGGGTTATGATGGGTTGGGTTAAAAATTATTAGTTATTTTATATAACCCATCGTGGGTTAGACCATGGGTTATATGAGTAATATGGGTTAAGATACTATGGATTGGATTAAACCATGGCTACCGATTTGAACACTCTGTATAACATATTTCTCATACCAGCAACATATCCCAATAATATATATTATATTATATATAAGACTTGGATAGTATTTTATGCATAGTCTCATAGAGACTAGAATTTTGTAATAGTAAAATCAAAGGAGCTCCTCATTTTTCGCACACTACAACACCAATTTGTTGATTTGCACAATATTGGTTCATTTCTTTTTGCTCCTCTTTTTTTTTTGTTCTCTTGTAGATCTAACATCACTAACTATATTTAGACCAAAGAACAACAGATAAACCTGTAATAGATATTTCAGCATGCATGTGCTTTCCAACATCCCCAAATGAGCAAAAATCATAACCTAATAGATGCAAAAAAAATGATAACTCAAACAATTAGACTAATTACACAAACTATTAGTCTAATTCAATGAATTAAACATACCTATCACATTATTTCATAGTTGAACCATGATGTTTTTCAAAAATACCTAGTCAATATTACTTAAGAATGAACCTCGATCATTGATTTATAAAGCTCAACTTTGTCACTCTTCACTTCACTCTTGTTCACCAGTGTATCTTCATCTTAATTACGATTGCATACGATCTTTAACAACGATGCCAATCTTCAACTACTACATACCATCGTTGGATCCATGATGTAATTCTCAAAACACCCTCTTAGATCACAACTTTAATTTTATTCTCGAGAAGGAATACTCAAATTTGGACAGAAAGTAATTAGCAATAAAATAACGAAAATGAACCAAAACTCAAGAACACACTCAAAGTTCTGAGATCTTAGGCAAGAACTCAAGACAAACTCAAAGCTCACCCTAATCTTATAACTTAAGACAATCTCAAAGCTATAAGGAAATAATCTTTAACTTGAGACAAACTAAAAGCAAAGAGAAAACCATAAGGTATATTGTGAATAATCAGGAATTATTATTCCTCTCTTCAAACTTGTATTTATAGGAAATATCATACAGCAAAAGAAAGCCAACAGTTTGGCTGAATAATAACCCCAAAACCGTTCAGCTATAACATCTAAGAATTAAAGATATGCCCCCCTTTTAACTCCCCTCATTAAGGCATCAAATGCTTCTTAATGAATAGAAATGAAACAACAGCAATTCCTTAATCTAGCGCACATTTTGCCTCCCTTCTTAATGGGATTAAATACCCATTTGAAAGAGCTACATTATTTATTATAATAATAAAAACACGAAAATAAAAATAAATAAGACTAAAATAACCACGGATCTCCTTGGGCTTCTACATGCTTGGTCTTTTACTGAATAAGGCTTTAATCACATGCCCAAGTAAGACATGTAACAGATTCTGACTTGTGAGCAAATGGGAAAAACCCAAGGGCTTCCAAAACAAGTTTCACATGTTCATGGGCCAAGTTTGACTTTGGATCATTCCCCCTTTCTTGAAAAGAGTTTGCCCTCAAACTCGAATCATCAAAATAAGGAGATAAATCACCCACATTGAAAGTGGCACTAACCCCCATCAAATCATCTGGAAGTTCAATCTTATATGCACTATCATTGATCCTCTCAAGGAATTTGTAAGGGCCATCAGATTGAGGCATAAGTTTGTTCTTGCGGAGCTTAGGAAACCTCTCCTTCCTCAAATGCAACCATACCAAGTCCCCCAGTTGAAAAATAGGTTGTTTGCGGTTTTTATTGGCTCGCTCTTAGTATTTCTTATTCATCTCCTGAATTCTTTTCTTCACTTGCTCACAAGTTTTTTGAAAGGTTTCAACCCTCTTTTTGGCATCCTTTTCCATCATTTCCCCCTTAGCCAAAGGAATGAGATCAATAGGAACAAAAGGATTCACTCCATAAACTACTTCAAAAGGAGAGCGAGAAGTAGTCAATGAATGAGCCCTATTGTAAGCAAATTCCGCATGGGCTAATTTCATGTCCCAATCCTTTTGCATTTTTCTTACAAGTCCACGCAACAAAGTACCCAAAGTCCTATTAGTAACCTCGGTTTGCCCATCAGTTTGGGGATGATGAGAGGTACTAAATAGCAACTTGGTACCCAAAAGCTTCCATAGGGTCCTCCAAAAGTGACTAAGGAATTTGGAGTCCCTATTAGATACTATACTTCGAGGAATGCCATGAAGTTTGACAATTTCCTTGAAGTATAGTTCGCCCACTTTCAAGGCATCATCAGTTTTATTACAAGCTACAAAGTGTGCCATTTTAGAGAATCTATCTACCACTACCATGATGCTATCTTTTCCCCTTTGCATCTTTGGCAAACCCACAATAAAATCCATACTGACACTTTCCCATGGAGCATCCGGAACTGGTAATGGAGTGTAGAGACCCTTAGTGAAGTGTCCCTTAGCCTTTTGACAAGTAGCACATCTCTGAACAACATGAGTAACATCCTTGATCATTCTAGGCCAATAGAAGTGCTCGCTTAAAATATCAAGGGTCTTTTGGATCCCAAAATGTCCGGCCAATCCCCCACTATGGACTTCTCTCACCAACAACTCCCTTACTCCACTCTTCGGAACACACAACTTGTTACCCTTAAAGAGGTAACCATCTTGCCATACAAACTCCTTAGTAGGACTTCCCATCTCACTAGCAAAGTCGGGATCATCTTTATAACACTCCTTGAGTTGTTCAAAACCCAAGATCTTTGTATCCACCATGGAAAGCAAGTAGTTTTGACAGGACAATGTGTCAGCCACAACATTACTCTTACCATCTTTGTACTTGGAACTGAAAGTAAATGATTGGAGAAACTCCACCCATTTAGCATGCCTCTTGTTGAGCTTTTGCTGCCCATGTATGAATTTTAGAGCCTCATGATCAGAATGAAGTACGAATGGTTTTGGTCTAAGGTAGTGAGACCAATGATCATGTGCTCTAACTATGGCATAAAATTCACGATCATAAGTGGAATAGTTCATCTTTGTCCCATTCAACTTCTCACTAAAGTAACTCACAGGCTTCTTTTCTTATATCAAAACAGCACCTATCCCTATCCCACTTGTATCACACTCCACCTCAAACACTTTGTTGAAATCTGGAAGCACAAGTATAGGAGCATTGCAAAGAAGAGATTTGACCTTCTCAAAGGCCTTTTGTGCTGCTTCAGTCCACTCAAAACTACCTTTCTTCATTACTTATGTGATTGGAGCCATGATGGTTGAGAAGTTCTTAATGAACCGCCTATAGAAGGAGGCTAGTCCATGAAAACTTCTAACTTCGTGCACATTGGTTGGAGCCAACCATGATTGAACCGCCTTCACCTTTTCTGGATCTACATGAACCCCCTCTTCCGTTACAATGTATCCTAAAAATACAACACTAGGAGTCATGAATACACATTTCTCAAGCTTACCATACAACTTCACCTCCCTCAAATTTTCAAACAACCTCCTTCAATGAATTACATGATCTTCATTGTTTTTACTATACACAAGAATATCATCTAAGTAAACAACAATAAAATCATTCAAAAAAGGACGGAGGACTTCATTCATCAATCTCATGAAGGAGCTTGGTGCATTGCAAAGCCCAAATGGCATCACCAACCACTCATACAACCCTTGCTTTGTTTTGAAAGCCATTTTCCATTCATCCCCCTCTCGAATTCTCATTTGATGGTAGCCACTCCTTAAGTCTATTTTGGAAAAGACTAAGGCACCACTCAACTCATCTAACATATCTTGCAAACGAGGCATAGGGAAACGGTATTTGGCCGTTATATTGTGAATGGAACGACTATCAACACACATCCTCCAAGTACCATCTTTCTTAGGTACTAAGAGTGCAGGAACGGTACAAGGACTAAGGCTCTCCCTCACATAGCCTCTTTTGATCAACTCATTCACTTGCCTCTCCAGTTCCTTACTCTCTTCCGGGTTACACCTATAGGCAGCCTTATTGGGCAAAGGTGCCCCTGGAATCAAGTCAATGGCGTGCTCAATGCCTCTAATTGGAGGTAGGCCTTTGGGCAAGTCATTGGGGAACACATCTTTGTACTCTTCTAATAACTCATTTAGTAGCGATGAGTTATTACAAGTAGTACTATTATCATCTTTGGTTCTCACAACCAAAAGCATACCCTCCCCCATTTTCTTCCACTATTCTTTTAAACTCATTGCAAGTTACAAGATAGTTGCTTTTCTCTTTTTCTTTCTTAGCAACTTTGGGTGGTAAAGGCAATAATCTAACTCTTCTACCTTCTTTAGTTGTTACAATATAAACATTAGATCTACCTTTATGCTCTGAGTCATGATCGAATTGCCATGGTCTTCCAAGCAGCAAGTGACATGCATCCATAGGTAGTATGTCACACCACCTTTCATCTTCAAACCCACCAATGGAATAAGAAACCAAAGCTTGCTTCTTCACTCTTACTCCCACACCATCATTCAACCAATTCAGCTTTTAAGGCTCATTGTGATCCCTAGTAGTAAGTTTCAACTTACTCACGGCTTCATTAGAGATCACATCAGTTTGTGCTCCACCATCAACAATCACATTACAAGTTTTCTCACCAATCTTGCACCTAGTATGGAATATATTGTTTCTTTGCCTTTCATCATTTTCTGGTTCAATAAACAAAATTTTGCGAACCACCATCATATTAAGCTCGCTTTCTGGTGGGATCTCATCAAGCTCTTCTTCTTCGTTATCTTCTTCTAGAGTAATGAAATTATAAAGCTTTTCTTCCTCATCAAACATGGCATATTGAGTGGCTGTCATCAAATTTTTGCTAGGACACTCTGATGCCATATGTCCTCTACCATGACATTTAAAGCACTTTCTCCTAGTAGCAAGTTCACTAGGTGAAATTACAGCCTTGTCCTTCCCTTTATCAAATTTTGAACTAGAAGAGAAAGATTTGTTTTGAAAAGTACCTCCTAACTTGTTTTGAAAAGTACCCCCCTTAGAGTAAGATGGAGTAAATTTCATGGGACTTTTGAAAGAAGTAATTCTGGGCTTCTCCTCTTTCAATTGAGACTCATATCTAATAGCCAATTTACAAACATCACTAAAAGTGGTGTAGTGAGTTACCTCCACCTTTTGGTTAATCCCCTTAGAAAGACCCTTAACAAAACGAGCAATTTTGAAGGTCTCCTTTTCTTGGAAATCACAAACCAAACATAACTTCTCAAATTCTTTAATGTGATCTTCCACGCTCATATTTTCTTGGGAAAGATGGGTCAATTTTAGGTATTGCTCCTGTTCGTACTCCTTATTCACCCATTTATCCCTCATCTTTTTTTTTCAACTTATCCCATGAGTTTACTCTTTCTTTCCCCTCTCTCCTCCTATTCGCCTTGAGGTTTTCATACCATAGGGCAGCGAGTTTAGTGAGTTTGAGGATAGCCAGTTTGAACTTCATCCTATCATCAAACCCCTTATACTCAAACACAATTTCTATTTGTCTTACCCAATCTAGAAAAGCCTCACTATCATGCCCCCCATCAAATTCAAGTAGGTCAATCTTTAATCTCCTATCTTCATCAAATTGTCTAAAATTGCTACCGCTACTTTCTTCCTCATTCTCCAACTCGTTCAGTTTCCTAGTGGTTTTCAAAACCATTTCGGCTATTGCATCCATTCTAGTATTTTGGCTCACCCTATCCTCCTCTGATTTTTTCTCCATTTTTTCTAATTTTTGAGCGATAACCTGTAACATCTTAGCAAACTCCTCACCACCAGCCATGACTTTTCACTATTTTGCTAGGTTATTACAAGTATAATAGATATTCAGCCGAAACTAAACGAAAATGAAAATGAAAATGGCCTTGAGACTCTCAAAGGCTTACAGATTGTCAAAATTCAGGAAAATTTAAGCAATTTCAAAAAAAGAAACTCCTTAAAAGCTATCCGGATGAAGGAGAAATCTTCAGTTGAAATTTGATGCGCTGGATTTGCTTCGTGTTTGTGCAGTTCACGGAAAACTGCCTAGTTTAATAGCAAAACATTTCCAAAAATTCTAAAATTAAATATGATCTACACAGAAAAATACACAGATTCAAAAAAAGAATCGATTGATTTGGATTTTTGAGGGCTGAGATATCGCTCTTCAAAGTTGACTGAAAAACCGGATGAATTCCAGCGGTTTTCTTTCTCAACAAAAACACTATCTTCCTTGAACCTCCATGCCAAAGCTCTGATACCAAATGATGTAATTCTCAAAACACCCTCTTAGATCACAACTTTAATTTTATTCTCAAGAAGGAATACTCAAATTTGGACAGAAAGTAATTGGCAATAAAATAACGAAAATGAACCAAAACTCAAGAACACACTCAAAGTTCTGGGATCTTAGGCAAGAACTCAAGACAAACTCAAAGCTCACCCTAATCTTATAACTTAAGACAAACTCAAAGCTATAAGGAAATAATCTTTAACTTGAGACAAACTCAAAGAAAAGAGAAAACCATAAGGTATATTGTGAATAATCAGGAATTATTATTCCTCTCTTCAAACTTGTATTTATAGGAAATATCATACAGCAAAAGAAAGCCAACAGTTTTGCTGAATAATAACCCCAAAACCGTTCAGCTATAACATCTAAGAATTAAAGATATGCCCCCCTTTTAACTCCCCTCATTAAGGCATCAAATGCTTCTTAATGAATAGAAATGAAACAACAACAATTCCTTAATCTAGCGCACATTTTGCCTCCCTTCTTAATGGGATTAAATACCCATTTGAAAGAGCTACATTATTTATTATAATAATAAAAACACGAAAATAAAAATAAATAAGACTAAAATAACCACGGATCTCCTTGGGCTTCTACATGCTTGGTCTTTTACTGAATAAGGCTTTAATCACATGTCCAAGTAAGGCATGTAACATATTCTGACTTGTGAGCAAATGGGAAAAACCCAAGGGCTTCCAAAACAAGTGCCACATGTTCATGGGCCAAGTTTGACTTTAGATCAATCCACCTAGAAGCAACTTGGATTTTGAGAGGAGGAAGAAGGAGGAGGTTGGTACCTTTTTATTTAGAATTTTATTAATTTTTTTATTATACATACATCTTACAAGTTATTTACTATTTAATGTCTTCAAGGGAGTACAACTCCCAACAAAATTCTCTAGCCTTTATCATGACCCACTTTATTTTTCTTTTACTATATTTATCTTCTAATTCTTTTGCATTTTTTGGTTACTTTTTCTAGGAAAAAATAGTCTGTGGTCCATTTGCCACAAATTATTTGACTTATACACAAATACAGCCCATTACTTTACTTTTTATGTCCAATTTCATTATACTGTATTTGTACTTTATCCCAAGCTAAGGCTCATATCCCAACTAGATATCACACCTATTGTACTAGCATCAAACATGATTAATCTTCTCCTGAACCCAATCACGTTAACACTGTATTGTTCAATGTTGCTCTTCCACCATTAACCAATAATGTGGTTTTTTCATATTTATTACTATATTACTTTGAATAATTAATAATAATCAATAGTTTTATACTTATTATCATGATGCCATTCTTAATCTAAATAATTATATTTATAATATAAATATTTATTATAATATTTGATTGCAATTATAATAATAACTATTGGGGTGCTTAATATTATAATATTAAGATTGTTGTTTTAATTTCTATCACTTTATTGTAATTTCTCTCACTTTATTGCAATTTCTCTCACTTTATAGTTCATAGTTTAACATTATAATTGTGATTATACTAGCTTAATATAAATAATTTCAATCTATAATTCTTAATTTGTAAATTGATATAAATTAATTATTGAAACCTACCATAATTGATACCATTTATATGAAAAAAAAAGTATTTAATATTTAATTAATTTTTGATTATGCAAACATTTTATATGTTATTGAATATATAATGCCATCAAGGGAGCTTAATTTCCATTATACTTCTCCAAATTTTATCCTCACCCAAATTATTTTCTTTTTCTCTATTTCTAAACTCTTTTTGAACATATTTTTTTTTACCATTTTATCTAATTGTTGAAAAATATTATTTTATTTGTTAGATAATATGGGTAAGGTTTAGTCGCTTAATCACTTTTGTTTACTATTTTTGAATGTTTGAATTGTTATTTATTTTATTATTAACGAAAGTTGTTAACTTATATATTAGTCATGGAACATGCATAATTTAAAATTTAATTGGAAAACAATATATACAAGTTTCATTAGTTGTGACATTCTAATTTAGTTGAGGTTTATTTAATTGGCAAAGTTTAATTTTATTTTCATCTTAATAAATATAATAATAATACATACATACATACATACATAAATGATAAATAGTTATTATTATATTAAGATAAAACATCTCACCCCATAGCATAGGTATAATGAACACATTTTGTACATGTTAGATTAACAACTAAAACAAGCTATCATGGGCACCCTATACTATATGTTTAACGATTATTTAAATAAAAAACTAGTTGTTCATATGACAACGATAATAATGGCCACATAAAAGTTGTATGTATATATAAAGATATACCAATATAATTATTTAAAAAAAATAAGTTGTTCATATCGAAAATGCTTACTTAGAGAATGTAAAATCTGAAAAAAGTAGCATTCTTTTTTTTTGAAAAAAAAGTTTAAAAAATTAACACAAGCCATAATTTAAAAATCATAAATAAAACTGAAATAACATAAAGTGATCAAAGGGCTAAAATTAAATATGTGGGCAGACATGTGAAATATAGTTTCTAGAAAAGCCCCATTAACTTTTCCCAAAAAAAAACCACCTTGTTACTATTTTAAATAAAGTGTAATGTTCAATTGATTTATTTAATAATAATAATAATAATAATAATAATAATAATAATAATAATAAAGTAAAATTGACCAGCATATTGATGAGCACTAGAGTCTTAATAAATTCATCTAAGGACATTAAACTATTACAAGTAAATTAATAGAAAAACTTTGTTTTGAGTGAAAAAACTCATAACTTTTATCATACTCCTCATCTTTTTTCTCTATTTTAACTTTCGGTGGTCAATTATCCCATAAGCCACCATCTTCCATTGAGCATGTGCCAACTTGTTTAGCATATGCATCAAATTGGTATCAGAGCTTAAGGTTGAGAATTTGGTATAATTTTTATCTCCTCTTTTCCTTCTTTACCCCGTCTAGGCCCAAACACTTCACAAAAAATTTTATGACCACCCATCATAATTTTTGAGCCCAAGTTAACCTCTTCTAACCAAACACATCATCTTTCTCTATTAATTTCTTCTTCGACTCAAGCAACTATGGGGGATGAACAAATCCCAAGAGGCTTGAGCCTTGAAGAGGCGCAAAACTTGAGAAGAGATAGAGCCATTGAAAACCCACAAAATGATATGAGAAGAGTTCTTGGCATTTTGGAGAATCTCATGCAAAATGATGTTAGTAATTCCAGCTCCTCACCAAGTGATTCCCTACATGATAGAAGAAGGAGACATGAGAGGAGAGATCCTTTTCATGACATCAAATCCGAAGTGCCTGAGTTTGATGGATCACTTAATGTAGAAGATTTCCTAGAGTGGGAGTTGAGGTGCTCTAGGATGTTTAAAGCGAAAGGCTATAATGATGAGAAGAGCTTTAGGACTGCAATCCTTAAGCTCAAGGGAAATGCCTCCCTATGGTGGGAAAGCCTTAGTCACCAAAGGAGAAAGAAGGGGAAATCTAAGGTGAAATCTTGGTCAAAGATGAAGAAGCTTTTGAGGGAAAGGTTTTTACCCTCATCCTACACTCAAGACCTCTACAACAAGATGTCCTCCTTGGGGCAAGGGTTAATGAGTGTTGAAGAATACATCAAGGAGTTTGAGTGGTTGAAGATGAGGTTGGAACTAGATGAGGTAGAGGAGCACACAATGTCAGGGTTAAAGAGTGACATTACATGCAAAGTGGAGTTACACAAGTACTACACCTTATATGAGCTTTTTCATCGAGCCACTAAGGTGGAGAAGCATAAGAAGGAGAAGATAGGACCAAAGTTTCCTCAAGGAAGGTTCACTCAAAATACTTCCAAGGAAGCCCCCTCATCATCTAAGCCATCCTCTTCCATTCGAAATGTTGAAGTGAAGGACAAGGGGAAAGGTGTTAGGTTTGAACTTGACAAACTAAAGGCTGTAAGGTGCATTAAGTGTCAAGGCCTGGGGCACTACCAAAACAAATGTCCCAACAAAAGAGTTATGACTCTTTTGGACTTGGAGGAGGCAGCTCATGAGGAGGAAATGGAAGAGACCAAATTGGACTATGAGGAGGAGGAAGAGCAAGAAGAGGCCCCCCAGATCTAGGAAAAGCTCAAATGGTGAGAAGGGTATTGCACACTGGAGTTCGTGAAGGATGAAACACAATGGGAGAACATATTTCAAACCAAGTGCACGATCCTTCGTAAGGTATGTTCCCTTTTTTATCGATGGAGGTAGTTGTGCTAATGTAGCCTCTTGAACACTGTGGAGAAATTTAACTTGCCTACCACTCAACATGCCAAACCATATATGCAACAATGGCTTAATAATGGAAGCATGGTTAAAGTGACCAAGTAGGTTCCTTTTTTCCATTGGGGAAACCTACCAAGATAATGTGGTATGTGATGTGGATCTAATGGACGCTTATCATCCATTACTAGGATGACCATGGCAATATGATAGGCATGTCCAGCAAGATGGTAAGAGGAACACTTGTTGTTTGAAATTTGCAAAAAATAACATTGTACTCACACCACTTAGTCCTTATTCCTCACTTGTTAGGGAGGAAACCGAAGAGAAGAAGACCTTGTTTCTAGACAGTAAGGGGATAGACAAGGCGATAACCAAGGGGAAGCTTATGTATTTTTTATTGTTGCTTAAAGATAATGGAGGAAGTGGAGGAAGTGACCCACGGGTCAAATCTTTGTCAGGTGGGTTTGGGGATGTCTTTCCAAATGATCTACCTAGTGAGCTAACCCCCTTAAGGGGAAGTGAGCACCAAATAGACTTGGTCCCTAGTGCTACAATCCCAAATAATCCTACCTATAGGTGTAATCCTAAGGAGGCTAGAGAGTTACAAAGGCAAGTTGACGATTTGTTGCAAAAAGGGTTCATTAGAGAATCCCTTAGCCCTTGTGCGATACCAGCCCTTTTGGTGCCGAAGAAGGATGGGAGAATGAGGATGTGTGTTGATAGTACAACTATCAACAATATCACCATCAAGTATAGGTATCCTATACCTAGACTTGATGGCATGTTAGATTGCTTACATGGGGCTTGTGTATTCTGAAAGATAGATTTGAGGAGCGGATACTACCAGATTAGAGTAAAGGAGGGAGATGAATGGAAGACCTCCTTCAAGACTAAGGGAGGATTATACGAATGGATGGTGATGCCTTTTGGTCTCTCAAATGTACCCAGCACCTTCATGAGGCTCATGGATGAAATCCTTAGGCCCTTTATCTCTAAATTTATTATAGCGTACTTTGATGATATACTTGTATGCTCCTCTAGTAGTGAAGATCATGTAAAGCATTTAAGGCTCGTGGTTTCAACCCTTAGGAATAAAAAGTTGTATGGAAAGTTAGAGAAGTGTGACTTTTTTGTACCAAAAGTCACCTTCCTAGGGTTTTGCGCCTGCATCTTAAGCTATCAACATTTAAGTTAAGATTATAAGACTTTTGTAGACACAACAAACTATGCACTATGTTTGTTTGGGGGAGGTAATTTCAAAACCTTTTGCAGAAAATTCTTAATAGTGATTGCCCTTTTTTCATTCATTTTACTTCCTACCACCTTCCTAGGGTGGTAGGAAGTTAAGAGAAATTATAATAAACCCTTAAATAACCAAAGGGGTTTAACCTAACTAAACACTACTCCAAGGCATGCTAACTATGGTACAAACTAACTTATTCAAACAATTCGCATAGGAGGAGGGCTGATTTTGAGCCTCATGCAACCTTTACCCATGAATTAATTGCTACATTAAGTGGTTAAGCAATTAACAGGACTTAAATCATATCCATGCCATAATGAAGCTTAGAAAAAGGTGGCGAGTTAATTGCTACCATTTGTTTTTGCATGGCTAGCCATTTGGCATCTCCTTGTTGCAAAACTATCTCAACATCTATACTGTGGTATTTGCTTGATCAAAATTTATCTTCAAACACCTTAAGTTTTAAGATGAAATAAAACCTTAGGAATATGTTTAAGAAGTCAACCAACGTCATTATAATTTTTTTAACCAAAATTAAAATGAGGTAAATGCTCCTACATCACTAATCATTCAGTTACCTACAAACATAGTCGAGAACTCCTTTTCGTGATGGAAATTTTCGCCGGCATCATGGATGGTCAGGTGTTTATTTGTGTGGATAAAATTTTGGTTTGGGGGTTGGTCATTCATACATTTGTGTGCATGTGTGTAAACTTACATTATTTTTTCCTGAATTGATTCCACAACTCTTTTTTGGATCCAGTTTTATTAGTTAGACCACCCATTTTGATTATTATTTTTTATCTAGCTTTTTTATTAATGTACTTGTAATAGTTTAATGTCCTTTGATGAATTTATCAATAATTTAATGCTCGTGAATACTCCGACCAATAAATAAAATTGTATTTATAAATTCTTAATATAAAAATAACTATTAGGATACTTGTATGCTGACAATATGTACATCAAGTTTGCTATTTTATTTTTCCTCACTTTATCATGCACCTCAATTATTTAATAAATAACCTCAAATCCTTAATCCATAATATAATTAATGAAAACTTAACGTAATGATTAATGACATTTTTGTTAACTTTTTTATTTAGTGTTTTAGTAATTTTTATTGCATATAAATTTTATACGTTATTTAGTAGTTAATGTCACCTCTATCGTTAGCATATTTATTGTTTTTTTTCCTTTTTATCTATTTCTCTACTATTTTTATATTTCTTTCCCACATCATCAAGGCAACATAAATTTCAATGGACCTCTCCAAACCTTGTCACCTCTATCGTCAGCATATTTATTGTTTACCATATTTTTATTATTTTATCCAAATATTATTTGATAATATGAGTTATGTTTAGTCAATTGGTCACTTCTGTTTATTGATTTTATGGGATTGGTTTGTCACTTATTTCATTATTAACTAAATTTATTAACTAATATGTGAGCTAAAGGACATGTGCAATAGGTTACTTAAGGACTAAATTATATCAAGTTTTAAATTTGATTAGGACATAAAATAGACAAATTTCATTACTTTTGAATTTTAATTTCGTTGTGGTTTATTGAATCGACATAGTATAATTTTGTCTTCATATTTTTGAATATATTAATATTAATAATAAAAAACAACTAGTTTTTTTGTAACTATTATTATCATTATGATAATCTTAATTTAATAACTATATTTATGATAGTAATATTTAATTTAATAATTTATTACAATTCATAATATAATTGTTATTATGCAATCTTAATATAATAAAACTATTGGAGTACTGATATATCGGTGAGATGTACATTAAGTTTGGGTGTTTACTTTTCTCTCACTATATCATACTTATCATTTATTTTGTAAGTATTTCCAACCTTTGTTCCTTATTTTATAAGTTAATATTAAGTATTTAGTGAAACCTTAAGGCAATGATTTATGCCACATGTGTCAACCTTTTTATTTAGATTTTTTTACTAAGAATTTATATGTTATATAGTCTTTAACATCATCAAGCAAGTATAAGTCGTGATGGTCTTCTCCAACTCTTCTATGTTTGTGTTTCTTTTTTCCTATTTTATCGAATTATTGAAAAACAAATTATATTAAACAATGTAAGTTAGGTTTAGTCCCTTGATCACTTTTGTCTATCATTTTTGTGTGTTTGTTTGATTTCATTATTAACTACAATTTTAACTAATATGTAAGATATACAACGTGTGTAATAGGTTACCGAGGAACTAAAATAGGTCAAGTCTAAAAATTTATTTGGAAACAAAAGAGACAAATTTAATTAGTATTGAATTTTTAAATTACTTGGGATTTATTAGATTGATAAAATATAATTATTTTTTTTAATATTTATAAATATATTAAGTTAAATAGTTAATAATGATTGATAGTTTTTTAATTATTATCATGATGATAATCTTAGTAATTATATTTATGACATAAATTATTTTTTAGAGGAATTTATTACCAATATAAATGTAATTTTAACTACACAATCTTAATATAATAATAGCCATTTGGGTGCTTGTATTTAGGTGAGATTTACATTAAATTTTTATATTTTTATTTCTCTTACTTTATCATGCTTGGCATTTATTTTATAAACATTTTCAACATCTGGTTCTTAATTTAGAAATTAATTGTTGGAACCTTTGCACAATTATTGATGCCATTTTGTTTTAACTTTTTTTTATTATACATATAATTTATAAGTTATTTAATAGATAATTTAGTATTTAACATCATCAAAGGAGAATATCTTCTGATAGACTTTTACAAACCCTATCCTCACCTTATTTATTTTTCTTTTTCTCCATTTTTTGTACTATTTTTGCAGCTTTTTTGGTTATTTTATCTAATTATTAAAAATGTTTATTCTATATGTGAAAATATATGTTAGGTTTAGTCTATTGATCACTTATGTTTACTGTTTTTATGTTTTTGGTTTGTCATTTATTTCATTATTAATTAAAGTTGTTAATTGATGAGTTAGTTAAAGAACATGTATTGGTTGCTTGAGGGCTAAAATATGTCAATGCTTAAATTTGATTAGGCAACAAAATAAACAAATTTAATTGGTATTGAATTTTTAATTTAGTTTAGACTTATTAATTTGACAAAGTAATGAATATCAAAATTTTCCTATACACACTTCAACGTGTAGTTTAAAATATGCAGGTGTTTGGTGGTTTGCACGAAAGAACTAGGAAGATTTTTAAATTTTTTACAAAGAACTATGAGTGATGCAGGTGCATCCTTGTTTCTACATCTAAACATATTTATTGGATATATTTAAGATATTTTTGGCATTCTTGGAGGTGTTATATAGCACCCCCAAAATTCACTACTGAAAAATTTCGTTTTACTTAGAACAAATAGCAGAAGCAAAATATAAAACGGTGAATTTCGGGGATATTACCGCCACACTTAGTACCAGACCGGTTCACTTATACCCTTCTAGTACCAAGTGCTAAGGCTAAAGGAATGAGATACACTTTGCTAGATTTCCAAAACATGTTTAAATTAGAGTAGCGCAATACACTTTACAAAATTAGAATCCACCAGTGGTGGTTACAAGAACAAGAAATACATTTAAACTAGAAAGTAAAAGCAAAGGGAGAACCCTAAAAGTCCGAACAATCCTTACTCTCTTTCCCGTTTCCCACTTGAGTAGCACCTAAAATTGGACCTACAAGGGACACTTCCCATTGAATAGGTAGGGGGCCCACGAATGGAACCCTTCAGTACTATGGTACTGAGTAACCCTTTAAAGTCACACTTAAAAGTAGGCCCGCAATGTAACACATGATACAAAGCTATATACATATATAACAAGATGTGTACATATAACATTCAAAAAATTAACAATCACATTAGATATCAATAGGTCGTTATGAACAATCGATACTTTCAGCCCTTAAGCCATGTCATAGCGCAAAACTAATACATTCGGGCCTTAAGCCATTATTCCATCATCATTCAATCAATCTCGTATTTTATATCCATGTGAGTGCGAGAACCCCACTATTATAGTCGGTGGATAGGTCACTTATAGGGCAGAACGCACCTAACCACTATTATATGCCGGTGGATTGGTCTCTAGGGCAAAACGCTCCTGACTACTATTATTCGCCAGTGGATTGGTCTGGCCCCGACTCAAATGGCGTTCCACTGTAAGTGATTAGTATTTTCCCATAACTTTATTCACATACATAACTAGTTTTATTGAGCTCGGAACCCCCACTATTATAGCCGGTGGATAGGTCACTTATAGGGCAGAACGCACCTAACCACTATTATATGCCGGTGGATTGGTCTCCAGGGCAAAACGCTCCTGGCTACTATTATTCGCCGGTGGATTGGTCTGGCCCCGAATCACATGGCGTTCCACTGTAAGTAATTAGTATTTTCCCATAACTTTATTCACATACATAACTAGTTTTATTGAGCTCGGAACCCCCACTATTATAGCCGGTGGATAGGTCACTTATAGGGCAGAACACACCTAACCACTATTATATGTCGGTGGATTGGTCTCCAGGGCAAAACGCTCCTGGCTACTATTATTCGCCGGTGGATTGGTCTGGCCCCGACTCACATGGCGTTCCACTGTAAGTGATTAGTATTTTCCCATAACTTTATTCACATACATAACTGGTTTTATTGAGCTCGGGACCCCCACTATTATTGCCGGTGGATCGGAATATATATGTCAACATTATCCAGGGCAACGCGCTCTTGGGCCACTATTATGTCTGGTGGATCGGTACTCATAATCACTTGCCAGGGCAACACACTCTTGAGCCACTATTATTTCCGGTGGATCGATACTCATAATCAATTGCCAGGGTAACACGCTCCTGGGCCACTATTGTAACCGGTGGATCGGTAATCAATATCATATTTCAACTGGGCCCGGCTCATAATCTTTTACTTTCATGATTAGTATTTTTCCTTTCTTTAATCAGCACAACAATTCTATTTATTTGCATCGGATGGGAGATCAAGAACCCGGGACACAAAGGTACACCAGTCGTACCGGTGCATACAAGCTACTCAGTACCCTTTAACCACGAACCCAGGGACGCAAAGGTACCCTGGTCGTACTGGTACATAAAGCTACTCAGTACCCTACCAACAAGGACACCTAATCCATAAGTATGCATACCCCCTAACTAGGTCCGTAGAGCTAGATAGAGTAAGATATAGGGCCTGGTTGGGGCACAAAGGCACACCAGCAAGTACCAGAATAATCGTGGACTAAACCACATCTTTAGGGTAGCGACCCCTAAATAGTCACTATTTCTGATCTCGAGGTCTTTCACTTCAAGTATTAGTGTCTTAATTAAGGTGATCACAAAAAGCACAATAATTAGATTCTTACCCACTTTCAATCGTTCTAATATCATTAGTCGTTTCTTATTCAGGTAGTTATCCAAGATAACACAGAGAATTCATTAAGGCAATCATAATCTCATATAATTCTGAATTAGGATTCGTTCTCGTAATACATACTAATTATCAAATACTCTTACCTTGCTAATCAGCGTTATTTGAGTCATATTATAAAATTCCACAATCACAGCGACATGTTAGGTACAAATTACTTATTTATCCCTTACTTATATAATTGCTAAGTCACCCCTTCCTCACTTGACAAATTACCATTTTACCCTTAAGGTTGCATAATTATCAAATTACCCCTTACTCGGTTTATGTTACTAAGTTATCTCCTACGCTTTTTATATTACCATTCACCCTTCATAATTGTTAACCTTAACATATTTCCCTTTTTGGTTGGTTAGATTACCAAATTGCCCTTCTCCTTTGTTATAATTACTAAATTGCCCTTAAGTTGGATAAATTACCAAATTGCCCTTCTCCTTTATCATAATTACCATTTTACCCCTTTCAATTATTATAATTGCCATTTTACCCTTTTCAATTATTATAAATCCCAAATTATCCTCCTTCATCATAACAATTATTAATTTACCCTTCTTCATAATTATAATTACCATTTTACCCTTCTCCATATTAATCTACCCTTCTCCATATTTATAATTATTAATTTACCCTTCTCCATAATTATAATCATTAATTTACCCTTCTCCATGTTTATATTTATTAATTTACCCTTCTCCATATTTATAATTATTAATTTACCCTTCTCCATAATTATAATCATCAATTTACACCTCTCTATTATTATAATTACTATATTGCCCTTCTCTATTATTAAAATTACCATAATACCCTTTTGTTGGTTAATTTACCCAATTATCCTTCTCTATTATCATAATTATCTAATTACCCTTTTTAATCATAATTTAATTACCAATTTATCCTTCGTCGTTATCACTATTACCGAGTTACCCTTACAACAAGTGTGCCATAAATATCCTTTTAATTTACAAAATTACCCTTCTACCCCTTACTTCCAAATTACCATAATATCCTTTTATTTACAAAATTACCATAACACCCCATTTGCTTTGCAAATTACTATTTACCCCTTTTACATCCAAAATTATTATTTTTATCTTTTCTTACAAAATTACCATTTTTCCCTTCTTTTCCAAAATTACCATATTACCCTTTACTCCCAAAATTACCCTAATACCCCCTTTACTTTTAAAATTATCATTTTGCCATTTGCTTATAAAATTACCATATTGTCCTTTTTTACTCCCAAAATTACCATAACACCCCTTTACTTATAAAATTACCATTTTGCCATTCAATCATAAAATTACCATATTGCCCTTTTCCTCCAAAATTAACACTTTACCCCTTATTACACCACTTTTATTCAGTTAACATTACCACATGGAATAATAATATTACTACTCCATTAACAATATCCAACTCCACCAACCATTCTATTTTAAAATAATACATATTAGCACCCACACATATTAGACCATAATCTAGCACAAGGAGTATTACTAAAATACCCCTAGGGCTAACAATAATATTATTCATGCGTAAATGATCACGATAACATAAAATAACAATGATAGGTACTTAATGCTTCCAGTAATAGCCAAACTCTTTCCTTAAGCAACATTTCTACACATAGCACATAAAGGGCATACTTTCCTTTTTATTAAACAATGCAAGCAAACACATAATTTATATTAACCACCATATATCAAACATAATAACAAATTAAAATTCCTAATGTGTAAACTTACGTTTATCATGCGTTTAAGTGGGGTTTAATGATTACCTTAATTCCAGAAAAAATTGAATCTTACCGGTATCCCGATTAAAGATTCAAGCTTTGATTAGAAAAACCAATACCTAAAAATAATATCAATATTTATTAGAAATAATAAAATCAAGATATAAGACTTTATAAATTTTTCTTAAGGAAATAATTAATTTAAATATTATCATACCTTAAAGTTTTTAATAAAAATGGCCAATAAATGCAAGAACTCATGCTGCATGCAAAAATAAAAGGAGGAAAGGCTCGAAGAGGGGATGATGGAATGTAAAATGGTTATTTTCGGGTTAGGGTCTTTAGGCTAGAAAAGAATATAGGTGGGGGAGGTTTCAAGGCAAGGGAATGGTGCAGGAGTGAAGAGAGGGTGTAGGTGGATGCTAAGGATGGGTTGTTGGCGGCGGATGCGGCGGCGGAGAGGTGGCGAAGTTGGCGGCCGAGGTGGGTCGAGGTGGAGGGCTGAGAAGGAAGGAAAAGATGAGGGAAAAATGGAGGTTTCGGGGACTTGTTTCGGCCAAAAAATGGATGGGGATTGTAGAGGAGGTTGCAGGGAGTTGAATGGCGGGTTGGGTGGAGGCAGAGGCGGCGGAAGGAGGGGTTGCAGGTGGGCTTCCGAGAAGGGTGAAAAATAGAAAGGAAAAGAAGAGGGGAGGAAGAGGGAGCTGCGGGGTGGCTTGGATGGTGTTGGGGCGCTGTAGGGCGGTAGTAGAAGGGTGCAGGAGGCGGTGCAGGGGCTGGGTGCAGCGGTCGGAGAGGCAGAGGGTGGCGGTGTGCAAAAATGGAGGGGGAAGAAGAATGGAGGAAGGGGAATCGGGGGAGAAAGATGGCACGAAAGGATGGGCAGAAAATGGATGAAGGGGAGAAGAAAAAGAAGAGGAAGGGTAAGGGGATAGATGGTAGTCGGTGGCAGTGCTTAGGGTGGCAAGGAGAGGGTGACGGCGAGGAGGAAAGGGGAGTCATGCGGGATGGGGTGCATGGCTGCCCAGTTTCTGAAATTATGAAAAAAAGAGGGGCGGGAGGGAGAGAGAGGGGGGAGGAAGACAGGTGGTAGCAGTGGTTGTAGGAGGTGGCAGCGGGAGGCTGCAACTGGTGGCTGTCATGGCGAAGGGGATGATCGGGCTGCTGTGTTGAGGCGGGTGGAGAAGAAAGGAAGAAGGGAGAGGGAGGGAGACCAGGCCGGTGTAGGTAGGAGGGCAAGTGGACCGGCCCGGCTTGGAAAAAAAAGGAGGGGGTCTGGGCTGGTCGAGCTGCACGGGAGGGGAAAGAGAGGGAGAGGAATGGGCCACTGGCCCAGCGTGCAATAAGGGAGGTAGTGAGGCTGCCTTGGCGGCCCAAAGCCAGGAAAAAAAGGAAAAGGAAAGTGGGAAAATGCGATAATTTAAAATAATTAAACTTATAAAATAACAAGATGTAATATTTTTAATAATAAATTTATTTAATAATTTAATATAATATAATTAAATATATTGGCTTAAAAAATGATAATAAATTTTTAGTAAAATGCTAGATTGAAATTTTATTTAAGTAAAAAATAATATGGTAAAATAACAAAATATTTATTTTTAATTTATTAAATACTCCAATCCAAATTTTATAATAAAAAATCCATAAAATAATTAAACTAAATAATTTTAAAAGCTAATTTATTTTAAATAAAAGTCATTTATTAAATTATTGGTTTTTTAAAATTTTGGGGGATTACATGTTAATTCATCCTACAACACTTTCTTTAATAATGAGCCATAATACGAAAAATTGTCCAAGATAGACATACATGGTTTGGTAATATATATGTCAAGCTTGAAGATGTGAAAGTTTGGATGTGAAATGACCAACATGCGACATTAGAATAAATGGGTGGAAGTTCGAATACAATTGCGCACTAATTAAGATTTTACTTTGTCAGTTGTAACAAATATATGTAAGTCCTAATGCCATAGATTGATTACATGTAATGTTATGTGGTTAAGTGTGAAATGACTTATCATAGAAATTGGATTAAACATGTGCATTAGTCGTCATTAACTACAAGTTTAGGTGGTTATTTCATCGGTTGTTGTATAGTTGGTTAAGATTCTATTATTTCACCAGTTGTTAGCTGATTTTGGCTTGGGATTTATGCCTATATATAGGGCATTATTTTGAATCATAAAATGACATGTATGATGTGTTTAAAGTTGAGAAATCAACCTCTCTTTGTGAGAATTTAAACCTTTCAATATATTTATGAGTTGAGAGTAGCCATTGAAAGATTCCTTGAGCATTCTTTTCTTAGTTAGAGTAAAATGAATTTTCTTTATGAGTTTCTCTTTGAGGTTCTTTTGAGTGCTATCTTTGTGAGGTGCTTAAGAGTTACATTTCTGGATAACCATATCCTATACTATCCATCCTATTTGGTCATCACATCAAAAATGTTCATTAACATTGTTCCATTAAGTTTCATGTGAGAGTGATGCGTGATATTCACAATCTTTGGATATCTCTTAAGCTTAGAACTCTTTGATCTAGACACTTCATTGCATAGTGTCCAAATCCTTTGCAGTTGAAGCAATATTCGTTGAAGTTATCCAAAACTTCATTATTTCCTTTCTCTTCATGTGTCAGACCTTATATTTTCCCCACATTGATATTACTTGAATTGGAACTATAATTTGAAGTAGAAGTCGTGCAAGAACATCCCCTTCACCATATCCAATATTAACCACCCTTCTCCTCAAATTAGAAGATCTAAAAAATCTTCTTAACCTGGAAGGTTTCCATCAAATTATCGTCCCATCAACTTTCCTTCCCAACCCCTTTCCTTTTTTGTGCTTATTTACGAGAATTCAAACGCAACCTAAAATCTACCATCTTTAATGTAAAAATCAAGGCATGCATGAGCCATGCAAACTCAACCCAATCTACCCTAAAACTTGCAGCCATTTTTTTAGCCACTTTTATGAGCCATTATCTAGCCACTTTTATATTCATTATAAAAGCCACTTTTGCAGCCAACGTCCATCCATTTTTTCTCCCCCCAAGCTCACCCTCTTCATGAATGTTGCAGATTGAAACACATGATCACCACCACTTTCCAGCCTACAAAAGTCAACCTTCCCTACCACCTTTTCTGGGCCTGCACAACCCACCGACACTACCACCTTTCCGAACCTACAACACACCAGGAGAAGGACACCTTCGACAACCTACAAGGAACAAAAGGGAAATAAGAAGTTTGTAGCCTGCAAAAATGTAGAATCATGGCCGCTTTTGGAGCCCTGTATTCCCCACTTGTATTTATGACAACCTCTTTTATAGGTTGAATTTAGGAGCTAACCATTTTCTTATTTAATTCATGTAATAGCTTGTACTTTATAGGGGATTACTTACACTTAAAATAAAACCAGTTAAAGCATGGGCCTAATAGGGAGGGGGTGTACGAGCCCCTTTTGGGTGGGGAAAACTAAACTATGTTTAGTTAGGATTATACTAGAAATGGTAACTAAGTAGCAACGGGCTAGTTTGATTTCTAACCAGCCCTTAGTTCTAGTTGGGAATGGTTGTCTTGTAAGTAAGTGATTATAGCACTATATGAGGAAGAGTAGGGGATGCATGTAAGGGTCTTTGGTCAGCCATATTTATCTCTTAACCAAGTGAAAGTTAACTCCTTATTTAGTGCATGCCAGGGTAGAATTATCTCCTAAAATTCTTGCGTCTTTTATCTTAAGTGTTATATAACTTAAGTGGTAGATTCAGGTCTATGAATAAAGGGTTACTTAATTCATATATTTATCAACTCATCTCTTGTGTATCTTTCTCATTTTTGGTGGTTTATTACCTATCCATCAATTTTATTCCAAGTTCAACCCAATTTGTATCCACCATGCATCAAGAAGCATTCGAATAAGTCTTTGAAATAGTCAGAAAATTCAGTTTGTAGCCCTTTATAGAGTTCGCTTGCTTTTCACACTTTAAAAACAACTTGATTAAATCATCAAGAGAATCATAAGCATACATGTCAACCTTATCATGGATCAAGTTTTTAAATCCACTCAACATTCTAACATATGTTGTGATCTTTTCGTTCTTATATGTCACATATTAGTGCCGGTCTTTCAAATTTCCTATTGTACTCTTCTATACTACGAAGTCATTGTCTAAGGGTAGTCAAAATACATACCTTGATCATGCTCGCTAGGAACAAATTTCTTCCATAGGTATTTATTAAGCTTTTCTCATAGCTTAAAATTATATTTATCTTGTCTTTCACATGTTCTCTTTTGGTTGTCAAACCAACCTCTAGCAAAATTTTTTAATTTTAGAGTAACGAGTTTACATTTTCGTTCATCATTATACTATTTGAAATCAAATATTGCTTCTACCTTATGCAAACACTCAATACACAACTCAACATTTAATCACCATAAGAATTTTAGAGTAACTATGCTATGGTTGGGAATGATACAACCTTCAAATTCTAATTAAACCATTTGATGCATCCTTATGGTCACCATCATCTTACGCCATCATCGAATTCATGTTTCCTCCATTTACTTTAACCACGTCTCTAACTATGCCTTCCACTCGGTCATTGGTGGCTTCCATGGTGTTTTGCATGTGTATCAACATCTCTTGATCAGCTACCCGTGCCTCCATGCATTAGAGTTGACTTTGCATTGCTAGAATTTGTTGGAGTTGAGCTTTTTGTGCGTTCAAGTTTATGTTGAGGACTTAGATTGCCACACGTATGGAATCCGTCTTATCTTCATTTGTAATGGTGGTTTCGAAGAAGATAAACATACGGTATTGGTGTTTCAATGGAAATCAAAAGTGCAGGGGGGATGGAATAAGGAAATTGAGAGGTGTAGAGGTTTTTTCGATGGTTTTTTGAGGTTATTGGATGGAAACTTACTAAGAAATGAGAGATGGTAATAACTGACAATGGTTAGTAGAATTTGGAGTTCGAAAAGTTTGGTTCTTAGATGTAGAGGAAAGGATGATACAAATGCAACAAGAGTCGAATAAATATATGATTTGAATATTGACTGGTAATATTCGAATATGTTGCAAAATAATTAGTAGGGACTTACTTGAAGATAATATGAATTTAAATGGAGAAATGAAGAGAGGTTCGGATATGATAGATTATATTAAAAAAAGTAAGGAAAATAATGGAAGATAATAGTCTCTTAAAGGGATTTGGTGAATAGTTGAAGATGGGTAGGACTAGGAGGTGGTCAAATATTAGGTTGAATATTTGAATGTGTTGGGCTGAAGGACGAGTGAAAATAATGGAAGATAACAGACTCTTAATGCTCGATGTTGAAGATCAACATGGATGAACATGATAATCGCGTGGGAAATGAGAATATTTGAGAGTAGTGTAATGCAATTGGACGAGTGAAATTTAGGTGGTTGATGGGGATGAATCTTTGAGGATTAAAGGCAGAGGGTGATGATGGGTCGAGTATAATATGATCTGAATAATTAATGATGGTGAGATGTATTATAGTTTGAATATGAGGGTGATATTCAAATATAGAAATGGGTGGGACCTTGCTTGAAGATGATACAAATTTAAATCAATAAATGAATGTGATCAAATATTAGGGATGATAAAATTCAGTGATGATGGGTTGAAGAATAGAAGATCTTCAAACCTTGAATTTGAAGATTTAGATGGAGGATGAAGATATACAATGTGCATGGATGTTGCATGGGTGAATGTAACAAAATCGTGGGTAACAAGATGAAGGGAAGGGGTGGCAATTTTAATGAATTGAAGAGCCAACCTAGCTTTGATATCAATAATGATGTGGATCAACTTGAAAATCATGAAATTAGATTGGATTATCTTTGAAAAAGTTTGGATGGATTAAAGATAGGTTTGGTTTGGTTTGAAGGTACGTATGAAAATGGAGGGTGTGAAGCTTCAACCAATATTCAACAAAGAAAGGATAAAAATTTGAATGTTCCTTTATGAATACATTCAAAGAGTTTTAGATAGTAAATAATCCAAGCAATTTCTAAAAAGAAGATCCTATCTCACACAAGATAGTAATTTAACCAAAATAGTTTGATTATCATTCAACTCATTAACTATCACGTACAATGGGCGATTATGATTCTATACACGTTGGGAACAACCCTAAAACTGCGAGCCTTAGTTTGTTAGTAACTAAATAGATTTAGTTATAACTGACCTAACCTATGATTTTTTAGTTGTATAACTATATATGAATAGTGATTAAACCCTAACAAACGTAATACATGCTATTTAATTAAATGAAATTAATTACAACATTGAAAATCTTAAACTGACTAATACACATACATAAAATTAAAAGCTATGAAACCCGAATTTATATACGATGATAACCCAGGGTTTACAACAAGTTCTAGACAATAATGAGGTATTTTTATGTATTATTTTATTAAGATATTATTTTTTTAATATCTCAAAATACCAAAATATTCCAAATACCCCAACCAACCTATTTTTCCTTTTTCTTCTTTTTCTTCTTCTTTTCCCTTATGCTTTCTTTCTCTCCTTTCTCCTTTTCTTTCTCTTCTTCCCCCCAATTAGGCCAACCCCCTCGCAGCCCAATCTCCTCCTTCTCCTTCCCCTCCCGTGCTGACAAAGCCCGTGTTCCATTGCCCAGCTGCCTGGTCGACTCCTCCTTTTCTTTCCTCCTTAGACCGTCGGTCCCTCCCCTCCCTCTTCCTTCTTCTTCCTCACCCCCTTCGTGACCACACCCATGCCTTGATTCTCGTCGCTAACCACACCCATTGATCGTCCAACCTTCCCCTCTCTTCCCTCTAACGGTTTCGGATAATTCCTTACTCTCTTTCCCGTTGCCCACTTGAGTAGCACCTGAAAAGACCTGCAAGGAGCACTGCCCATTGAATAGGTAGGGGCCCCACGAGTGGAACCCTTCAATATTATGGTACTGAGTAACCCTTTAATACCACACTTAAAAAAAGGCCCGCAATGCGACACATAATGCAAAGTATATACATATATAACAATCACATATATAATAAGGTTGCCACATATCAACAAGTTAGAAGGTACGATCGATACTTTTTGGCCTTAAGCCATTAGTCCATCATCATCTCTCTGGTTATATCCAAGTGAGTACGGGGACCCCACTATTATAGCCGGTGGACCGAAATACATACAGAACAGAACGCTCTTAACCACTATTATTGCCGGTGGATCGGTCTCCAGGGTAGAACGCTCTTGGCTACTATTATTCGCCGGTGGACCGGTCTGGCCCCGACTCACAAGGTGTTCTACTATAAGTGATTAATATCTTTCCATAATTTATTTACATCTAATACTTGTTTTATTGAGCTCGGGATCCCCACTATTTTAGCCGGTGGACCGGGATACACGAAATCATCATCCAGAACAAAACGCCCCTAGGCCACTATTATATCCGGTGGACCGGTACTCAGTATCATCTGCCAGGACAACACGCTCCTGGGCCACTATTATAACCGGTGGATCGATGCTCAATATCATAAGTCGATTGGGTCATACAAGCCACTCAGTACCCTTCAACGACAAACCTAGGGACGTAAAGGTACCCTGGTCGTACTGGTGCATAAAGTTACTCAGTACCCTACCGACAATGACACCTAATCCATAAATATGCATACCCCCTAAATAAGTTTGTAGAGCTAGATAGAGTAAGATATAGGGCCTGGCTGAGGCACAAAGGCACACCAGCAATACTAGAATAATCATGGGTTAAACCACGTCTTTAGGGTAGCAACCCCGAAAGAGCCACCATTCCCGATCTCGAGGTCTTTCACTTTAAGTATTAGTGTCTTAATTAAGGTGATCAACAAAAAGTACAATAATCAGATACTTATTCACTTTCAATCTTTCTGATATCATTAGTCATTTCTTATTCAAACGGTTATCCAAGATATCACAGAGAAACCATTAAGGCCATCATAATCTCATCTAATTCCAAATTAGGATTTGTTCTCCTGACACTTACTAATTATCAAATACTCTTACCTCGCTAATCAGCATTATTTGAATCATATTATGAAATTTCACAATCACAACGACATGTTAGGTAATTATTTATTTACCCCTTACTTATATAATTGCTAAGTCATCCCTTCCTTACTTGACAAATTACCCTATTACCCTTCAGGTTGCATAATTACCAAATTATCCGTTATCCGATTTAGGTTACCAAGTTATCTCCTAAGGGTTTTAGATCACCATTCACCCCTCATAATTGCTACACTTAACATTTGGTTAGTTAGATTACCAATTTGCCCTTTTCTTTTATTACAATCAACAACTTGCCCTTTCGTTGGATAAATTACCCATATTCGCTATCATGATTACCAATTTACCCCTTTAGTAGGTTAAATAATTACTAACTCACCCTTTAGTCGATTATATTACCAAATTGCACTTCTCCATCATCATAATTACGGAATTGCCCCTTAGTTGGTTAAATTACGAAATTACCCTTTTCCATTGTCATAATTACCATTTTACCCTTCTCCATTATTATAAACACCAATTCATCCTTCTCTACAATTATAATTACCAATTTACCCTTCTCCATTTTTATAAATATTATGTTTCCCTTCTATAATCATAATTTAATTACCAAATTACCCTTCGTCATTTTTATAATTACCAAGTTACCCTTTACTCCCAAGTTTGCCATAAACATCCTTTTATTTACAAAATTACCCTTCTACCCTTTACTCCCAAGTTTGCCATAAACATCCTTTTATTTACAAAATTACCCTTCTACCCTTTACATCCAAATTTACCATATTACCCTTTTGCTTGCAAATTACCATAATACCCCTTTACATCTAAAATTACTATTTTACCCTTTTCTTACAAATTACCATTTTATCCCTTACCTCTAAAATTACCATAATACCCCTTTACTTATAAACTTACCATTTTCCCATTTAATCATAAAATTACCATATTGCCCTTTTGCCTCCAAAATTACCATAATATCCTTTTACTTACAAAATTACCGTTTTGCCCTTTTATTTCAGAATTACCAAAATGCCATTTTTCTTACAAAAATTACCGTTTTATCCTTTTACTCCAAAATTTCCAAAATACCCTTTCACTTATAAAATTACCATTTTACCCCTTTATTACACCACTTTTATGAATTTACCACCACTACATAAAATACTAATATTAGTACTTCATTCTTATCATCTAACTCCACCAACTTGTCATTATTCAACATAATACTCATTAGCAACTACATATATTAGATCACATACTTACATAGGCATATCACTAAAATACCCTTAGGCTCACAATAATATTATTCATGCATTAATGACATAATACATCATAGAACAACATTTAACATTTCCATCAATAATCAAACTCCTTCCTTAAGTATCATCTCTACACATGACACAAAAGCTATCATACTTTTCTTTTTATCAATCAATATAAGCAACCACATATATCATAGTAGACAACACATAACATGCATAAAATCATACTAAAAATCCCTAATGTGCTAGCATACGTTTTTCCATGCGTTTAAGTATGGTTTAACGATTACCTTAATCCCGCAAAAATCGAACCTTACCGGTATCTCGATTAAAGATTCAAGGCTTAATTAGCTACTCAACACCTAAAAATAATATCAATAATTATTATATTAGAAGTAGAAATTTAAAAGGAAAAAACTTTTATAAAACCTTTTTTAATAATAATACATTTTACTTAACTGCTAATGTACCTCAAAGATTCAAACAATAAATTCCAAATCAATGTGGAGCTCACGCTGCATGAACAGCGTGAGCCACATGGAGACTATAGGGGGAAAATGGTCAAAGGTGGTGAGGTAGAAGGGAGGGGAGATGGTTTGGTTTGGGGTCTTTAGGCTAGGAAAGGAGGTAGATGGGGGAGGATTGGAGGCAAGGGAAGGGTGTAGGAGTGAAGAGGGGGTGTAGGTGGAGGCTAAGGATGGGTTGTTGGCGGCCAAGGGTGGCAAAGATGTCGGCGACGTGGCGGCAAAAGGGGCCGTCGGGGTGGACCTGGTTGAGAAGGAAGGAAAAGAGAAAGGAAAAATGGAGGGGTGAGGAGGCTTGTTTCGGCCAAAAAGGTATGGGGGTTGTAGAGGAGGTTGCAGGGTGTGGATTGGTGGTTTGGATGGCGGCAGAGGCGGCTGGACGGCGGCGAACGGAGCGGTTGTAGGTGGGCTGCCGATAAGGGAGAAAAATGGGGAGGAAAAGAAGAGGGGGAGAAGGGAAGAAGTGCAGGGGCTCGAGGAGGTGGCGTGATGGTGTAGGGCAGTAGTAGGTGGTGGCAGAAGGCGGCGCAGGGGTCAGTGCGGCAGAGTAAGCTGCGAAGGGCGGTGACGTGCAAAAATAGGGAAAACTGGGAGAAGAAGAAAGGAGAGAAGAGGGAGGTCAGGGAAGGGGAGAGACTCAAAAGATGGGGTAGGAGAGAGGCTAGAGAGATGAAGATAAGAGAAGAGGGAGAAGAGGGGGGAGGTGGCCGGTCGGTGGTAGGTCATAGGGTAGCAGGGAGGTGTCGGATGGCAGGGAGGGGAAGGGAAAGGAAAAGGGGCATGTGAGCTATGGTATAGGAGTTGGTTTGGTTCCAAATAGGAAAGAAAATGATAGGGGAGAGAGAGGGAATAGCAGGGAGGTAGGTGGTGGCCGGGCATGGCAGTTGCAGGTGGTGGCTGGCGTGCTCGAGCATGGCAGGAGGAGATGCTGGTCGGGGGTGGAAGAAGAAAGAAAGGAAGGGGTGGGGTGCGAGCGGGCGGACCGGCGCAGGAAAGAAAGGGTAGGCTGGTCGGTCCAGGGGGAGAAGGAAAGAAAGCAAAGAGTGCTGGGTTGGGTGAAGCTACACGGGAGAAGAAGATGAGGGGAAAGGGAGGAGGGCCTATGGCCCAATCGTGAGCCGGGGAAGATAGGCCAAGCTGGGCAGCCCGGAGGAAGAAAAAGAGGAAAAGAAAGAAAGGAGGAAAAAGGAGAAGGGAAGATAAAAAAGAAAAAGGAAAAAAAGGGGAGAACTTAAAATAATTTAATTTATAAAATAATAGAATTTAATATTTTTAATAATAAATTTATTTAATAATTTAATTTAATATAATTAAATATATGGGCTTAAAAAGGATACTTTTAGTAAAATATTGGTTTGGTAAAAATTATTTAAATAAAAATAGTATGATAAAATAATAAAATATTTTTTTAATTGATCAAATATTCCTATCCAAATTTATATATTCAAAAATTCATAAAATAATTAAACTAAATAATTTTAAAAGCTAATTTATTTCAAATAAAAGCTATTTATTAAACTTAGAATATGCATGTCTAGGGTAAAACTTGTTGAATAAGACATAGTAAAACATTAATCATGTAAAGTGGTCATTATTGAGCTGGACCCATACCAATCCATCGGCATAATAGTGGCCAGGTGCTAGGGTGCCCTAAAGACCAATTCATGGGCAATATAATAGTGGTTAGGTGCATTTTGCCCTATAAGTGACCGATCTACCGGCTATAATAGTGGGGGATCCCGAGCTTAATAAACCAAATCCTAATTTTGATAAGACATATAAAAGACATTAAGTACTTATAGTGGAACACCATAAGATTCGGGGCCAAACCGATCCACCGACATAATAGTGCCCAGGAGCATTTTGTCCTGGAGACCGATTCACCAACATATAATAGTGGCCAGGTGCATGTTGCCATGTAAGTGACCGATCCACCGGATATAATAGTCGGGTTTTCGTACTCGCATGGATTGATAAAGAGCATGGTGTGAAATAAGTACCAATCAGAGATTAAATAATTAGATTTTCTAGACTACAACTTGGCCTTTATTTATCTAAAATCATTGTATGATGTTGTGTTATCATGCTTGACTTATGTGCCTTTGTGTGTTGACCTTAGTGCATGGTTATCTTGCTCAGTACATAGCATACTGACCATTCGTTTCATAGGTGCTACTCATTCTCACAAGCAGAAAGCCCTTTTGACTTTGTGCAGATCGGTGATTCTATTTTTTATGCCTTCGATATTTATGAGGCATTGGGAGAGGCTGAATGTTGAGCATGGACTTGGTATGGAGATCGAGAGTGGCGTGGCCGAACTTCCTCCTTTTGTTCTTCCATTTTGTATTGAATTTTCTAGGCTTAACTTTTATCATTTTGTAGACTTTGCTCCTTTTAAGGAATCTTAACTATGTACTCTGGATTGTAACTCTTTTTCAGGCACTCTGATTTCTATCTTATAACTATTTTAAATGTTTATTGAATGGCGGGGGGCGGGCTTGTACTGATCACGGCGGTAAAATCCCTAAAATTCACAAGTTTTGATTTAACTACTTTTGCTAAATCTTACAAAAAACGAAATTTTTCAGTAGTGAATTTTGAGGTATTACAAATATACTCAAATTTCAAGGCCTAACTCTAACGTCTTGCATATGTAATAATAACCCTATCTCAAAAGTTGCCTGCTCAAGCTTATAAGCTCTAATTTCACAAATCCATCATAACTCTTCCTATAGGACCCAAACAATTACCATATTTAATATATGTTCCCAAAATACTAATATTGACAGCATATTAGGATTTTGTAGCATAAATTTACCATTTCACCCATGAAATAATAGCCTTCTAGTTTTAGGGTTACTATTTTTAAATCAACCATTTTTCATACATTACCAAACTTAGATCATTCTCAACTACTCTAACCACTTCATATAAATTCCTGAGTAGACTTCATATGATATAACACCTTAAAATACCATAATCCTCATTTTTAACCCACATTGACCAAATATCTGTATCGATAGTAAAACACTTATTTGATGTAAATCTTATATGGTTGGTAACATTATCCTCCAATCCGCATTTTTCTCTATAGACCTTATCATAATACATTTATTTGCCACATAATCTTTACTTACTATCATATGGTATCAAATGTATGCCATAGCATTAACAAAATACATTTATTTACATAATAACAACAAGATGATATGATACAAAATATGTATAACACTTAGCAAACAAAATCCTAGACTATGAAAAGTATCCTTATAAAAAAATTGGCTCTGGGAACTTTGGGAAAATAACCTAAGAAATCAAATAACAAAACACAATTAGGATTAAACCCATATAGCTTAGGAATGTTAAAGAAAAAGGAAGGAAGGAAGAAAGAAGAGAAAAAGAATCAAAACAAACCAAAAAACTTGCATAACTAAAGATAGGAGGGACAATAAGTTGTGTCAAGCTAAGGTTGATAACCCCAACACAAGTTGCCATTGCTATGGGGTGATCAATGACCAAAGGAGCCAAAGATGGAGGGGTAGGAAATGGTGGGATAGGCTAAATTAGAGAGGTTTGCTTTGATGGAAATGGCTAAAGGTGGCGATGATGGTCTCGGTGCAAGCTGTTAAAGAACAAAGGGGAGGCAATGGTTGTGGATACCAAAATAGTCATACTAGCTATAGTTGAAGTTGCTGTAGCAAGGAGAAGGAAAAGGAAAATAGGGATTTAGTGCAGGATTCTAAAGGGGAGAGGAGTACTAGTGATTTTGATCAGTGTTTAGGGGTTATCCTCAACAAGGGTGAGCGAAGGAGAGTGGGATGTTTCGGTTAGAGTTACCTAAGGTGGCTTTTTGTGATGGTTTTCAAGGTATCAAGGAGGAGGTGAAGCAACAAAAAGATGGTGGTTTGGTTTATAGAATCTAATGTGTGAGAAGAGATGTGGTAAGAGCATTAAATGCTTGGTTTATAAACACACACACACACTTGTACACGGAGATAGGGGTTATCTGCAAAAAATTTTAACAAATACCCTTAAGCTGAATAGGGAGAGTTAGTGGGTAGAGTGCAGGCTTGGTAGGGGAAAGTCATTCATGTAAGGGGAGAGAAGAGAATAAGGAAAAAAGTACGAAGTAAAAGGAGAAGAAAAACAAAAACAAAAGGAGAAAAGTGAAGTGGTGTTGTGGGTTTAGTTTAAAAATAATTTAGGTCTGGGTATTATCATAATTAAATTAAATGATTATCTTAAATTAGGTTTACATTAGAAAAGATATTGGTAACTTGAAATAAAAATTAGGGTTAAGCTAATATTTAGCTTATTAAGGTAAGATAGAAAAATAAATTCCTAGAAGTTAGAATTACATTACGATAGTAATTACTTGCAGTAGGGTTAGGTAAAATTCTGGGTATAACATCATTACCCCTTTAAAAGAGACTTCATCCCTTAAGTCAAGAAGTCGAGGCAATAACTCAATCGAGGACTACACCCTTGAAAAATAGGAACCCTGAAATCTAACACACTTATACCAAAGAGCTGAAGATGTAACTTGCACATATCCTTCTCTGTCTCCTAGATCACCTCCTCTACTTCGTGTTGGCTCTAAAGAATCTTCACAATTGGGATTGAACCCATTTGATTTTGTCAAATCTTAGTGTCGAGAATCCATGAAGGTCTCTCCTTATAGGATAACGAGTTATCGAGTTCAACCTCATTTGGTTTGATCATGCATCGATCGTTGGCGTACTTCCTTAGTTGGCGATGTGGAAGAATTTATAAATTTGGGACAACTTTGGTGGTATGCAACCTTGCCAACCTTACCAAGAATCTTATAGGCATCAATGTACCTCAGGTCCCTTCCAACCAAACTTGTGTACCCCTGGTGGGTGAAACCCTCAACAAAACTCTTTGATCTACGTAACTCTTTGGAGACTCTGAGATACTATTATCCTACCTTAGATCAACCAAACTTGCTGAGTCATCTCCTCAATCATCTTTGGTCCAAGTATTATAGTCTTGTTGATGTCGCTCTAACATAAAGGTGTTTGACACTTACAACCATATAGTGTCAAAAAGGGTGCCATCCTTATGTGAGCTTGATGACCATTGTTGCATGAGAACTCAACCAAATGTAGACGCTTATCCTAATAGCCTCAAAAATTCAAACCACAAGCTTAGAACATATCCCCGAGTGTATTAATAGTCCTCTCTGTTTACCAATCCATATCTAGGTGGAAGGAGGTACTCATCCTAAATCTCGTACCCATAGCTTCCTACAACTTCACTCAGAAGTGCGAAAGAAACCTCAAATCCCAATAAGAGAGTATTTTGGTAGATATATTGTGCCTACTCATCATAAACCTCACATATGCATCAACCAACTGATCCTTACTCCAAGTCAACTTCATCATCACAAACACAATTGATTTTGTTAACCTATTGACGATCACCCAGATCGCTCCAAGTCTTTGGTATCCCACTCACAAAATCCATCAAGATGGATTCCCACTTTCATCCAATAACATCTAAATGTTGAACTAACCATGAAGGATTCTGGTGCTCGAACTTGACCTTCTGGCAGTTCATACATTTAGATCAAATCTTTGCTACCTCTCGCTTCATGCGAAGCCCATGATATACAACTTATCCCCACCTCGGTAGGTGGAATACAGAGTATAGTGACATTCTTTTAAAATCCGATCCTTCAACTTAGCACAACTCTATGGTATACACCATTGAACTTTATAACAAATGCTACCATCCTCGTGAATCCATAAACCCTTAGCTCAACCATCCTGAATCTTCCACCAAATCCTCTTGAGCTTAACATCCTAATGTTGCCTCACTCGAATCTCGTCATAAATAGTTGGCACAAAAGTCAATGCACATATCCAAACCTTTAAGTCATCATGCTAGGTTATATCTGTAATACCCATGTATTTATTAAATCCAAATTTATTAAGTTTAATGATTTTATTTGCATAATTTGATGTAAACAATTAATTATTTTAATTTCGATTCGTTTTATGGATTTATCGATGTTTCTGAATTCATATTTGAATTTAATTAATCATTGTCGTTGCGAACCATTCTAGATAAATTCATTCACGACCATGATTTTATTATATTCTTATGATTTCAATTTTCAGTTAAAAATATGTATTCCCTTCCTTATTGTATTTTTGATTTTTAATATTTTAGATTCGTTCTCGATTATAACTTCGTTGTGTGATTACGCATTTATTTTGGAGTTATATTTCGTTAACGAAATATATTATTTAAATTATGGAATTTCTGTTTTAAATAACTAAATTCATTTTAATAATTTTATCTGTAGAACATATTTCCGACTTTAAATTTATTCATTTTCAGAAATCGTTAATATTTTTGGGAAGTTTTAAAATAAAAAGGTTTTTCAGAGATTATTTATGAATTTATTTCCGAAATTAATTTTCTTCTATTTTATGCTTTTTGATTTACAAAAAACCGATTTCGGAAATTATTTAAATTAATCTCGGTTTATTCGAATTTGACTTAAATATTTTATTATATACTTTTAAATAATTTTTCGCGGTCTTATAATATATTTTAGTAAATAATATAAATTTTTACGTTCATTGGTAAATTCTTCTAAAAATGTTTCCAAAATTCTCTTTCCCTTTCCCGACTCCCTGCCCTCTGCTCTCGTGACCCAGCCTCCCTCACCGCCTCTTCTCCCCAGCTCCTCCCTACTCCGGCCAACCTCGCCAGCCACCGCCGGCCACAACCTACACAATAGCTGAAGCAGCACAGCAGCAACCACCAAAGCAGTGCGGGAGCAGCAGCAGCAGCAGTGAGCCTCGTTGACCACCGGCAAGCCACCCCCAGCATCTGACAAAGATTCTCCGACCTTCTCTTGTCCCGATTTGTGTTGGTTTCGTTTGGTATAAATTTCTAAAAACCCTAATATTAATTTGATTAATTGGGTATGAATTAGCTTATGAAAAGCTAAATTGATTGTTTGATTATGTATATATGTGTTGTAAGAATGATTTGGATAGGTTAATTGTACTGTTATGTTGGAATTTTGGAAAATTGGATTTTTGGTCGGGTTATGCCCAAATTTTTTTCGGATTTGCCCGATTTGGCGATTTTGGATGAATTGATTATACATTATATTTTTAAATGTATTTAATTTCATATCGGAAGTGTTGATTTGGGAAAATTGTGCATAATTGATCGGAATTGAATTTTTAGGTCAAAACTCTTGCATATTTATATTAGAACATATTTAATTACATTGGGTATATTTTAGCAATTTATTCAACCGACTATACAATTTATATTAGAACATATTTAATTACATTTTCGAATATATATATTTTAGCAAGAATCGATCAGATTTGCGTTCCGGGCTCAAAAACCCTAATTGTGCTAAATTGGGTATTTCTTTTATTGATTTTGATCAATTGATTATATGATATGTTATAAAATGTGTTTAATTGCATTTCTAAACATTCAATTTAATTTAATTAATAGAATTCAACCAAATTGTATTTTTGGGCCTAAAACCCTAGATTTTAAATAAACTTATGAAATTGATCATTTGGATAGTTGTTTTTCTAAAAATTGAATTTATAGAAATAGTTGAAATGGTCTTAATTTCATTCTAACACTTTTAATGGGAATTAATTTATTTGGATTATTTGAGTTTGTGCCTTGGGTTGTGAAACCCTAATTTTGGAAACCGATAGTCGTAAATTGGCTACTCGGAAGATTGTTTTTGTTGAAGTTGATTATCTATACTTATTTAAAATTTATTTGATCGTACTGTTAATCTATCAAATTGAGATAATAAAAGTTAATTAGTTGGTTCGTAGTTCGGGCATTAAAAACCCTGATTTTCGGAGATGGTTTTATGAAATTGATAATGATATGCTTCTTTTCCTAATTGATTTTCGGCTTTGATTTTAAGTCATTTGAATTACGTTTTTACCCTTATCGGGTTGGATTTGGTTCTATACAAAGGGTTGGTTTGTCTTCTGGGTTGTAAAACCTAACTAGTGAATCATTTTCGAAAAAAATAACTTATCTTCTATCGTCATTTCCCTAGCTTCCAAATCAATTTAAAATACTTTAAGTGATATGTATTTAAACCGATTTGAGTAATATTTAACCTTAAATCTTAATAGAGCTATGCTCTTGAGTCCTAGGTTTTGGACACGTTTTCCAAGAAAAATTGTTTGTGTCTCTTTGTGTTGATTTAATTATAATAATTGAATTATTGATCGATATGATAGTTTCTAACTTAGTTTTCGATTTCTATTGGCAATTTAGGAAAGCTTTATTGTGGATCCTCGAGCTAGTGAGATCTCTCTCCCTCTTATCTCGCTTAGCTAGCTTCGGATTTAGGTAAGTCTCTCCTTACCTCCACTTATGGGTATTTCGTAAGGATGTGGCTAAAAACAACTATGTGTGTGCCCTGTGTAGCATGTGTTATGCCATGTTGTGTACTTTATGTTCTTAATGACTAATTACTTGTAGCACAGCTTGGAGTTAAGGTATGCTTATATGAATTCCTTATGACATGTATGTAATGATTGTTGTGTTGTGTTTATGATATTTTATGACGTGACCCTCTAGGACATGCTTGCTAGGATATTAATAATATGATGTGGGGTGAAAGGATAAAATAGGGGAAAATGTGGAAGTAAGAACAATTAAGGAATAGTAGAGTAATGGGTTAAGAGTGGAAATTTAATATACGAGCGATGAGTATGGGTACCATGGGAAGTAAGTAATGTTAGGTGAAAAGTAGAGAGATTACTTGTGGGGGAAGAAATGTGCTAGGGTTTGGAGTGGCCAACTAGAGTTTTCGACCACCTACGAAATCAATGAGTAAAGTGATATGATTTGGGATTGAACCTAAATGAGATGAGGTGTTTGACGATAAATGAATTAATGGTAGTGAAGTAAGACGAAGTTGGGTCACATAGGTCCAATTAGGGTTTCAAGGGAAACCCTAGAGGCTAATATCAGGTGGAGTTTGATGTCATGAGGTGTTGGGCCTTAACCCACACCCTTAGGAGTTGGTTTTCATTATGTGTAAGTGTAAAGGGGAATGGATATCGAAGTGTGATAAGCGGAGCAAGAGTCCCAAGATATGGGACGAGCCCTCCTGGGAGGATAAGTGTGGATATAGTTAGCCATGCATGTCAAGGGTAAAATACTTTTAAATAAGATATGTTAAGACACTAATCACTTAAAGAGAAGATGTTGAGCCAGACCTAGACCGGTCCACCGGCGAATAATAGTGGCTAAGGCCGGGGTGCCCTACATTACTAGTCCACCAGCTATAATAGTGGTCAGGTGCGTTTTGCCCTGCATGACCGATCTACCAGCTATAATAGTGGAAGATTCCGTGCTCAACAAACCGAACGTAATAATGATAAGACATGGGAAAGACACAAAGTAATTACAGTGAAACTTCATGTGAGTTGGGGCCAGACCGGTCCACTAGCGAATAATAGTGGCCAGGAGCGTTTTGCCCTGCATGATCGATCCACCGGCTATAATAGTGGTCAGGCGTGTTTTGCTCTGCATGACCGGTCCACCAGCTATAATGGTGGGGTTCTCGCACTCACATGAATTGATCTTCTATGATGTGAATCGACTATATTTACCAGAGATCTAAAGAATGAGTCTACCCGGACCATAGCCGGCCTTATTACTACATGCGGCTTATGTGATTGTGGCCATGTAATATGGACTATTCCTACCTGAGGCGCATGAGCGACTTTATATTTCGGTCATCCCACGCTTACATGTTTAAATAGGATGTTACATATGTTTCGTATGTTATTATATGTGTATGGTAGGACTTATGATGTTGGTATTGAGTATGCATAATATTGTATCAACGTAATGCACAATGATTCAATATGCACTTGATGTTATAGTTTACATCTCTCCCATAAGATAGGGTACTGGGATTTACTCAGTATTGGACCCGTATTGATACTACTTTGGTTGAATGGGTCTTGTGATGATCCACTGATGGTGGGGAGCAGACCTCTTGTGCAGGTTTGAGATCGGATATTGTATTTGGGTGGAAGGCTTGGTTTGAGAGAGTAGGCAATCCGAAATTTGATCCATCAGAAATTGTCTTGTTTGATTGTATTTATTTTTGAAAGTTTCAAGTGCTATATTTAAAATTTGACGGGTGTTGTAATTGACTTTTAATTCCTCATACTCTGATAAGCTTTTAAAATTCGGATTTATTTCACAAGTTCCGCTGATTCATTCAGCGATGATTTTATTCAGTGAAAATATTCACTTGACATCTGCCTGTGGATATCTCCTTGTGGGAGTTTATCCTCACGGTATAGATGTTTGAAATTCTGTTTGATAGGTTTAGCCTTGCATCTAGCATGAGATAGATGGTAGACATTTATCTTGTGTTAGATGTGGCGATAACATTCCCCAAATACTATTTTAGCTTCCACTTTATTCTTTCAATTTTTTTTTCAGGACTGAATTTTGGGGGCGTTACAATATCTATCCCAATCTCACCAAGCTCCTCTAGCTATTAATAGCAACTGCTCAAGCACTAAAGCATGAGCAACAACATTGGCGTTACCTTCATGGTAGGTCAACTCGATGTCATAGTCCTTCACTAACTCTAATCATCTTCTCTGCCTCTTATTCGTCTCCTTCTGAGTGCATACATACTTGAGGCTCTTATGGTTGGTGTAGAATCTGCATTGTGCCCTATAGAGATTATTCCTCCAAATCTTTAGCACGAACATGACTGCTGCCAACTCTAAGTCATGGGTTGGATAATTTTGCTCATGCTACTTTAATTGATGAGAGAATTAAGCCACTACCTTACCATGTGACATCAATATTCAACCTAGCCCATGCTTTAACACATTGTTGTATACCTCAAACCTTTCTGATCCTAATGATAGAGTTAAGATTGGTGTTAGTGTCAACCTCTGCTTCAACTCCTAAAATGCTCCGTCACATGCATCATCCCACTAAAACATTGTTGTCTTCTTTAGAAGGTTCGTCAAGGGATGTGCTACATTTGAGAAGTCCTAAAAATGTATAGGTAATATCTAGTTAAACCTAAGAAACTATGTACCTCGGAGATGCTAGTGCATGCCTTCCACTCTTCTTTCTAACACCACGTGACTAAAAAATACAACTTCTCAAACCCAAAACTCACACTTAGAGAGCTTAGCACACAACTTATGCTCTCTAAGTAGGGACAAAATTATACGTAGGTGCTGCTCATGATCCTCTCCATTCCGAGAGTAAACTAAAATATCATCTATAAGAACCACAACTAATTGATCAATGAATGAATGAAAAATTCTTGTCATCAAGTCTATAATGATGGCAGGCATATTGGTAGTAGCTCAAAAGGCATCACCATAAATTCATAGTGCTCATACTATGTTCTAAAGGCCATCTTTATGATGTCTACCTCGGCGACATACAACTGATGATATCCTAACCTCAAGTTAGTATTTGAAACATCGAAGCACCCAACAGTTGGTCAAACAAGTCATTAATATTTGGAAGCGGATAGTGGTTCTTCATCGTCATCTAAGTCAGACCCTAATAGTCGATATAGTGAGGAAGGCTCCCATACTTTTTTCTTACAACAGGTGTTGTCCATGGAGACACACTCAGGCGAATGTACCTATGAGCCAACAAGTCTTCCAACTGAGCCTTTAACTCCCTCAATTCTACTAGTATTATCTAATAGGGCACCTTTGAGATAGACTTGCCCCTCGGTACCAACTGAATAGTGATGTCTATTTCACATACCAATGACATACCTAGAATTTCCTTTAGAAAATTGTTTAAAAACTCTCAAGAAGCCAAAATATCCTCCAATGTTGACACGTCCTTATCTAGCACTTGAACCCCACCCAAATACATAGGGTAACCTTTTTGCACCAAAGAATATAACGTTTAAGTGGATACAACCAGCATTGCAAGTTCAAACTTACATCTCTGGTAGTTGACCCTTGCCCCCCGAGGTCTCCACAACATAAATAGCTCATGTGAACAATCTATCACTGAATTTTATCTTCCCAATATATCCATCCCTAAGATAACATTGGAATCATGAAGGTTCATCTCAACTAAGTATAATAGGAATTCTACCCCACTTGTTCCTAAGACCCCAAATCTAACCACACATAAGATGGTAGTAATGATAAAGAACATGTCAATAACCAAATATAAATACCTATTAGCCTTTGCCTGAAGTTCAGGTGCCCACTCGACTATCCTCCTTGTTATCTTCCATGATACCCTTTGGAACTTTAGGCCTATCCTCCTCCTTGAGGAAATGGGTGAGGCCCTTACCGTATCCCCTTAGATTTCCCTAGGATGAATAGTGGCTTGGGTAGGTGCCTTCTACTACTACTACTATCGTTGGTACGATTGTTGCTAAGGTACCAGTAGTCCCTACTATTGGTACTGACCCTACTAACGTTGACACTCAAATAACTGGTGGCCCAGCCAACCACATGTCCTGCATTAAATAAGGTGCCCCGATAGTCTCTCCCCGAATAATCTCATCCACAAAATTGACACAACAAGTACCTCGACAGACCAAAAATTTGTTATGGCTGCTCGTCTAACCCTATTATCAGAACTGATCTCCCTAAGTCTGGATCTGACCCTACTGCTAAAGTCCTATATTTTTGCCTCCTTGGAACTCAATTTTACATTTAAAACTCTATATCTATAGATTTCTCTTACCCAAAATGGAATCTTTCTCCTAAACTAGTGCAGTGGCTACACACATTTGTTTGTATCGCACGACAAAGTCCTAGAAATCCACAACACATGTCATCCTCTGGATGCCAAAATGGAGCCCCTACTCAAACTAATAGACCACCATGGACTCACTTGCTACTATAAACCATGTGTGATACTACTTCACAGTCATGTTTCCCTAAGTCAATTATATGAGCATCTTCAACTTATCCCTCTTAAGCTTAGGGTAAAACTAATGATGGATTGCCGACTTGAAGTCCTCCCAAAGCATCAGTGGCCCTCCCTATGCATAACAACTCACCAAACGGGTGTCGATGCCTCCTTACAAGAAGAAACCTAAAGTGCTTGCCCTCTTAGGAAGTGGGTAGTCAACTGCCTTATACATCGTATCCATATTTCAAATTCATCCCTCTATGATGACTGGGTCCTCATCACCGGTGTAAGTTGAGGGGTGATGTCTCAGAACCCTCCAAAGCTAGTCTTCTTTGATACCCTCATATGGGTAATGTGAAGGTGGTAGCAGCAGGTGAGGCTGAGGCAAGTGTGGAACAAACTCAATGAATTCCTCAAAGGTCTTCTCTAGACAACCTACTTCCTAGTTGCAAAATAACTGTGAAATGTTATGCTAAATTATTTGCAAAATAAGAAATATGTTAGGAAAATATATACCTATCTTACTAACACATAATACACATAAACACATTCAAGGGCCACCTAACATAGTTGTTCTCAATTCCTCACAAGTTAATCTGGGTTTTTGAAGAATCAAGTTTGAAAATATAAATAGACGGACAAAATTAGACGAGAGATCATCTAAAAACCAAATTTCAAATTGTAGTAATCAGAACTAAAGCTTTGATACCAAATTGTAACACCTCTATGAAAAACCTTACCAAACAAAGGGAAGCTAAGTCCAAGAAACACATAGACTTTCTTATGGTTAGTCGCTTTATTAGCATATTAGCTAGATTATCTAATGTACCCAATTTCTCCAACATAATATTGCTTACAACAACTGTACCCTAGATAAAGTTCTTGAGAAGATTGGAAGTAATGCTTATCGGCTTAAGATTCCACTGGACATGGGAAATATATCAAACACATTTAATGTGGGTGATCTACTCCCTTACCTTCATGATGAGCCCTATGTGGAAGAGGTGGAGCCCTCCCAAGACCGGGAGGATGATGCAAGGGCATCTCATAATAATACTTCACTAATTAATTTTTCTAAGTTAGGGGATCACAAAACACTCTTAACTTGGATGAAATTAATTAGCTGAATATGATAAATACGTGGAAGTACCAGCCCATGCTTGCATGGTGACACATTCAGCCCAAACACAACAAATTATGGTAGCTTATCCAACCCAAGCCCAACCAACTATGATGGCACATCAAGCCCAAGCCCAAACAGCTATTTTATAACTATTTCCAAGTATTTTGCCATTAAGAAGCCAAATCAGCCCAAGACCAAGGGTGATTTCAAAAATAGAAAAAAAAAGAGAGAAAAGAAAAAGGGGGACAAGTGGATGGTAGAGTAGGTGAAGAAAGTCAGCCAAGTCAAATCAGTCAGCCAAGAAAGCATGGGAGATGATTGATTAGGTATGGGGATGATTGAGTGACTTGTACTTTTATTTATTACCTACTTTTCAGCATGTAAGGGGCTCCATGCTGTGGTATGGCTGTCAAAATACCACACATACGCTGAGCTCATTTTAGTTATCATCCAACTAGTTCTTAGGTTGTATTAGATAATTAGATATTAAAGAATGGTTGGAATGTAACTAGGTAGGTAAAGAGGATGGGTATAATGGACTTTTTGTAATCCTGGCCGCCACTATAAATATGGGTAGTGATGCAAACCAAGGAGCTGGACTTGTTAATCATACACTTGGGGATGATGCAAATCCTTCACAAGACCCTTTGTTTCTTCCAAGTGGTCTAATTACAATACTTAGAGCTAATTCAAGAGATTTGGGCTGATTCTAAACAGACCAAGATGGGCTCAAATAATAATCAAGACTTAGTCAACATCATCAAAAAAGTTGAAGAGACTAATATTTATGCAAAAACATTTCCAACATGATCTAACCATCAAAAGACATGAATTTGATGAGTTTCAAGATATTAAAGAGAGGATTAAAACATGGTCTTGAATGGTTATGTTAAATACATAAAAATTAGTCATTTAGCTATTTATGGTTGCCTTTAGAAGTCCAAGATGATTAATAAACGTGGGAACTTGTTTATTTTGTTGTTTGTGTTGTTTTAAAGCTTTAATTATGACTTTTCCTATCCTAGGAGGGTGTTTCAAAGCTTTAGTTATGAATTTTACTATTCTAGCTTTAGTTATGACTTTTCCTATTCTAGGAGGGTGTTTTAGAGCTTCAATTATGACTTTTCCTATTCTACGTGTTTTAAAGCTTTAGTTGTGATTTTTCCTATCCTTGGAGGGTTGTTCCAAGTATATATATATGGGTATTTCAAGATGAACAAGGATATATAACCTTTTCAGAAATTATTATATTTGTGAGGTTTTGTGTTCCTCTTCATTCTTAAAAGAACTTGTAGAACTTATCAAGTTAATTTTGTGGCATTCCAATAACCAAACTTATCACCCTGATTGTTGAGAGATTCTCACGTTTTCTAGGTGTGGCGTTTCAATCCTTCGTAGTCTTGGTTTTCATCTTGTTAGGTGTTGGGTCAAGGTTCAAGCAATCTTGTCTTCACGATCTTGGGGTTCTAAACCATCGTTACTATTGGGTTTCATCACAGTTGTTGAAGGGGTTCATACCAATTTGTATCAGAGCTTTGGTTCATACCTCTAGTAAGGAAAAAATATCGTCAAAAAAAAGAAAAAGTGAAAAAAGGGTATACGATTCCGGTAAGAAAAAATCATCAAAAAAAGAGAAAAAGAAAAGGTGAAAAAAAGGTACGCGATTGTAGTAGGAAAACTTTGTTTCAATCTTGTGTCTCACCTTATTTAAGTTCTTAGCCTTTTGGTTAGTTTTGGTTGTTTCTCATTTATTTTTATCTTTTTTCAATTGATGTGGGATTATTTTGAATTAGTTTATAGACGTTCAATTAAGAACTAAAGAAGACACAAAAGAGAGGAAGAAAATAAAGGCAAAAGTGTGTGAGACCATAAGATGGTAAAATCCATTTAACGTGAAAATACAAGCACGAGTGTATCAATTCTTGAGAGAAACACGTGAGGGAGTGCTTTTGAGGATTCTAACTTTGTTTTGCAGATTTTAAATATGTCCAACAATCAAAAAGATACAACCGAAGAAGTTCAACCACCTACAGTCCCAAACCTCCAAATGCAAGCCTTGTTAGGGTAGATGGGGCATATGTTGAGGGATGAATTAGAACCTATTCATGATAGGTTGGACAAGGTAGAAGCAGAGGCTCCTAAGGAGTCGGAGTTCCATTGGTTAGGACATCAACTAGACATCCCCAATAGGCAGCAAGGTGGGCGTGTTCCTTGGCAGAATGTTGAGGAAGAGGCGGAGTCGGAGTTTGCTAAGCTATATTTGAATCGGGGCATGTTTCCGCATGGGAATGAGAATCAAGATTCTAGGATGAGTATCCTAAGGAGGGATAATGATTTGGGAAACATAAAGATTAAAATCCCATCTTTCAAGGTAAAAGTGATCCTGAAGTTTATTTGGAGTGGGAAACTAAAATGGATATGGTGTTTGATTGTCACAACTACTCGAAGATAAAGAAGGTTAAGTTAGTTGCAATTGAATTTACTGATTATGCCATTGTTTGGTGGGATCAATTACTGATTAATAGGAGAAGGAATAGAGAGCCACCTGTGGACGAAAACGCTTATGAGGAAGCGTTTGGTACCCCAACCGCTATTATAGGGGATTGTATCAAAAATTGCAGTGGTTAAATCAAGGTTCCAAAAGTGTGGAAGAATATTACAAGGAGATGGAGGTAGCTATGATCTAGGCTAATGTAGACAAGGACCGGGAAGCCACCGTGGCTAGGTTCTTACATGGTAATCATGAGATTGTGAATATAGTTGAGATGCAGCATTATGTTGAGTTGACAAATATGGTGCATCAAGCCATAAAGGTGGAGGAACAATTCAAACAAAAAGGATTGGTTAGGAGGGGACACCCTATGGCTACCAATAGCACATGGAAGACAGCTCTAAAAAGGGATGAGCATCTACAAAATAAGCCAAAATTTGAACACTCTAAGAATGTCAAACCAATGACCGCTGCTACTCTAGGTAATACCGAAACTTCAAGTTCTAAAACATGTGATATTAAGTGTTTTAAATGCTAGGGGCAGGGACACATAGCCAACTAATGTGTAAACAAAAGGGTGATGGTGATAAACGCCCAAGGAGAGCTTGAATTAGAGAATGAGGAAGAAGTAGATGATGTTGACATGCCACCTTTCGAGGATGCTGATGATGAGCAAATTGCTGTGGTTGGAGATTTATTGGTAGCAAGGCGGGTTCTCAATATGCAGGTTAAGGAGGAAGAAAGTAACCAAAGGGAGAATTTGTTTCATACTCGGTGATTTGTGAAAAACAATGTTTGTAGTGTCATTATTGATGGAGGGAGTTGCACAAATGTAGCCATCACTTATTTGGTGGAGAAATTGGCCTTAACTACCTTGAAACATCCTCACCCTTATCGGCTTCAGTGGCTAAATGAATGTGGCAAAATCAAGGTGACAAGGCAAGTATTGGTGGCATCATCCATTGGTAAATATGAAGACGAGGTGCTTTGTGTTGTGGTTACTATGCATGCAAGCCATTTACTCTTGGAAAGACAATAGCAGTATGATCAAAGGGTTACGCATGATGGATTCACAAATAGGTATTCTTTCACTCATAGTAAGCAACCTATTATTCTTGTGCCATTGAATCCAAAACAGGTCGGGGAGGACCAATTAAAGTTACAGAGATCATATGAACAAAAGAAAGAAAAAGAAATGAAGGCTGAAATTGAAAAAAAGGCAGAAAAGTATTGATCAGAGAGAAAAAGAAAGAGAAGGGATTTCGGCCATAGTGAGAGCAAGAGAGGAAAAATTCAATTACATTGCAAAAAAATGTGAGATCATGAGAGCATTATTTTCACACCAGCCCCTTATTGTACTCATGTACAAGGAGGCTCTTTTATGTACTAATGATCTCGTCGGTATTTTGCCGAGCGATATTGTTTCTCTTTTACAGGACTTTGAAGATGTCCTTCCCGAAGAGGTACCTAATGAATTACCTCTAATCTGAGGGATTGAACATTGCATCGATTCCAAACCGACCTGCTTATAGGAGTAATCTCGCGGATACCAAGGAACTTCATAGGCAAGTAGGTGAATTAATTGAGAAGGGGTATGTGCGTGAAAGCATGAGTCCTTACGTGGTTCCGGTCCTATTAGTTCCTATGAGGGATGGAACATGGAGGATGTGTGTTGACTGTCGAGCCATCAACAACATAATGGTAAAGAATCGTCATCCCATTCCTAGATTAGATGATATACAGGATGAATTACATGGTTCTTGTGTCTTTACAAATGTGGATCTTAAGAGTGGATATCATCATATTAGGATGAAGGAAGGTGATGAATGGAAAACAGCTTGTAAGACTAAATATGGTTTGTATGAGTGGTTAGTGATGCCTTTCGGTTTAACTAATGCTCTGAGCACATTTATGCGTTTGATGAACCATGTTTTGCGTGAATATATTGGCATATTTGTCGTTGTGTATTTTGATGATATCTTACTTTATAGCAAAAACTTGAAGGAACATGTGTTTACCTAAAGTTGATTATTTTAGTGAAAAGTTGATATGTAACACCCACACAAATTCCACTCAAGAAAGTTGATGGATGATGATGTTCATGTAGTATGATGGTGGACGAATAAAGGTAGGATAAAATGCAACAAATGTAACACTTAAACACTTCACAAAGATGATGTTTAAATGGATCTCAAAGAGAACTCACAAAGATGAACCCTTTGATACGAATCAAATGAAGAAAATACAAAGAATCTTCATAGAATTCAAAACCAAAGAAAAGGAACACACAAAGAATCCTTAACAATGGCCACTTTCAACTCACATAGAATTGGAAGGTTTAAACTCTCTCAAAGGAGATGATTTTTTTGAACTCAAAACCCTCTCTTTTACACATGAGAAGACCCTTATTGATAGGCCACGTGTGGCGCTTGTTCCGGCAGCTTCTACGTGTCATGATGTCGTGGCATAACGTCAAACAGGTCACCAAAACATAGGTTGACTCATCCCATAGCTTCCATGTCATTAAGGTCTTGTTTGGTTGCTTGAAATTGCATAAAACGCAACTTATGCTTTGAAATTCAAGAAAGTGTCTTGTTTGACTTTGGCACTTCCAAGAACTCAAAGAAAATCCTCAAACATGTCTCAAAACCATGTTTGGAAATGAATAAGGCCATGCTCTTGCATCAATATCCCTCTCTTGAAGAATTTGTCCTCAAATTCACAACTTTGATGAAGAAAAACAAACACCAAAGGACATATTCTTCAACATGATACTTGTCCTTGAATTCTTTGAATATCTCCTTCACATTAAAGTCATCTTTGAAAATCCTCCAATGCCTCTTAAGCCTTGACATTGGATCTTCATATGCGCACATCAATGAACATAAACTGAATGCATGGGGTGCATTATGGTTCATTTGCTTCTTCACATCACATATGTATTCATACACTTTATACACCTTTGAACTCACCACGTTTTTTTCTTCAATTTGCTTTGAATGATACAAGGGTTCCATGATAAAATTTGCTCCATAAAACACACAAGGAAACCATAGGATAATAATGCACATCATTCTCCACATAATCAACATGATGTATGTAAAAACCTGGTTGCCCTTCTTCCGCTTCAATGGTAGTAATAGCATGATTGTCTTCATCATTACATACTCAATTTTCTTCCTCATTCACGGTTTCATTTTCTTCCCTTTTAATCTCCTCAATTTCTCTTAAGGTCATAACTCTTTGATTAGGACACTCTTTAGCATTATGACCATAACCTCTATATTTAAAACATTGTCTACTTTTACCTTCAATCTCCTTAACTTTATACTTCTCCATATGTGGCTTAAGATCTTTTTCTTCCATGATAATGCTCGAATTTGATAATGCTTCATTCGACAAGGAAGAGGAAGGTTTGGAGAATAACTTAGGCATTTTTAGTTGCCTTTCAAATTTTATAGCAAGCTTGATCATATCTTCAAGTGTATCATACAGAGAAACTTCAACTTTATCTCTAATGTTGAAATTCAATCATCCAAGACATCTTGCACAATTTTGTTCTTTCCTCTCTTGTACATCACATATCAAGGATAAATTTTCAAGGTTCCTTGTATATTCTTCCACACTTGAATTCCCTTGCTTCAATGTCATCATTTTGATGAAGTTGTTTTGCTCAAATTCTCTTGGGATGGTTTTTCTCTTCATGTGCTTTTTCAATTTCTCCCATGACTTGATCTTTGGCTTGCCATCTCTTTCCCTTGATCTTTTGAGATTATCAAACCAAATTCTTGCAAATTTTCGAAGTTTAAGAGTAGCCAACTTACCTCTCATAGGATCATCATATTCTTTAAATTCAAAGATGGATTCCATGGTGTGCATCCAATATATGAATGTCTCTACATCTAACTCTCCATGAAATTATGGAAAATCAACCTTCAAACCCTTATCTTCACCATGCTCTTGCCTTCTTCTTGTTCGACTATGCATGCTTGAAGATGGACTTGAGTCTTCTTCAACATATTCAAGTTTTTTATTCAAATGACCTCCTCTTGATTCAATGGCTCACCTCACCATGCCTTCAACCCTATAATTTTGTTCTTCCATCCTATTCTCCATTTTTACTTCAAGCTTTACAAATTGAATGTTGATGGCATCAAGGATGGACTTCATAAATTCTGAATTTTCCATTGTTGCACACGCTAGGGTTTAACTCAAGGTGATCAAATGAAGTTTTGTAAATTGAGAGAAAACCAACTAATGAAAAGGAGTATTGTGAGCTAGGGTCAAGTATATCACTCAAGGAGAATTTTTTTTTATGTTTGTGTAATCTCACAACACTCAAAATAATGGAAAGTATCAACGTATATGTGTGGCATATGGAAGGAGAAAAATAAGAAAAATGGCAATCTTCAACTTTAATTGAATCTTGATGATGTTTATCAAGATCTTGATGAAGTTCTTGGTTGAAGATGTACTATAAAGGATGAATATCTTCAAACAAAGGATGAAGATGTGCCAAGGACTTATGAATGTAGGATCTTGAATGAAATCTTGATGGTAAAAGTGATTCTTGGTAGTTTCTTGAATGATTCTTGATGATTCTTGTTGAGTGGAATTTAAAGCTTAGGAAAGTGATTTACCTTAAGGAAGGATGAATCATGAGGCTTTGATACCAATTTGATATGTAACACCCACACAAATTCCACTCAAGAAAGGTGATGGATGATGATGTTCGTGTAGTATGATGGTGGACGAATAAAGGTAGGATAAAATGCAACAAATGTAACACTTAAAACACCTCACAAAGATGATGTTTAAATGTATCTCAAAGAGAACTCACAAAGATGAACCCTTTGATATGAAGAAAATACAAAGAATCTGCATAGGATTCAAAACCAAAGAAAGGAACACATAAAGAATCCTTAACAATGGGCACTTTCAACTCACATAGAACTAGAAGGTTTAAACTCTCTCAAAGGAGATGATTTATAGGCCACGTGTGGCGCTTGTTCCGGTAGCTTCTATGTGTCATGATGTCGTGACATAACGTCAAACATGTCATCAAAACATAGGTTGACTCATCCCATAGCTGCCATGTCATTAAGGTCTTATTTGGTTGCTTGAAATTGCATACAACGCAACTTATGCTTTGAAATTCAAGAAAGTGTCTTGTTTGACTTTGGCACTTCCAAGAACTCAAAGAAAATCCTCAAACATGTCTCAAAACCATGTTTGGAAATGAATAAGGCCATGCTTTTGCATCACCCTGCCTACCCACTAAACCTACCTTCCTTATCCTTATAAGTTGAGTGTGTGTGTGTGTGTCTCCCCACGTCTCTCTCTAGCTCATTTATTGCCTCACCTAACTCCCTTAACCTAAATTTTTTTAGAACAAACCATCCTCAGTTGCTATTCCTTGTCCTAGTCCCCTCTTGCTCTGTTCATTGCACTACCACCATCAAATCCACTCATCACCACCAACCACAAACACCACCATTATCCTATAAAATCAAACACCATTATCACCCCATATTTTCTCATCATGGTCACCCAACAACCACCACCCCAAACCCATCCCTTTACCTTCTCTCTATTATACTTTGTTTCATTTTTGCTAAGGTGCACAACCATGTCCCCTATATGCCCTAATCATGCTCCCTCAAACAACTAATGTATATAGGAATATGGACTTATGGTTTAGGTGGTTTTATGATTCAATTATGGTTATTTAAGGATTTTGATGGTTATAAAATGATGAATATATTATGATGATGATTCAAAAATGTAGAGTTAATGATGATGATGCTCGAATGATGAAGGTTTTGGAATGGTTTGGTTTATGGGCTAGGGTTAAGGTTTACGAATAGGGTTTAGTAGAGATACGAACATTATGATGGTGAAAAATTGAAAAGATGATAATTTGATGATTAAAATTTTGAATTTAAGATGATTAGATTATATTTAGCTAATAATAATATTATTATCTTAGGTATGGAAATAGAAAGAATTAAGTGAGAAAAATAAGTTATAGATGAGTGTTAAAGATGATGATGATGGCGATTGAATGTGGTGATTAGGTTGGTGTGCATTTTTGTGGAGGTTTAGAATGATAGATCATAATCTCTAATTCACACAGATAGAGTGATTAAGGATGTTAATAATAATAACTCACACAAAATTGATTAAAATTGGAAAGAACTTAGACTAAATTCAATTAAGTAAAAATTTACAACTTTTATCAAATTTTGTCTCCCCTTTTGTTTTATGTGTTTTATGGTTTTTATATCCATTGTACCTCCCTAATATTACAAGATAATTCCCCTAAAAATCTAATAAAATTGACTTATAAAGGCATGGCTTGTTCCTTACTCTAAACACAACTTATAAGATAGAGTAAGATAACCCTAATAGATAGAATTAAGTTACTTTTTGACTAATTCAGCCTCCCCAATCCTATAGCTAATATCAACGTGATAATAAATAATATTACAAGTCCAAAGTGTCAATTATAGTCTTCTCATAAAGATACCACATTCATCCCTTCCTGCAACACATTTATGCCCTCCATGCATATCATGCACATGTCTCTATCGCTAGTAATTTGTTTTGTAAGTTTTGTCTATAACTAGTAATATGATAATTTTTGAAAATGTTATATGTCTTATTCATCTTGAAATACCCCTATATATATACTTGGAACAACCCTCCAAGAATAGGAAAAGTCACAACTAAAGCTTTAAAATACCCTCATAGAATAGAAAAAGTCATAACTAAAGCTAGAATATGAAAAGTCATAAATATAGCTAGAATATGAAAAGTCATAAATAAAGCTAGAATACGAAAAATCATAACTAAAGCTTTTAAAATACCCTCCTAGAATAGGAAAAGTCATAATTAAAGCTTTAAAATAGCACAAACAATAAAATAAACAAGTTCCCACGTTTTTTAGGCCTCTTAGACTTCTAAAGGCAACCATTAATAGATAAATGACTAATTTTAATGTATTTCACATAACCATTCAAGACTATGTTTAAGTCCTCTATTTAATATCTTGAAACTCATGCCTTTTGATGGTTAGATCATGTTGGAAACGTTTTTGCATATATATTAGTCTCTTCAACTTCTTTGATGATGTTGACTAAGTCTTGATTATTATTTGAGCCCGTCTTGTTCTGTTTAGAATCAGCCCAAATCTCTTGGATAAGCCCATTTAGTGCTTCCTTGAAATGTTTGGCTCTAAGTCTTGTAATTGGACCACTTGGAAGAGGTAAAGGGTCTTGTGAAGGATTTGTATCGTCCCCAAGGATATGATTAACAAGTCCAGCTCCTTGGTTTAAATCACTTCTTCTTCTTGGCCATGGTGAGGAATTGGAACGCTAGCATCATCACTTGTGCTAGATCCGACCACCTCATGTTGGTGAAAATAGGGTCTTCTTCTCGGCCGTGGGGAAGTATTTGGGCATGGAGTGTTATGGTTTTGCATGAGATTCTCCAAATGCCAAGACCTCTTCTTATGTCATTTTAGAGGTTTTCAATGGCTCGGTCTCTTCTCAAGTTTTGTGCCTCTTCAAGGCTCAAGCCTCTTGGGATTTGTTCATCGCCCTTAGATTTATGTGCTAAGGCCACAAAAATAAAAAGATTAAAGAAAAATAGGCATACCTATAGAGTTGAAAGACCATTTCAATTTAATTCACTAAGCCTACGCTTTTATGGTGAATCCTTAGTTGAGGCCTAGAAATAGGCACATTTGGAAAAAAAATTTATCTGTTAAGCCTAGGCTCCTATGGTGCGATCCTCAACTGATATGTTGAGGCCAGTAAGCCTAATATTAAAAGGTTTTGTTGATCTATTTAAATCTTATCAACCAGTTTTGTAAAGGATCAAAACCTAATTTTGTCAACCACCACCAAAGTATAAAAAAAATTCATAAGTGTCGTTAACTTGAGTTTTACAAAATGTATCAACCTTGACATAAATATAGTGTCAAGATAAAACATAAACCAAGATAAGAAACTTATTCAAGATCATATCATAATATATATAAAAGGTATGAACATGATACAAGGAACATGAAGTTTTTATTATTATTATGGATTATTTTCATATGTATCATCTTCTTTTGAAATAGGCATGTTGTATATGTCTTCACTACAATAGAATTCTCCATTGGGCTTTCAAAGTTGGTCGCACTCTACCATAATTTTAAATTGAGCATAAACAATGAAGCACCATATACTTACGACTGAGATTGAAGCTATTACTCATTATGTAACAACAGATCATTCTTCATGTAGTTATCTACAGCTTCATGTGAGGGTCTCGGCTTGGCATTAGAAATAGACATCAGTCTCTAAGCATAGCCATTTAGTCTTGGCTATTTGTTTCTCTAATGACATCCCTATTTTAACATACTTGGCATCATTCCCTTGTATCTTATTATTTAAATCATCATTAAATTTATTAAGAATATTGACTTCTTAGTACTGAGATTTACTAGCCGTGAATAAATTTCAAATCTTCCCCGCATTGAAAATCCATTTCTTCTTCTCTAAAGGTAGCCAATCAATCCATTTTCCCTCCTCTTTTTAAAGGCTACCTTCCATGCTAGTAGTTTTAGCCTCCAACACCTTCAACTCTTCCCAATTAGTATTATTTTATTTTTGAAGATAATATTCTAAGGTAGTAATGTGGACCTTCAAAAAGTCTACATTAGCTAAGGTAGATTTTAGTGTGCTCTTCTTACCTTCTAGCCCAGCTACACTAGCCTCAAGTAATTCCTTTTCAGCTGTCACAATTTAGCATTCAACTTGAAGATCTTTACATTATTTCTCTATCCATAAGAATTAGTTAACACTTAATTTACATCTAAATTTTTTTTCCTTCTACATGGATGCTTGCTGTAGATGTCATCAAAATAGATACTAACTAATCACACTCCATTCCTCCCACATACAATATAAAAAAAATATGACATACCTAAAATGATAAGTTGATTTGAAGTAATATGTAGTGTTTGATGATCATGTATTCAGAGCCTTTCTTGGATTACTATTTTTTGATGATCCCATGGTGTTCTTAAGAAGATAATGAAAGAGATTCAAGAACAACATCACCGTGAAGTGTATATTCAGATTTCATTACTATTTATTCTCCGGTGCTTGAATTTGAGGTCCAATTCTTCAAGAGGGGGAGAATTATGCTAGCACATCCTTGTTTTTGCATCTAAACATATTTCTTGAATATGTTTTAAAGTCTTATAACACTTTGTTGAACATTAAGCCATAAATTAATAGTTTGTTCAAGAAAATGTTCCAAACACAACCTCAAATGTCATGTAAAGAGTTGGACAATGTCAAGATGAAAATTTGAAGTGTTTAGACATTGAAATTCAGCCATGAAACGTGAATACCAAGTTAACTAGGATTTAATAATTATTATATAGGGTTTTATAGTTAGTTAATATTTATTTCTAACTAATTCCCCCTATCCCAATGTGTATTACAGGGCTAATTAGCTAGTTATTTCTGTGGGTGTATGCCTATATATATGGAATTCATTCGACACTTGTATGGGGTGTTATATTGAGTAAAGAAGTAAAGTCTCTTTGTGAGCAATTAAATCTTTCAATTACTTTGTAAAGTTGACTGTTGTCTTGAGATGATTCTTTGTGTGTTCATGTCAAGATTTTATTCAATTGTTTTTTCTTATGTGAGATTTTTTTTAAGATCCTTGTAGGGGCTATCTTTGTGAGGTTCCTAGAATTTATAATTCATCATTTATCACCATCCATCTTCTATTTCATTTGAAACACTCACCATTAATTCCTTCATCATTCTTAACTTCTTTCAAAAGTATTATGATCTCTTTTAGCTAACACTAAGACTAGGGTTTCTCTAGAATATTTTAAGGTTGGAGGTTTAGACATCCTCCACGCATTTTTCCTTTCTTTTGAAGTAGCTTAGGAGGATTTTCTTTATTCTCTATGGGCGTTGGCTTGTTGGTAGTAGTGAGTTTTTTTTATAGAGAACGATTTTGAAGTTACCTTTTCTAGAATCATGGGGATAACTCTAGGTTGATTTTCCTCCTGATAAAATAATTTAAAGGATAATGATTTAAGGAAAAAAATTAGAGGATAAATTTAAAGATATGTTTATGCTAGGGGCTGATGCAAGCTAGGAAACCTAGGGGTACCTTAAAGATGGATAGTTTATAACACCATATATATGGTCATCACATAACTATTATTATCTTGGTTGTGAGCAAGAGAGTTATTACCTTTAATAGGCCACTAAATTCTACCTATACCAACCTTGGACCCCATAAACCTGAAGGATCATGAACCATACTCATCATAGTGGGGGTTTTCTAACTTGAGGGAAACTATGGTGAAATCATCTAATGGCACCTAAAAGTGCGTATGAATCTTTGAGATTGGTGATATAAATCCTAAGGAGTCCTATGAGTGGTGTGCCATATGATTCATGCGAACAAAGAGGTCTATACTCCAGTGCGTCCTCCTATTTGAAAGGATGTGGTGGATAGTGTATCAGTCATTGGCGGAGATATGCATGAGGTAAAAGGATGCTGAAAGAGAATGAATATATCAAGGAGGATGGTAGATGAGTTTGATCTTCACTCACTTAAGGGGATCTCCCAAACATGGAAGACTCTATGTCCTCTACATTCCCTTATACCTTCAACCATTAAACATACTTCTCACTCCTTCATAGTAGGTCACTTTAATCATCACTAATTCCTATAATCCCATATAATCGATGAGGCATATGGGAACCTTAATTGTAAGTGTATGGATGGTGTCAAAAGAAACATAAATGTAGGGTTTTACAAAGAAAAGGAGTATTAGGTAGAGATAGTAGTCATCTCTTTGCTCACAAAGATGAAGAAGTTGATGAATTATAAGAGTGTGCATGCAAGAAAGCCTATACTTCTCAATACATTATGTTACTCTAATACACATAGCAATAAAATGGGTATATCTTGAAAGGAAAAGGCGCATTTCCCTATATATTAGAGGAGAAAATAGTATCTAGTCATACGAGGACACCATACTAATAACACTTAATCAAGCAACATCAGGAATTATGGGAGAGGTCTCAATGGAGGATGGTATATGAGAAGAGGTAAAAGGAGAAAAATAATACTTCCCCCTTTTTTTACCTATTTCCTTTTCTCCTCTTGTGTTATAGATTGTTTATGTCCAATCATTGTACAATCGGATAGCGAAATATATAATTAGCCAAAATAACATTTAAAACTTAGCAAGAATAGGGATAGGGAGCAAAATGATAGAAAAAATAGAATGAAGGAAGAATAAGGTTCCTAATAAATTCGCTAAGTGCCACATAGCAATACTAAAGCTCAAGCAAGCCTCGAATGTCAATAATTCAGCAAATTATGACTCAAATATTAGAAATAGGATTCAAAACCCTTACCTATTCAAGATGCTTTAGCCAAAAATAATAGTAAAATTATTTCTTGATCAAATTGGAGTGTAATTTAAGTAGTTTGAAAAATTTTAGTGAAAGATTGAATGATAAATCAATAATAGAAAGCAAACCAATTTTTTTAAAGAGAGAAAGAGAAGAAAGAAAGTTTAATGGTTGGTAAGGCTATGTGTTGGTTGTTTATGAATTCTCAAAACTAATTGATTGACTTTTATAAACTAGTTTTTGAAAATTAGTTGAATAGTTCCTAAAAACTAATTGATGAGTATGGATAAACTAGTGGACTACCATCGACTGACGTTCAAATACACATAGGAGGCTTCTAGGTAATCAATTAACTAGTTTGATTTTATACTAGTTGATTAATTCCTTAAAAGTTATCAGATTTGATTTTTGGATATGCTCGATTATGTCTCATTGAGCCATAAATTAAGTCAATGCCATAATCACTAAGTCGTTGTTTTTTCCACATTAATTGAGCACAAAAAGCTCCAGCTATTGTATATTTGACCTCAGTTATAGAGAGAGTACCACTATATCATTTATTTCCATGCCAACTAATTAAGCATGCTCCTAGGAACTAACCAAAGTATTCTTCCTATCAATCTTGTTCCCCACTAACCAAAGTCTTTGGGGTATAACAACCTAAGTTATATGACCCAATTAAATACCAAGAATTATCTTAACTATACTTAAATGAGATTCCTTAGGATTGATTGCATTGAAAGTAAGAACATAAATATACGCTAAATATAATATTAGGCCTATATGTTGTAAGTAAAAGAATAGAGCTAATGAGATCTCAATATCCCTTTTGATCCACTTTTTTGACTTCTTTATCCTTGTTTATCTTATTTATTGTAGCTATGGAGGTACTATATGGTCTGCTCCCATTTATTCTAATTTTTTTGAGCAATTCCTTTGCATAATTTTCTTAGTTGAAAAATGTACCCTCTGTTTACTTAATTTGAAGACTGAGGAAATATGTCAACTCCCTAGCATGCTTATTTTGAATTCACTACACATTAACTTAGAAAAGTCCTTACCCATGAAATTTTTAGTACCAGGAAAAATAATATCATCCACATAAATTTGTGCAAGAAGCAAGTTCTTTTTGTTTTTCGATCAATTTTACCTCTTTTAAAACATAATTCTTGAATAAATTTACCCAATCTTTTATACCAAGCCCTAGGGCTTGTTTTAAATTTTATAGAGTTTTGTTGAGTTTAGAAACATGATTAGTTTTTGAAACCTCCTGAAAATAAGTTGATAGCTTAACATAAACTTCTACTTCAATAAAACCCTTTAGAAACACACTTTTTCACATATATTTGATATAAAGTAAATGGCATGGAAGAATCAAATGTAAGTAGCATAATATAACTTTGACTCTAGTTACAAAGGCAAAGGGTTCTTTGAAATTAATGGCTTCTTCTTGGTTATGCCCCTTAGAACCTAATAATGCTTTGTTTCTAACCACAATACCCCTTCATCTAGCTCATTCATCAATATCCACTTAGTCCCAATGATGGCTCTATTTTGAGGCATAGGGAATAAATCCTAAAATTAATTTCTCTCAAAAATTTTAAGCTTTTCTTGCATTTCTATAACCTAATTTTCATCATTTATATACAAGATCGTTACGGATGTTACCTATAGAAGATCGAGTAGTTAATTCTCTTGATTGATATCTAATGATGAGATTTTGAGGATGTCCATAACTATATCTCTAAGATAGTAAAATATCATCTTATTACTCATCATTTTATTAAGTAATTGTAGGATCATTATCTTCTCCCTTTTAGTGGTCTTAGGGCCATGATTCTTATTTATATATCAAGGTATTTACTTATATGGATGGACTTCTATCTTTATTGATCCAAAGTCAACCTTGGCCCATGAACTCGTGGCACTTGTTTTGGAAATCCTTGGTTTTTCCCCATTTGCTCACAAGTCAGAATCTATTACATGCCTTACTTGGGTGTGTGATTAAAGCCTTATTCGGCAAAGACCAAGCAGGTAAAAGCCCAAGGAGAGTAGTGGTTATTTTGGTCTTTTTTTAGTTTTATTTTCATGTTTTTTTATTATAATAAATAATGTAGCGGCTAGTGTGTGTGTGGGCTGCTTAAAGCCGTTGAAAGGAGAAATTTAAGGGGAGTGTTATTAGCTCTTTCAAATGGGTATTTAATCCCATTAAGAAGAGAGGCAAAAGGTGTGCTAGATTAAGGAATTGCTGTTGTTTCATTTCTATTCATTAAGAAGCATTTAATGCCTTAATGAGGGGAGTTAAAAGGGGGGCATCTCTTCAATTCTTAGTTGTTATAGCTGAACGGTTTTGGGGCTATTATTCAGCCAAACCGTTGGCTTTCTTTTGCTGTATGATATTTCCTATAAATACAAGTTTGAAGAGAGGAATAATAATTCCTGATTATTCACAATATACTTTATGGTTTTCTCTTTGCTTTGAGTTTGTTTTGAGTTCTTGTCTAAGATCCCAAAACTTTGAGTGTGCTCGAGTTTTGGTTCACTTTCGTTTTTTTATTGCTAATTACTTTCTGTCCAAATTTGAGTATTCGTTCTTGAGACTAAAATCAACTTTGTGATCTAAGGGGGTGTTTTGAGAATTACATTATTTATCATGAGTACGCTACAAAATAGAGTAAGATTGACGAAAAGCCTAATGAACAAACTCTTCAACTAACATTTTTTGTTTGTTGAAGATTCAGTAAACCTTACTATATAATGAATAGCTAATAAAGAAGCCTTCATTATGTTTAGAGTTAAACTTACCCAAGTTAATTTTCCATTGTTTAAGATAAAACCAAATGTGTGAAAGTATCCCACATTTGGTTTCGTATCTTTATCATTAGTACCCTACACACTAGAGTAAGAATGATGAAAAGCCTTATGAACAAACTCTTCTACTAACAATTTTTGTTTGTTAAAGATTCTGTTAAGCATTACTATATAATAAATAGCTAATAAAGAAGCCTTTATTATCTTTAGAGTCACCCAAGTTGCTTTTCCATTGTTTAGGGTAAAACATTTGCAACTAAATATGTGAAAGTATCCAGCATTTGGTTTTGTATCTTTATCATGAGTATCCCACACACTAGATTAATTTGATGAAAAGCCATATTTTATTTGTTGAAGATTTGGTAATCTGTACTATATAATGAATAGCTAATAAATAAGCCTTCATTATCTTTAGGGTCAAACTTACCCAATTTGCTTTTTCATTATTTAGGATAAGACATTTGCAACCAAATGTGTGAAAGTATTACACATTTGGTTTGGTTCTGTATGCTTAGAGAAATTGTATGGGGTCTTTTCCAATATAAAGCAAATGAATACCCTTTTATTACATAATTTTTCTAATAATATGAATGTGGCCAAGAAGTACTTGGGGGAGCTTGGAGCATCTTAGTATAGTCCTTGCAACTTCCTCTTAGGTCTTATTCTTCTTATCTACAATGCATTATATTGTGGACTTTGTAGAGATATGAAGTTGTGAGGGCTACCATTTGATTTCAGAAGTCAATGAATGTGACATTCTCAAAGTCCTTGCTCTTACCACTCCTTATTTTAAAGATCAATGTTCCATTTTCTACCTGAATTTCCTAGCAAGTACAAGAAGTGTATCAAAGCTAAATATTTAGTAGAAATGAATAATGGCCATGTATATCAAGAATAATCATCAACAATGGCTAGCACATATCAACAACCAGCCATGCTATGGGTCTTAGTAGGCCCAAATAGTTCCATTGCAACAAATCATGTCGCTTGGATATGGTAATAAAAATTTTGTGTTTAAACATGAATCTGTGTTTTTTTCCTTATTAATATGCATAAGATAATATATCTTTTTCAAAGCTTAACTTTGGAAGATCACAAACTAAGTTATTTCTAGCTAATTTGTTTAGCAGATACATTCTACCATGTGTTATTCTTTTATACCATGAACATGACCATGCATCATTATCTATGGTACTCATGTATACATTATGCAATTTGATTGATTTCACATCAAGCATTTAGACATTATTTGTAACACCCCCATTTTTCAAAACCAATTGACTAGAAAAATAAGAAAAATATATGCGAAAGCTAAATATAATGAAGGTATTACCGCCACAACTAGTGTAAGTAGACACCACTATTCTGCTTACACTAGCTGCTAAGGCTAAAGAAAATAAGAAAACACACAAAATATATTTATGAATTCAAACCAATCGAACAAAAAATGTTCCTACAATTGAAACTATGAAAATATTCTACTAAAATTAGTATGATCAATAAAACTCTGAAAATTACCACCACTCTCAATATTCCCCGTCATGCATGCCATCAACACATTGAGTAAATTCATACCCAACTTGCACTAGACTGTCTGCTCAACATGTATATAATGGGTCATCACAGCCCCGTTTAAAACACGTAACAAGTTAGGGGAACAACTAAGTAACAAGTTAGTACAATGGAATATTATATAGACATGTATATATGCAACGAATCACATAAGAAAACCAAATGTGAATAGATGAATATGCAAATATTAATCTTTAATTTAGGTGATCACAACCTCCAATTATTTATGTGGGTAAATCAACTAGGGGGTCACCTGACCATCCCAGAGGATAAAGTCTAAAGGGGAAAACAAAAGTTCGAAGACCTACTACCAACCACAGGAGGGTTAGAAATCACATTTGGGTCATCCTAGTGAACATAGTCTAAAGGGGATAACAAAAGTCCGAAAACCTACCACTTCGGTCATCCTATCCTTAAGTGTGCACACCCCCTAATAGGGTCCGGATAAGCCTTTAGAGTAGACGAGGAGCCTTAACCAGACACAGTTGACAAATAAATAAATATCTACAATAGAAAAGAGAAAGGTTATTACCGATCCCCAACTTCAGGAGGCCAAACTTGAAGGACCCAAAGCCCACTTTATGTTTCACTTTAAGTTATAGTATTTTAATTAAGTAAAGTCACACAATCCACCATATAAACTTCACTTTATCCACTTTTCATAATAGGTAACTTTTTCAAATTACATAGAAATATACCCACTTGGAGTCACCACTCAATCCACCAGTTGGATTAGAACAGAATAAAAATAATTATCCAACCAGCACTTCAAATAAATAAATAAATAATAGTCAACGTTTCTTAGGGTCCAATTATACGCTAACATAAATAAATAAAAACGTAATCTAGTCATATAAGATATGAACATTGTGATATATGCATAATCAAGAAACACTTGTATAAAATCAACTCTTTACAGCTAGCACATCAAATAAATAACACAACTATAAAATTATAATATTTACGTGAAATTCATCAAGAACCCATATTTATATTAAATTCATAATAAAAATATAATATCACCCATGGGCCTAATTATATAACAACATATATATTTGCGTAAGGTCACATAGCCCGATAAGACCATTATATCAAAAAGTACATAATTAAAATATGCATGAACGCACATACATACATACATACATATATATATCTACACATAAAGGTTGAAAGTAATGTTACCTGGAATGCGATTTGATCATAAATGCTGACTATTCATTGGACTTTCATCAGTTAGATTAGAAGAATGGATGGTTACTCTATATAAAACCACTCTCTTTTTTGTTGCTATATTTTTCCTTGTGTGCAGCTACTATATGACTTACAAGAAGTTAACCATATATTTATAATAATGGGAGTCGGCTAGGGTTACGGGAGAAGTGTAACTTATCCTTAGAGAATTCTAGAAGTGGCTAATTAATTAAAAAGGCCCATTTACTAATAATCCATTAAATTGTGTAATAACACTACTTAATTTATGGGAGAAGTGCAACTTATCTTTAGAGAATTCTAGAAGTGTCAAATTAATTAAAATGGCGCATTTACTAATAACCCATTAAATTGTGTAACAACACTCCTTAATTTACAGGAGAAGTGTAATTTATCTTTAGAGAATTCTAGAAGTGGCTAATTAATTAAAAAGGACCATTTACTAATAACATTACTTAATTAAACTCTATTAGCAACCTATTAATTAATCACTATATATATACGTAATAAAATACTATAATTTAAATCTTTGTCATTTAACTATTACAGCTATCGAAAACTTAGTCTTATCATTCAAATAATAAACATATATATAAGTTCCCTTATATATCTTATTATCGTTGCCGACTTTGTATTATTATTATTATTATTATCATTATCATCATCATCATTATTATTATTCAAAATTGTGGGGTATTACATTATTAATTCCTAAGCATACCAATCATATGGATTTTTCTACCCCATTTGAAATCATACATAGAGATTTAAAGAATTTAAATAATTTTTTTTATCATAAAGGTGGATCATGCTAATCAAGTTATATGGTTAAGGTCATTAACCAAATACACTTTATGAGTAAAAGGTTTAAAGTCACCAATACTAATGCTACTAAGTCTAATTATATTACCTTATGAATTGTCACCAAAATTAACTCTTCCTTTAGTATATAGGATGTAAACTTAGAGGACCTTGTTCGATCACCCGCCATGTGTCTCATACACCCACTATATAGGAACCATTGGGTCCTTAATGGGTCAGTAACTAATCATTAAAGGATGGTCCCCTTAGGCACCCAAACCTTCTTAAGGGGTTATTACTTCTAATAACATTAGAAGATGACTATGTTTCCCACATATATCACTTGCAATGTGGATAGGAGAAGAATAATATGGGTGTGCCTTGGAGGCATTCACAAATTTTTTTAATGGTTTAGTTTTTCATATATTTCTTGTCACCATAACCTAAACCCTCACGGTTCTTAGAATACCATTGAACACCTAACGAAAAGTTTAAGCCTTCTTCACCTTTAGTGAAGTTGTAGGTTATCTTAAACAAAATTTTCATATTTGACTTAGAGATCAATCAATTTTGTTCCTTTTCAGTCCATCTTCGCTTTATGATCACAAGTTATAAATTTATTATATTTTTGTTCAAGCTGATATTAAGGTGAAACATGTGAGATTCAATAAGAACATTTTCTTTTAAAATATTATTATACTTATCATTTGGGTGACCATAAAGTTTTTATATATTATCGTTTTGTTTTGCTATCCTATCATTTTCACATAGGGCGTCAAGTAAAAAATATAGTAGTTCATCATAAGAATAAAGAGGGCTAGATTGTCCTCATCATTTTCTTCATTCCTTTTAAAGCTATTTATGGATGTCGAGGTAGATGGTTCATCTACTAATGCCACAAAACATATGTTTTCTACTCTTCTTCATTAGATGGTTCTCCCTCACTTTAGCCAAAAGTGGCGATATATATTTTATTGGAATTTGTTTTCCTTCATTGTTATTATCATTATTGTTTTCTTTCCTTCCAACCATTTGTTTTTCTATCTTATTCCATAATTCATAGAAATCCTAGATGACATGATCTCTTTATTCACAATGATGACACTTGATTCTAGCATATGATTTGGACTCTTATCTTATTAAATATCTTGTAACTTATCTTCCATATCTTCCTCCCATAACCCTTCTTTATCTTAAGAACTTATTAAACTTAGTACTAATAAGCACCACTTCTTCATTATCTATGGGAACTTTAATATCATCAACATCCTCCCTTTCTTTTTCATCTCTTTAATGATAATTTCTAGTGTCTCGAAGGATGTGGAAGCTTTCATTGCAAGTGGATTCTTGTTCTTTTCTTCCACTGCATCATCTATCTTTAACTCATGGATTAATAGGTTCTTTAATAGTGCATCATCCATTATAATTGTGGTAAGATCCTTAATCTCTACAATTGGGGTTATCCTTGGTCCTTATTCCTTAGACAAAGCTTGTAATCATTTCCTTAGTTGCTCCTTTTTTGTTATACATCTTCCTAAAGCCTTCAAATGATTGAAAATGGTAGTGAAGTGGTTACTATAGGAAGTAATGGACTTTTCTTGCTTCATTAGAATAATTTGTATTCTCTAATTTGAAGAGGGATTTGTTATTGTTGAACTAGGCATGTTCCCTCTTGTGTTTACCACAAGCATGTCCCATACTTTTTACAGTCACAAATGATTGGATTCTTGGGTTTTTTTCTTTCTCTTAGGCTTCATTCATGAATCATAATAGCCTTATCATTGAGTTTAAGTGATATGAACCCCATCAACAACTGTAATGAAACCCAATAGCAACGATGGTTTTGAACCCCAAGATCAAGAAGACAAGATTGCTTGAGCCTTGACCCAACACCTAACAAAATGAAAACCAAGACTGCGAAGGATTGAAACGCCACACCTAAAAAATGTGAGAATCTCTAAACAATCAGGGTGATAAGTTTATGTTGTTTGAACACCACAAGATTAACTTGACAAGTTCTACAAGTTCTTTTAAGAACAAAGAGGAACACAAAACCTCACAAATATGATAATTTCTAAAAATGTTATAGATCCTTATTCATTTCAAAATACCCATATATATACTTGGAAACACCCTCCAAGAATAGGAAAAGTCACAAATAAAGCTTTAAAACACCTTCCAATAATAGGAAAATTCATAACTAAAGCTAGAATAGGAAAAGTCATAACTAAAGCTTTAAAACACCCTCCTAGAATAGGAAAGGTCATAACTAAACACAGAATAGGAAAATTCATAACTAAACACCCTCCTAGAATAGGAAAAGTCATAAGTAAAGCTTTAAAATAGCATATAAATAACAAAATAAACAAGTTCCCACGTTTTTTAAGCCTCTTGGACTTCTAAAGGCAACCATAAATAGCTAAATGACTAATTTGAATGTATTTAACACAACCATTCAAGACCATGTTTGAATCCTCTATTTAATACCTTGAAACTCATCAAATTCATGCCTTTTGACGATTAGATCATGTTGGAAACATTTTTGCATAAATATAAGTCTCTTCAATTTCTTTGATGACGTTGATTAAATCTTGATTATTATTTGAGCCCATCTTGATATGTTTAGAATCAGCCCAAATCTCTTGGATTATCCCATTTAGTGCTTCCTTGAAACACTTCGCCCCTTGGTTAACAAGTCCAGCTCCTTGGTTTGCATCATTCTCATCCTCTTGAGAAGGATTTGTCCTCAAATCCTCACCTAAATCAAAAGGAGATTAATCAGAAATGTTAAAGCTTGTACTAACACCATACTCACCTGGTTAATCAAGCTTGTAGGCGTTATCATTGATGCATTCCACTACTTGAAATGGTCTGTCACCCCGAGGTAGGAGTTTATATGTTGTTTCTCTTGAAAACATTCCTTTTGTAAGTGTAACCAAACCCAATTGCTTGGTTCAAAACATTACCTTCTTGCGTCCCTTGTTGGCTTGTTGGACAAATTGTTGAGTCTTCCTTTCAATGTTCATTCGTGCCTTGTCATGAATCATCTTTATAAATTATGCCTTCATTTTGCCATCTAAGTTCACACGTTCACTCGAAGATAAAGAAGTTAAATCCAATGGTGACAAAGGGTTAAAGCCATTTCAAAAGGTGAAAACTTAGTTTCTGAATGTATACTTCTATTATAAGCAAATTCAACATGTGGCAAACAATCTTCCCATGTTTTCAAGTTCTTTTTAATGATAACACATAACAAAGTAGATAAAGTTTTATTCACAACTTCAGTTTGACCATCCATTTGTGGATGACAAGTTCTAGAAAACAATAACTAGGTTCCTAACTTTCCCCACAAAGTCTTCCAAAAGTATCTCAAAAACTTTGCATCCCGATAAGAAACAATGGTCCTAGGTATGCCATGTATCCTAACAATTTCTTTGAAGAACAAATTAGCTATATGCGATGCATCATCAATTTTATAACAAGCAATGAAGTGTGCCATCTTGGAGAATCTATCTATCACCACAAAAACTGAATCTCACCCCCTCTTAGTCCTAGATAATCAAAAAACATAATCCATAAAAAATATCAATCCAAGGTTCACTAGGTATTGGCAAAGAGGTATACAAACCATGGGGTTTCAACTTAGACTTGGCTTGTATATAAGTGATGCACTTCTCACAGAATCTTTCCACATCACGTTTCATATGAGGCCAAAAAAATGATCATGCAAAATTCATAATGTCTTGGCTACACCAAAATGACCCATCAAACCACCACCATGAGCCTCTCCCACAAACAATTCATGTAGAGAACACATAGGCACACATAGTTTATTTTCCCGAAACAAAAATCCTTCATTCCTATAAAACTTACCAAATGCCATTTTTTCACATGCATTGAACACATCACCAAAATCAGAATCTTATGCATACAAATCCTTAATGTATTCAAAGCCGAGCAATTTTGTATCTAAAATGGAAAGTAAAGCATACCTTCAGGATAAGACATCACATAAGGAAATGTTTCAATGAATGCCACCCACTTGGCATGGCATCTGTTCAACTTTTGTTGTCCTTTCAAATGCTTCAAAGGCTCATGATTAGTGTGAATCACAAATTCCTTTGGTCATAGATAATGCTACGAATTTTCCAAAGCCCTTACCAAGGCATACATCTCCTTATCATAAGTAGGGTAATTTAGTGCTGTCACACTCAACTTTTCACTAAAATAAGCAACTAGAAGACCTTCTTGCAACAAAACAACTCCAATACCTATTCCTGAAGCATCACACTCAATTTCAAAAGTTTTAGCAACATTAGGTAAAAACAAGCAAAGGTGCATTAGTTGAATTTTCTTTTATCAGATTAAATGCCTTTTCTTGTTCTTCCCCCCACTTAAATGACCCATTTTTCTTGATGATTTCAGTAAGAGGTGTGGCAAAGCTACTAAAATCACGCACAAACCGTCTATAGAAGCTAGCTAAGTCATGGAAACTCCTCACTTGGCTGATTGTTGTGGGTGTTGGCCACTCTTGGATTGCCTTCACCTTTTCCTTGTCCACCTCAACTCCTTTCTTACAAACTACAAAAACCAAGAAACACAAGTTTATCCGTGCAAAAGATGCACTTTTTGAGATTAGCAAACAACTATTCTTTCTTTGGAATTCCAAGACAGATCTCAAAAGCACTACATGTTCCTTCAAGGTTTTGCTATAAATTAGGATATCATAAAAAAAATACACAACGATAAATCTGCCAATATATTCACGCAAAACATGGTTCATCAAACGCATGAATGTGCTCAGAGCATTAGTTAAACCGAAAGGCATCAATAACCACTCATACAAACCATATTTAGTCTTAAAAGCTGTTTTCCGTTCATCACCTTCCTTCATCCTAATCTGATGATATCCACTCTTAAGATCCACTTTTGTAAAGACACAAGAACCCTGCAATTCATCTAGCATATCATCTAATCTAGGAATGTGATGACGATACTTTATCGTTATGTTGGTGATGGCTCGGAAGTCAACACACATCCTCCATGTTCCATCCTTCTTAGGAACTAATAGCACTGGAACTATGCAAGGACTCCTGCTTTCACGCACATACCCCTTCTCCAATAATTCACCTATTTGCCTCTGAAGTTACTTGGTATCCTTGGGATTACTCCTATAAGCAGGTCGGTTTGGAATTGATGCACCTGGTATGAAATCAATCTAATGTTCAAACCCTCAGATTGGAGGTAATCCATTTGGTACCTCTTCAGGAAGGACATCTTTAAAGTCCTGTAAAAGAGAAACAATATCGCTCGGTAAAGTACCAACATGATCATTAGTACATAAAAGAAGAGCCTCCTTGTACTTTGAGTACAATAAGGGGCTGGTGTGAACATAATGCTCTCTTTATCTTACTTTTTTTTGCAATGTAATTGAATTTTTCCTCACTTGCTCTCATTATGGTCGAAATCCCTTCTCTTTCTTTTTCTCTCCTATCAATACTTTTCTGTCTTTTTTTTTTCAATTTTGGACTCCATTTCTTTTTCTTTCTTTTGTTCATTTGATCCCTATAACTTTAATTGGTCCTCCCTGACCTGTTCTGGATTCAATGGCACAAGAATAATAGGTTGCTTTCTATGAGTGAAAGAATACCTATTTGTGAATCCAGCATGCGTAACCCTCCGATCATACTGACATGGTCTTCTCAAGAGTAAATGGCTTGCATGCATAGTAACCACATCACAAATCAGTCATCTTCATATTTACCAATGGATAATGCCACCAATACTTGCCTTGTCACCTTGATTTTGCCAAATTCATTCAGCCACTGAAGACGATAAGCGATAAGGGTGAGGATGTTTTAAGGTAGTTAAGGCCAATTTCTCCACCAAATAAGTGTTGGCTACATTTGTGCAACTCCCTCCATCGATAATAACACTACAAAATTTGTTTTTCACAAAGCACCGAGTATGAAACAAGTTCTCCCTTTGGTTACTTTCTTCCTCCTTAACCTGCATATTGAGAACTCGCCTTGCTACCAATAAATCTCCAACCACAGCACTTTGCTCATCATCAGCATCCTCCAAAGGTGGCATGTCACCATCATCTACTTCTTCCTCATTCTTCGATTCAAGCTCTCCTTGGGCGTTTATCACAATCACCCTTTTGTTTACACATTGGCTGGCTATGTGTCCCTGGCATTTAAAACACTTAATATCACGTGTTTTAGAACTTGAAGTTTCTGTATTACATATAGTAGCAGCGGTCGTTGGTTTGGAATTCTTAGAGTGTTCAAATTTTGGCTTATTTTGTAGATGCTCGTCCCTTTTGGAACACGCCCACCTTGTTGCCTATTGGGGATGTCTTGTTGATGTCCTCTAGGAGCCTCTACTTCTACCTTGTCCAACCTATCATGAATAGGTTCTAATTCAGCCCTCAACATATGCCTCATCTCCCCTGACCGCTAAGACTACGAAGGATTGAAACGCCACACCTAGAAAACATGAGAATCTCTCAACAATCAGGGTGATAAGTTTTGGTTGTTTGAACACCACAAGATTAACTTGATAATCTCTATAAGTTCTTTTAAGAACGAAGAGGAACACAAAACCTCACAAATATAATAATTTCTGAAAACGTTATATATCCTTATTCATTTTGAAATACCCATATATATACTTGGAACAACCCTCCAAGAATAAGAAAAGCCACAACTAAAGCTTTAAAACACCATCCTAGAATAGGAAAATTCATAGCTAAAGCTTTAAAACACCCTCCTAGAATAGGAAAAGTCATAATTAAAGCTTTAGAACAGCATAAATAACAAAATAAACAAGTTCCCACGTTCTTTAGGCCTCTTGGACTTCTAAAGGCAACCATAAATAGCTAAATGACTAATTTTAATGTTTTTGACATAACCATTCAAGACCATGTTTTAATTCTCTATTTAATATCTTGAAACTCATCAAATTCATGTCTTTTGATGGTTAGATCATTTTGGAAATGATTTTGCATAAATATTATCTTCAATTTCTATGATGATGTTGACTAAATCTTGATTATTATTTGAGCCCATCTTGATCTGTTTAGAATCAGCCCAAATCTCTTGGATTAGCCCATTTAGCGCTTCCTTGAAATGCTTGGCTCTAAGTCTTGTAATTGGACCACTTAGAAGCGACAAAGGGTCTTGTGAAGGATTTGCATTACCCCACAAGTGTATGATTTGTCCATCTCATTGATTTGCATTACCTTTTCAACACTTTTAGGTTTTTCTAAATTTTTTCCATGATTTCCCCATCTATGTTATTTGTAACATGGATTACTCCTTCGGTGATGATATACTGCATATTGTACTCTTGAACTTTGATGAAAAATATCATCTAGTTCTTTTAATATGTGAACATCTCACCATTGAACAATGGAGGTTTGATGGCGTAAATTCCTTTGCTAATCTATTTTGATCCATTTATTTTTTGATCTTTTCAACTCAAGTTGTAGACTATTTGAGAGATGATCTACTTTGATACCAATTGAGAACCACACTAGAAGGTTTTGGATCAAAGTTGATAAAATAAAAATTTCACACATAATTTATGGTGGTTCAAGCTAACCTAAGATAGCTAGTCTATATCCACTACCAGAATTGTCTTACCTTTTTTTTTAACCTCATGTGTATTTATATTGATGATCTTAATTTAGGTTTATAAGCCTACTAACTCAATGTCTTTCTAAGAGAAGATTTTTAATATTTACCTAGTTAAATTAATTAGATTCTTCTCACAAGAATCTTTATATGAATGCTAGGAAACATATGACCTTAAATTAGTTTGAGGAGTGTTATGGTTGATTACAAGAATTTACTTACAATTTAAAAGATTAAAATTGATTAATGATTGTGAGGAAGTAATAAAGCTAGTGTTTACAAATGTGATTATGTATAACAACTAGCTTTGATGTTTAGAAGTAAGCACTAAATATTTCTCAAGAAAAAATGAGATATGAAAGTGAGAAAGTGTTGAATTTCTTGATTAATTTAGTTTCAATTATAGAAAGTCATTGAATGCAATTAATTACATGTGAAATGTTGGTGGTAAATTAAGCTTAACTCTCTTTTATAGGTTCTCAATAAATAATGTATGTTAGGGTACATTTAATGCATAAAATGATAGTCCAACACACTAGTTCCTTAAAACTAGTTTTCTACTACCAAAATACCATAAAGAAAAATATTATCATTGGTAAAAATTATAGCCCTTACAAGGGATTAATTGACTAGTATGAATAACTAGTTGAACTATTAAACAAATCTAGTTGCCAAGAAAATTTTGCACCAAGCAACCAGTCAAGTGGTATCAAATAATTAGTTGGCTGGTTTGGACCAATGGAGTGAGCTTTTCAACCAATTTAATGATTAATTCTAATACCAAAAATTTAATCTAATCCTAATTTTAGGCAATTAATATTAAAACCTTACCCTAATCCCTAATGTTTGATAAATTAATCTTACCCTAATTTTTGGATCTTAAATTTAAATTTAACTCTAACCCCAACCCTAATTTCACTTTTTATCCACATTTCTCCTCCTTCATCTTTTTTAGGCCATGCCAGCCCTCCTATATGGTTTTCCTTTCACAACTATTGTCCATGAATTCACCTTGCACTTGTCCTTGCAACACAACCTACAACCACCAAACACAACACCATCATGCCCTGTCCATTTCCTTTCCTAGTATGTGTCACGTGGAAAATACCTAGACCATGCCCCTTTGATCTTGCAACTTTAGCCATTTCTCAAGTTGCATCTCACCCCATTCCTTTATATATACCTTCTTTTCTTTACTCCTTCCTTTCTATTTCATTTAAAATTTTCAATCCCGCCCTTACCATCCCCTTTCTTTTCCTTCTCCTTCCTTCAACTGCCCCTATAATGGATTTATTCAGCTAACACTGGCACCATCATTCACCATCCTCCCAAGCACCCTCCATTTCCTCTAGCAATCAACAACCATCTACTCCCCATCGATAACCCCTCCTTGGGTTCCATTTGCACCATCATTAAGATATATCACAACAAATTCCTCATCTTTACCTTGAACCCAAATGCCCTTAATTTTGGTTTCTCTGATCGCATAACTATGCACAACTATGCGCCCCTCTTTACATAGTTGTGAACCCTTCTTCACACAAGTTTTGAAACATTATTTAAACAAAAAAACCTTGTGAATCTTTCTCACACCACCTAACACCGACCAACTAAGTTTACTCTTGTCCCACTTCTACCATCACCATAATTTATGTCTCATCGATTGCTAGATCCACCCTTGTCTTTCCCTTTCCATATGCTAAAAACCCTCTACCTCATGCAACCGCCACCTTCTTGTATTGTTTCCTCACGCAACAGCCACCCCAATTACACCATAACCTTATGCAAGTCACCCTACAACCACACCACAAACTAACTCAACCTAACCTTCCTTGCACCACCACCTCACATCAACCACCCAGAAAACCACCCTCCTAGCTATATGCCACACACATGAAACCACCCCTGTAGCTGTGTTAGACCCCCACACAACCACAAACTTAGTTGTGCTACTTTTTAACACCATTATCTCTATTGGTGCTAAGGCCTAATTGCTTAGGTGTTGCTCCATTTTCCTTACATTTCCATGGCTATTTGTAATTAATTTAAAGGTGATTTTCTAATGGTATTGGAGGAGTCATAGGGTTTATAATGCTCAAAGACTGATGGCATTTTATATAAGGATACATTCATGACTACGGTTTTGTATGCAAATGTGAATTTTTTTATGAAATGTCATGTTGGGTATCATTATTAGGATTATTTCATGATGATAATGTCATTGTGTGATATGTTATGTTGTATTGTGCAAAATGAGTAATACGTTAAATCATACACTATGAGTGTCATTTAATTAAGCTTGTTTTGTAAGTTGATGAGTAAACATGAATCATTATCCAAATGTGTTTGTGGTTAAGTATTTTCATGATGAGACGTGTTGGAGGTCCAAAAATCATTCATATTAGGACACATAAGGCTTTTGTGATAACATGAGTGGGTTGGCACTCTTAATGGTGTTTTGGCCAATATGGGATAAAAATGGAATCTTTGGTATTTTAACATATCAATTGGTTTAAAATATGCTAATTTTATCATATGGAATAGTTAGAGTAATTATAAGTAGCATAAATCAATTAATATGAGGAAATAACTTAAATTAGGAATAGAAAACTTAGAGGTGGGGTCACTATCATATGTGAAATACATTGGATCTAGACATTTATTTTTAGATATGTTATTGATAATGAAATTTTAGGAATATGTACAAAATTTTGTCACTTTATGACTCTTATGGGAAAATTATGCCTAACATATGAAATTAGGGTTTTGTAGGGAATTAGGAATAATAATCCTAGAGGTAAGGTCATTATCTCATATATCCATTGAAGTTAGACCTTGATTTTTGGATATGGTTCCAAAAATAATATTTTAAGAATTTGCACTAAGTTTTATGGCTAAGTGAAATATTATAGGAGAAGTTATGTCTTTTGAAACTTGGGTTTTATGTGTTTCGAACAATCATGTTAAGTACTATTTAGTTGTCTTACATATTTATATTTATACCTTCATTATGATCTTGAGAGAACAACAATGGATAAGACACTAATTACATAAAGTCAAAGATTACATGAGTCACGACCGAGGTGTTGTGGTCATTCCACTAGATGATAATAGAGGTTTAGAATTAGTTTAACTTTTGAGGTGTTTATCACTATTCTACTAGTTTAAGAATAATAGCCAGGAGCATGTTGCCCTAGTAGTTATTATGTGCATTCCACCAAAAGATAATAATAGCTTAGGAGCATTTTTGCCCTAAGATGTGCTTTATATATACTAATGGCTTTCTAGGATTAGTTATTATATTGCATCATAGTATGTTAATCTATATTCATGTGTATTCCTTCATATGACCTTATGATATTGCATAACCTTGTTATGATTTTATTGTTTCTTTACTTAGTATAGAGCGTACTAATTATCCTTTTATGGGTATTTTCATTGTAATTAGAAGACTACCTTGGTGGTTTTGTGCAGATTCATGGGAACCTCTATGATGACTTTGGTGCTTATGATCTTTTGCTTGGGAGGAATGATAATACTATCCTTGGCGTTTGGGATATAGAGTCATGTTATTTGATTATAACTTTTTATCCTGATACCTTTTTGTCTCTTAAGTTCTAATGTATCCCGTCAATATATTTTGATATTATATACTTCGAGTTAACCTCCAAACTCTTATCTAAGTTTATGAAAGCTCTCGCATTATTTAATTATCATGTTTTAAGCTTAACTATTTTACCTTATATTTGTTATAAGAATGGTATGGTAAGCCTGACTTTTGTTGAGAGTAGTGGTAACATCCAACCATATTGTTATTATACTTCTACTAAAATATTTTTTTCTTTTTATTAAAATTTTAGGGTATTACATAAAGCATAAATAGAGAAAAACCAACATGTAAGAAAATATTCCACTAAGAAACTAGTTGCCCGGTATCTAAAAACTTGTTGACTTATTTGAACTAATGGACTAGTATTTGCAACTAGTGGAACGATTAAGAAAATCCAAATAAAAAACTGTAAGAAAATCTTGCACTATGCAAATAGTTGATTGGTATCCAAAACCAGTTGATTAGTTTGGCTTAGTGAGTTGGTATTTACAACTAGATGAATAGTTTAGCAAATTGTGAGAAAAACTAGTGGGAGGAGTATCTTGCACTGAGCTACCAGTCACTTGGTATCTAAAAACAAGTTAAATACTTTGGATTAGTGGAATGGTTTGACATTGCTCATTCTCTAGTGACCCTAGGATTTTTTGAGAACTAGTCAACTGGTTTATCCTAAGACAAGTCAAGTAGTATTGACAGAACCAACACTAATTTAAAAACCAAGAAATTCATTTCCCAAGTTAAATCAGCTTGAAAATATTTATGATATGAAAATTTTGAAGGTTTTAAAGGTAAATTTATGAGAAAACCTAAGTTCAAAATATCAAACATTCATGAAATCTCTCAAAGTCTTGAATTATTAATGGTGTTGTATGGAATATTATTCCTTGGGGCTTGAAATATTATTTCTCTTTTAAATTGAAGCATTCCAAGGATTTAGTTGATTATGTTCACTTCATGTGAAATATTGTGGTACATACACACTTAGCTAAATTTTGTGTTATCTTTAGCTAGGTTTTAATAAGGATTAGTGACTTCTTAGGTCAAAAATAGAACTAAACATAATAAGATCACACCTTAAAATTTCACCATATTCGAAACAACATGAATGTTTCTAACCATTTACTTATTCATAATTTTTAATCACATGACTACATGGAGTTGTTAACTTGTTAGGTCACAAGTTATCAAAATAAGGATTATGAATAGTCACACTAACCGTAGGGAGGTCATAAGATCTAACTAAGACCTAAAGATGCAAATTTATTATATTTAACTAGTTATCCTTATAATTAGGGTTTACACCATCAATAATATAGTACTTAACCATCATTTCCACATTCATAAATTACCTAAAAGGTTTAGATAAGTTAAATTAATCCGTCATAAATCACTATGGGTTCAAATACAAACTTATAACACCGGCATTTTTTATTATAAATAAAATTTATTTTAAGCATTTGTAGAAGTGAAAATAAAAAGGAATCCCATGAAAAATGGGGTGTTATCATCATGTAAAACATTAGATCGACGTTTGTAATCAAATCTCATTCTAGACATGAAGGAGAGTACCTGATGTGACAACACATGAGACATAACTAGAGTGTGCAAAAAAAAAAGATAAGAAAGTTTATGTAACCAACCCATTTTCACATAATTTTTTGTTTTTTTGTATTTGAAAGAGTTTGCGGATGCTGCCACAAAAGTAGGGATGAAATTAACACATCTAACATGGTTAATTTACAATTAATACCTAGCCCTTGCTGGGTGAAAGGATAAAAGTACCTTCATACCTCAAGGGTCATAGGTAAAATAGTGCGGTTACGCTATACCAGGCCTAATATCGCTCCCCTTGATAAGACTTCACAAGAGTGAACTTTTGATAGAACAAAGCTAAGTACTCTCGCACATTTTCTAGAATCATCACAGTGCCGCAAAGGATGTTAGTATGGTTATGAAATTAGTAAAATTTTTCTCCTGGGAGCACTTCAAACAAAACTCATGTAATCATTTGGCATCATATATCACATCTACTTAAAGCTTGCACTATCAAGTAGTCTACTAATAATACATTCTCTCAAGGAATTACACATGGAATTTGTTACACACATCTAAAATATAAATTTATTTAAAAATTTTCCAATGAGGATTAGACCTAAGGTAACCAAAATACATTAAAAACAAGCTAAGGGATTCTTTGTTCCTAAATAAGCTCATAAGAGATGTTCAACCTTGAGTAAGCTCTTAGAGGACTCAACCTTAAATAGTACTTATGTGATATTCAACCCCATCAAAGCACATAGTAAACTAGGTGCTGATTAGCCCCTGCTATCATGTATAATACCCACCATTTGTAGAAATGCTAATTATAAATTAGAAATTATGTGTGATTAGTTATAATAATTATTGTAGGATAGTTTATATAAAATGTATTATTTTTTATGTATAATATTATGGTATATTATCTACATATATAGACACACACAGATAGACAAACACGCTAAATTAAAATCTAGATAGACTATGGGTTATTAGTTTTAACCTTAGTTGGGATCCTGACACCTATTTTATCAAGGAACCTGTAACTCTATGTTTTCCCCTTGTTAAGCTTTTGTAAATAGCAAGCCAACCTTATTGAGATTTTTATTCTCTCTTATGGCATCATTCACTAGCATGTTCCTTCTACCATGTATTCCTCTTGTACATGTTTTGTTTGTGCATGTCTTCTTATTACCTTACATGCCATCATCTTCTATATAAGATTCTCCCTATCATTTTACAATGTAAACCTCCAGCATCACCTCCCCATCAATGTTCCTTGTCATTACCCAACCATGACCATCTTAAACCTATTTATTTTCTTCCCTCTATTTTGCTATGTTTGATTTTTGTTGAGGCACATGATCGTCCCTCTCTTGCACAACACACACATAACCCTGACACAGCATGTGCATTTTTCATCTTATATATTTTGTTGTACGTCTATAGGCGGTGTAACCCAAATAAAAACCATGAACTTCTCTTGTGGTTTTCTCCTCACACAATAGGACACCCCATGCACATCCTATGCATGCTTGAACTCCTCGACTCGTGCACGCGCTATATGCATGATTGTGCCATTGATATTTTCCTCATATAACTATAATCAACCCGTGCCACTTCTTCATCAACCCATTTCCTTGTGAATTATGCCATTTCTTCCTTTTCCTGGTTTAATTTCTAACCCTTGTTTAGTTGGTTTTAGTTAATTATTGTTATTGTTATATTATATTGGATACTAATATGACATGAACTCCATCAACAATTGTGATGAAACTCAATAGCAACGATGGTTTAGAACCCTAAGATCATGAAAACAAGATTGCTTGAGCCTTGACCCAACGCCTAACAAGATGAAAATCAAGACTACGAAGGATTGAAATGCCACACCTAGAAAAATTGAGAATCTCTCAACAACCAATGTGATAATTTAGGTCGTCTGAACGCCACAAGATTAATTTGATAAGTTCTACAAGTTCTTTTAAGAACGAAGAGGATCACAAAACCTCACAAATATGATAATTTCTTAAAACGTTATATATCCTTATTCATCTTAAAATACCCATATATACACTTGGGACAACCCTCCAAGAATACAAAAAGTCATAAATAAAGCTAGAATAGGAAAAGTCGTAACTAAAGCTTTAAAACAGCACATACAACAAAATTAATAAGTTCCCACGTTTTTTAAGCTAGAATAGGAAAAGTCATAAATAGCTAAATGACTAATTTTAATGTATTTAACATAACCATTCAAGATCATGTTTTCATCCTCTATTTAATATCTTGGAACTCATCAAATTCATGCCTTTTATGGTTAGATCATGTTGGAAACATTTTTGCATAAATATTAGTCTCTTCAACTTCTTTGATGATGTTGACTAAGTCTTGATTATTATCTGATCCCATCTTGGTCTATTTAGAATAAGCCCAAATCTCTTGGATTAGCCCATTTAGTGCTTCCTTGAAATGTTTGGCTCTAAGTCTTGTAATTGGACCACTTGGAAGCAACAAAGGGTCTTGTAAATGATTTGCATCATCCCCAAGTGTATGATTAACAAGTCCAGATCCTTGGTTTGCATCATAATATATGTCTTGTTGGGTGTTGATTGCTTAGATAACCCTCGAGTTATCCTTAAGAATAAGAGGTTTATTATCCATCATTTTGATTCATTACATAAATACTAACCAAAGGAAGAGTCCAATTTTATCCATCTAATCATCTACTCATGTTATGGTTAAGAGAAAGCCCAAATGCTTAAGGTTGCCCTTGGTCCGTGAGGATAAAATTTCCCACTACTAACTTGAATCCATTATTTAATCTTCATTAATTTATGTAAATTATAGATAATATAATCTTAGGTCATTATCCCAGATGGAGAGAACTCAAAGCTTCACATTCAGGAATAAATAAGCAAGAAAAGAAAAACTAGCTAAGACCAACTGATGGGTTTCCAAAACCAATAAATGGGTCTTGCTAGCTAGAAAATTAGTCAAGGCACTGTGGTGGTGAAGAAATTGGTCTATCAACCCTACTAGTTGATTAGTATGGTTAAACCAGTCGATATGTTTAACCTAAGGCTCAGACTAATAGGGTCAAAAACAAACAAATCGATTAGTTTATGCATCAAGTTGACTGTTATAGAACTAGTGAGTGGGTTTGGTCAAACCAAACAATGGGCTTAACTAAAGGCAAAGATAACTAAAGTCACATGCCACACAATCAATGGCTCTATTAGGCTAGTCAACAGGTCTTAGGGACCAATTGATCGATCATAGAGACCAATCAATTGGTTAGGGAGAAAATAACCCCGACAAAACATACTTACACCTAATTAAAAGTCCATAATCTTTGTTCTATAAATCCGAATAAGAATCTCAGGTCATTCAAGTTTCTTAACTATGAATATTCATGAATTGATATGTGAAATACAAAAGTAATGCAAGGAATCTCAATAAAGACATGCTTGCACTTTTTAGACTTAATAAGAACTAGGAAAACATACATCATATTCTCTTTATGCTAACATCATGTGACACATAAAATAGTCATAGAAGATACTTCAAGTATCAAAGGAAACTATAAATCTTGAATCATGCTTATGTGGCTCATGCATGCAAGAATTTTATCTAAGCTTCCTACAACTTCTTTCATTCAGTCATTCCATATTAACAAGTTTAGGAACATTATCATCTCTAATATTCGGGTACCATGTACTTATAGAACATGCACTCTACTTACCCATACCATTTTCTAAAAAAATAAGGAAGACAAGGTTTGCCTCAAAAGAGCTAAGAAACACACTAAAAAGTGTAGAAGTCTTTGAAAATCCAAACCCATTTCCCACACTAAAACATATTTCAAGAAATCCATATTACAACTCAGTAAAACCAATGGAATAATGCAAAGAAGATTTAGTAAAATTGGAGACCTTAGAGAGAAAATCAAAGAAAACCCACCTTCCTAAGGAGAGAATTAAGAGCACTAAATATAAAAGCTAAACCCTCAATCCATTCCTAAATCTAACCCCATCTTACTTAATAAAAAATAAGAAGGGTCTAGAGAAAGATTTAGAAGAGGAAAGGAATCAGAGACAAAAGTCAAGGGTGTAGGAAAGGAAGTATGAAGAAAAATAGGGTAGTTTTGAGGTTAGGGAAGAAGGGAGAAAATGAAGGCTTTAAGTTTGAATTACTAAGGGTTTCTATTGAAAGAACAAGGATGAGGGAGTGTATAAATTGAGACCTCAAACCCTTACCCAAATCCAAGCTTCTAAATGCATTTTTAAAGGTTCAAAGTTAACATGTTTTCCTTTGAGCTCAATTAGTGAAACTATAGTGTTATAGGAAATGTGCCTTAGAATTTTCAAACATAAGAAAGGAAAAATGGGAAAAAGAGCATGGAATCAACTTCCACTAATCTACAAAGGTTGTAGGAGCAAATAATCTGCTTAGGAATATCACAGTGTTAGCAAAACACACAAAGATTATGAATTAAGAACAAATAAGTGCAAGAAGACATAGAGTGAAAATGAAAGGTTTAGATGTGAGAGAATCATAGAGGTTTACTTCAATCTTGCTCTCCTAGGCACACCATTCTTGGTGTGATGGCATGTGATTTTCCTATGGCCCCACATACCAGAACCATAACATCAAACCTGATCTCACAATCTCTTCCTCTGTGGTCTTTCTTACATCGCTTGTAGCAGTAGTGCCTCCTCATATGGCTTATGTCACCTTGGAATGTAGATCCTCTCTTATGGTTTCCATAGATCTAAACCCTCTTGCCACCATGGAGATGTAGACTATCCTCCCCACCTTACTTCTTTCCTGTCACTAAGCCTCAAAGGTATAGCTCATGTGCTCCCTCAAGCTCTTTCTTTTACATGGAATGCTGATTGAATGGTGTGGAATCCATTACTAGCTCTCATAATCTGGTCTCAAGACCTAAATAAAAATGAAGAATCTCATGACTCCACCAGGTGAAAAATTGGTCCAGTTGCGAAACTTATTGTACTACTCTACAAACAAGATACCCTAGAGAAGCACCATGAACTCTTTATATCTCATGAGAATTGAGTGTTTAGGGTAGAAGCAAAGTATCATCGCTCCTACTAATTGATCCTATGATTAAGGTGAGTCATCACTCATCTGTAGCCCATGACACAAATAGTTGCCCTTAGCTAGTAAGTAGGAAGTTGCAATGTCCACCCTTTTACTCCTTGGGAACCCATAAATAATGTACACATGCCCCAAGGCATGTATCCATCCTTTCACGGCTTATAGGTATTCATAAGCCTTTAAATATCATAATGTGGTGATGCAATACCTTTATTAGCTAATCCTCTAAGGTATGTGAATGATTGTAGCGGGCGATGGTCATTTCCCCTCCTACTATATTTACCTTTCCAAGTAGTCCCCAAAGATTGCCAAGCATTGCTCGATATGGGGAATATTATCCAACATCAATCTCTTATGGAAGGATTGATTCAAAATGGAAGCTAAGTTAACATAGCATAAGGCCCTCACAACATTCCACATTGCATAGAGAAAATAACTATTCCCAACCCAAACTCACTTTAGAGGCCTTTTCGAGTTTTAAAATTCTTACTTATCTCAAAATAAACAGCTACTAAAATTTTAAAGGAGTGTTGAAGGAAGGAATTTAATTTTAAAATAAGACATAGATCTCAAAGAAAGAAGCACTTGAAAGTGAAATACCTTTAAGAAAACTCTTTGATACTAACCTAAGGTATAAGCTCAAAAAATTTAAAATTAGAAGAGAATTTAGAATAAGTTTTGATATAATTATGTTGTATACATTAAAGGGCTTTAAAATGAAAAACCGATAAGCAAAATGTATGATAACCACTCGTGGAATTAGCATAAAAAAATTGAGATTGGAAAAGATTTTTTGAAACATTTGATTCCAACTTGTGGTATCAACTTAATAGTTCTTGAAAGCGACACACCTTTAAGTACAATGTTCAGATACCAACATGTGGTATCAACTTAAATAAGTTAAGTTTGAGAAAAAAATTCAAAAAACTCTGATACCAACTTATAAAACTCTAATTTTTTACTACTAAAAAATTTTATTTTAAAACATTATGGAAGTAGAAATACTGATCCAACCAATGAAAAACAGGGTGCTACTGCCATATTTAACACAATATAGGTGCCTCACCTCTTACATCACATTAGGCACAAGGCTAATTATCCATCCAGTCAAACACAAGAAAAAAAATTAGAGTGTGCAAGAAAACATTTTGAGATAGGAAAAATCAAAGTTTACAACCCAGGATTACATAGGTCCAAAATACGTACAAAGATATATTAGAATAAAATGCTAGCTAGAATAAATCAATTTCAAGTGAGAAACACCATGGTTATTCAAGTGCCACAAAAGAAAGTATCTAGGAATTTCTACACTCAACAACCTAACTATACTAAGGGGATGATGGACCACTCACTTGTCGTCCTTAAGAAACATGAATTAAACCTCTTACTCATGGGATTAAGTAGGGGATTGCAAAAATTACCCCATCAGTATCCTTAGATACTGAGTAAACCAATCTATCACTATTATATAGGTAAGAAAAGTTTTGGTATTTTAGCCAATTAAGAATTTTATTTTGAAAATTAATTAAATAAATTATTTTATTTAAAATAAGAAGGAGAAAATAGTTTCAAATTAATATTAATTTTATAAATAATTTAATTGAAGAAATTTAGGGTGTTTTGCTAATTAAAATGAAATTTATGAAAAATCTTTCAAAAATCCTATTTTAGCCTAAAAAGGGATTTAAATAATATTTTATTTAAATATTATTATTTTTTTAATGTCCCAAATATTTTAATTAATTTAAATACCAAACCTAATTATTTTTCCCTTTTCCTTTTCCCTTTTATTTCTTCCTTTTTCTTTCTTTTTTCTTTCTCCTTCTTTTCTTTTTCTTTTTCTTCTTTTCCCTGTTAGGCTTGCCCTCTCCCACGGCACAATCCCCTCCCTCCTTCCTTCTTCGGTGCGGCCCAGCCTGCGCGACCGTCGCCCTTCACCTGTCGTTGTCGCGTTGCGTTTTGTCTCTATTTTCATCAAACCGCAGAGTTCCATTTAATTCCTTCCTCCCTCACATTTTGTCTCTGTTTTGTCTCTTTTCCCTTTCTCTATATCTCTTTTTTTCTCTTTCCATTCTGCCCTGTCTTCTTTCTTTGACTGCACATTATTGCACTTCAAAGCCTTCCCCTCCCCTCTCTCTCTCCTCTTTTCCTCTTTCGACCCTATAAGGCGTGCAATAGGAATGTCCCTTACATGGCTTGACTCCCCTTGTGAGCTTCCTCTCCCTTCACCTGCTCCCCATTCCTCTACAAACCTACCCCTTGCCTTATCTTCCCTACGTAGCTATGTCGGCCTACATGTCGGCCAATAGCCACCAACCTCCTCCCTTTGTCTTCTTCCCCTCCTTGACCATTTCCTCCCTTGCATGCACCTATAAAAATCCATCCCAACTCCCTTCTTCCCTCCCCTTTATGCCTGATTCACCCTTGCCTCCCTTACTCTCACTACCCAAATAGACATCGCTGCTGTCGCCACCAGGCAACGCTACCATCTCCACTCCCTCCATCATCTTCCCTACACCATCCCACACCCACTTAGCCTCTCCCCTTCCCTTCCTTTCCCTTCCTCTTCTCTCCCCATATGTGCATATTGCACCACCATTAGCTCTGTCTTCCACCACCACCACCACTGTTATCACCATCCTCCTTACCTCCCTTCCTGCATTAAAAGACCCCTACCACATCCCTTCTCCCCTCTCCTTTCTTCCCTTTCCTTCTCCTTTCCTCTTGAGCGCCGCCACCGCTACTACCATGTCGTCACCATGAGGCTACCACAACCACCACAGACCTCTTGAAGAAAAATGCCCCACCATCTAAGAAATCCTACCTTCCTAACATTTTTCCAACCCTAAAAAGCCCTCCTTTTTTATCTCCACCACCACTACCATCGTGCCGCAAAGCCGTTGTCATTGCCACCCCCACCTACAGGTCCTTTTTGGTTACACCTTTCTCCCTCTTACTTGTTTATTATATTTTATTTTAATAAATTATTATTATTAAAATTATTATCATTATCATTATTACTATCATTATTATAAATATTTTGGTTAAGAAAAAATGAATAAAGAAAAAGAGGTAGGAAGAAAGTGAAATGACCTACTTGATACTCTCATTATAGGTATTGAACAAACATTTCCCTGTGAGGAGGCGTATGATTCTTTCTTCAAGCCAGAAGCCCAACTTTGTATGGATATAGTTAAGATTTAGGGTGTATTGGTATGTTATGTGAAAATATATGTGTGTGTGAACTAAATCACATGTGTGGTGTAGCTTGGATTGCAAGGAGCTAAGGTATGGTGATCATGATTTCCATTATTTGTTGTATGTGTGGTTAGAACTTGCTATGGGTGGACATATTCTTGTGTATGGTTGAATTGTTAATATATGTATGTCTAGATACCTTATGTGGGACTTAATGGCTATGAGGGATTAAAGAAAATAAAGAGATTAGAGTAAGTGAGGTGATATGTGGAGAATTTCCTAGGTATCTCATGAAATATGGTAGAAAAAATAATAGGGGAAATAATAATTTAACAAGTTAGGGTGAAAACTTGCATAGGAAGTGTGAGCCTTGCATGGTGGGTCTGTACTTTGCATGGGGGAAATATTTATGTGGGGAAGGCTTGTTTGGAGGTTAACCATGGAGAGGAAGGTGAATTTTGGGTGGTTAGTGTACTTGGGGAAATTTTAATACGTGGGCCGATGGGAAGGTGCATGGGGGTATAAACTAGGGTTTTAGGGAAAATAACCCTAAGGATAGGGGTGTTATAGGGAGTGGTTGAGGATGTTGGTTGAACATGAGTGTGGTGATGAGTGGTGTACCACATGGAGGGTGCGAGTTAAGCCAAATGGAGGGTAGAGTTATGTATGAGAAGAGGGTATGGAAGAAGAAGGGGGAATATTGGGGTTTTTGTGGGTGACCAACTACTGTGTCATTATCACATGTGTGAATTGAGGAGTTGGGTTGTGAGGTTGGAGTTGGGGTGAGTATGGTGATGGTACTTAAATCAAGGGAGATGTGGGCTAAGTGAGGGGAGGAGCAGCCATGGCCATATAAGTTGAGGAAAAGGATAGTGGGCCTTAACCCATGTATATGAGGTTTCTAAGTTTCTTATGAGGTTGGTGGAAAAATGGTTGGGGGCCCCTAGAGTCTAGAGGATATAGATGTTCTAGGTTAAAGGATACGGTTTTTAGGAAGTCTGGGATGGTAAAGGGATAAAAAGTGGGGAGTGTCCATTGGGGTGTGCATGTATAGATGGGTTTTGCTTGGTAAATAATATAAAAATAAACTACTAATCACTTAAAGTGGAAGATTTTAAGCTAGGACTAGATATAGGATGCTTACTAGTCCACCAATTACAATAATAGCCTAGAGAGTTTTGCCCTAGATTTGTATATGTTTACCGATCCACTATTGGCCAGGTGCATTTTGCCCTATAGTAGTCATTCCCAATCCATCGATTATAATAATGGGGGTCCCGAGCACAATAAGTTAAACCCTTTGATGATAAAAATTTATGGAAAAGACACTAGTCACTTACAGTGGAACAATACGTGGGTGGGACTAGACATAGGATATTTACTGGTCCACTAGTCATAATAGTGGCCAAGAGTGCCTTACCCTAGAGATGTGCATGTTTACTGGTCCGCTGGTTATAATAGTGGTCAGGTGCGTACCTTGGAGTAGTTATTCTCAGTTCACCAGTCATAAATGAGAGATGTGTAAAGATGGTGCTAATGGCCTAAACTCCATTAGGGGTAAACGATCTGATAAAACCTGCTACATGCATGATATTTATATTTTGTGTGTGTTGTACTTATTACCTTACTCAGTATGTAGCGTACTAATCACCCTTATCATGGGTGTTGCTCATTCCCATGAGCAATGACCCCTATTGAGTTTGTGCATATAGGCGATGAGGTCCTAGAGGACTTTTCTACTTACGATGAGCTAGTTGGGGTAGAGTAATATCTTGATGTCCCAAGGTCAAGGCCAGAGAGAGTGCACCTTGACTTATTTCCTTTTTACATTTCATGTTTTTCCCTAGTAGTAGGACCCTATGATGTATTACCGATACGTTTCTATATTGATACTTTACCTTCTTATGTTCTCGTTTTTTTCCATATATGAATGTTTAAGTCCTCTACGTTTTAAATTATTTATGTTATGGTATTACATTTGGATTTCTCTTTTAGCTTTATAGTTAGTATGAGGCTAGCTAGAGGCCAAACTTATACTAATCACGGTAGTAACACCCCTTGTGGTGTGTAACTTTAGAAATATAAAAAAATTCAACTATAATTTATGGGAGTATTATATGTCCGGCCAAACCGATCGACTAGTTTGTGTGGTTTGTTTTCTTTCAGTTTGGTTATACTTTGAGGCTATGTTTGGGACTAACCTATGATTATTAATGGGGGTAAAATACAGATTTGATCATGGATTAGTGGTTTAATAAATGGATTAAATGAAATCATAATTTATGATATACTATATGATTAGTGTTAAGAGTAAATGGGTATTCCACTTATCATAAGTAATGGTCATGAGAAAAGAGTAATGAAACACTAGTAACACCCCCAATGTACTATATTACCCTTCATATTTGTATAATTACCAAATTACCCCTTGCATATATTAGATTACCAAATTATACCCCATACTTATTAAATCTATCAAATCACCCTTTTGGTTGGCTAAATTACCAAACTGTCCTTCTCACTTGTTAAGATTATCAAATTTCCCTTTTTCATTGGTTAAATTACCAAATTGCCCTTCTTACTCGTTAAAATTACCTAATTGCCCCTTTCGGTAGGTTATATTACCAAGTTGCTCTTATTCATTATTATAATTACCATTTTACCCCTTTTACTTATAAAATTACCAATTTATCCTTTCTTTTATGCCAATTTACCAAAATACCCTTTCTTTAAGCCAAATAACCAAATACCCTTCTCCTTTATTAAATTACCATTCTACCCCCTTTAATTTACAAAATTACCATAATACCCTTTCTTTTATGCCAAATTACCAAAATACCCTTCCCCTTTATTAAATTACCATTCTACCCCCTTTACTTTACAAAATTACCATAATACCCTTTCTTTTATGCCAAATTACCAAAATACCCTTCCCCTTTATTAAATTACCATTCTACCCCCTTTACTTTACAAAATTACCATAGTACCCTTTCCTTTATGCCAAATTACCAAAATATCCTTCTTCTTTATTAAATTACCATTTTACCCCTTTACAAAATTACCATAATGCCATTTCTTTTATGCCAAATTACCAAAATACCCTTCCCCTTTATTAAATTACCATTCTACCCCCTTTACTTTACAAAATTACCATAATACCCTTTCCTTCATGCTAAATTACCATGTTTACCCCTTTGCTTTATATAATTACCAAAATGCCCTTCCTTTATGCCAAATTCCTAAAATACCCTTCTCATTTAATAAATCACCATTTTACCCATTTACTTCATAAATTTACTAAAATACTCTTCCTTTTTTATTAATTTACCAAAATGCCACCTTACTCACAAAAATTACCAAGTTACACCCCTTTCCATGTAAAATTACTAAATTGCCCTCCTCACTTATCCATTTACCATTGTAGCCCCTTTACTCTTATAAATTACCAATTTTTCCCTTATTATACAAATTTTACTAAAATACCCTCACTACATAAAATATTAATATTCAAGCAACATACCCATTATCCAACTCCACCTACTATTATTCATTATCATTAATACACATTAGCACCTATCACACATACTTATTTAGGCCATACTTTCATACATGAGAATTTACTAAAATGCCTCTAGGGCTTATATTAGTATTACCTATGTAACAAATGGCCACATTAGCATATCATACTATACATATGTATTTAACATTGTCATTAATAACAAGGCTCCTTCCCTTAAGCATTATTTCTACACATGACACATAAATTATCATGCTTTTCTTTTTACCAACCAACATATGCCACTAAACCTTATATTTAACAACATATATCATGCATAAAAACATATTAAAATCCTAATGTGCTAGCATATCCATACATTTTAGTAGGGTCCTTATTTTCTATAATAATCAAACTTTATTGGTACTCCGGTTAAAGGTTTAAGCTTGGATTAGCAAAATCAATACCTAAAAATAATATCAATATTTATCATATTAGAGGGTAGAAAATCAAAGGGTATAATTTTATCAAAAACTTAAGAAAATATATACCAACATTATCCATTTTTATACCTCATAATTAATCCAAAAATTTCTCGCATGAAAGTAGATCTCACCCTGCATAAGTAGCGTGAGCTACATGCAAAAATGAAAGGGAAAAGGGATCGAAGAGGGAGAAGTGGGAGGAATGGAGGTGTTTGGTTCAGGTTGGGGTTTTAGGGGTGAGGTAGAGAGTAGGTGGAGAGGAGTTAGGGTCGTGGCTGAGTGCAAGGAGGGAGTAGGGGTGTAGGTGGTGGTCAAGGGTTGGTGATCAACGGCTCAAGGCGGTGGACATAGCGGCTGCAAGGCTGTAAAATTGGATGCTAGGGTGGCGGAGGAGAAGAAGGAAGGGAAATGAAGGAGAAAAAGGAGGGGTTGTTGGGGGATTTTCAGCTAAAGGGAGGATGTGGGGGTGGTAAAGGAGGTGTTAGGGAGTGGATTGGTGGTTGTGGAGGCATCGGAACAGGCAGAATGATGGCAGACGATGGTGATGTAGGGTGGAGACCGAGAAGGAGAGGAAAGAAAAAGAAGGAAAGGAAGGGGCCATAAGGGAAAGCGGGGGTGATGGGGTGGTGCAAGGGGGTTGGTGGGGATGTCAATTAGGCGGTATAGGTGGTTGATTGGGTGGCGACAACGGTTGTTAGTGGTAGTAGAGTAAAAAAGAGGGAGAAGGAGAATGGGGGAAAGAAGGGAGAAAGAATGCTCAGTAGGGAGGTGAGGGAGATTGAGGTAGGAGAAGAATGAACAGGAGAGAATAAGAAAAAGAAGAGGGATATGAGAGGAGGTAGATGTGGTTACTTGGGAGGCTGGTTGCAAGTGGCAGGGTGGCGAATTGTACGGAGAGGGAAGGGAAGGAAGGGGCATGTAAGGGCTAGGGTGTAGGGGGTTTGTATGGCCCAAAAATGGAAGGAAAAGGATAGGAGAGAGAGCAGGGTGGCAGGCTACAATGGTAGGTGGCAGGGTAGTTGGTGGTAAGCAAGGTGTATGTTGGCCATGGTGTGCAGTGGCTTGGTTGAAGGTCGAAGAGGAAGAGAAGAAGAAGAAGGGAAAGAAGGAAAGGTAGGCCGACCAAGGAAGGGGAACGACCTAGCTCATGTGCACAATAGAGAAGGAAAGAAAGGAGGGGCGTTGGGCTAGCCTAACCTAAGGGAAGAAAGGAAAGAAAAAGAAAGTGGGGGAGATAGGCAGGATGGGTCAGGGGGAGAGAAAGGGAATGGGCCAGTGGCCTAGTGAGAGGGAGGAAGGAGAATCACAGGCCTAGCGCCCGAAGAGAAAAAAGAAGAAAAGGAAAAAGAAGGAAAAGAAAAGGGAAGAAAAAGAAGAAAGAAAAGGAGAAAAGGAAAAGGAAAAAGGGGGGAAATAATATAAAATAATTTTTTGGTATAATGGCATTTCATATTTTGATATATAAATTAGTTTAATAATTTAATTTATTAGAATTCAATATTTTAGTTTAGAAAGGATAACTTTAGTAAAAATGTTGGTTTGAAAATTTATATAAACAAAATGAGTATGATAAAATAACAAAATATTTATTATAATTTAGTAAATATTCATATTTATTTTTATATATTCAAAAATCCACAAAATGATTAAATTAAATATATTTAAAATTAAGTAATCCCAATGAGAGTTATTTATTAAATTATAAGTTTAAAATTTTTGGGGTATTACACTTTTCTCCCACGCAAAGACTAACCACCCCATGCAAACTTATACTTCTCATGCAAGATTTTACTCTAATCCTTCATTTTATTATTTTATTCCTTTATGTTATATCCCATATGTCACAATATAATTAGGCTTTTCCTACTTCATCTTACTCACTCCACCTCTTTATTTCTTTTAGATCCCCCAACCTCTCAAAATCTCCTAAGGCCTCTAAGCATGCATGTCACACCATAACAACCATACATAAGAGCATGTCATGATAACATGTCATATCACCCATATTACACATATCATAAATCATACACAACATATTTAGTCCACGTTCACATATACAACACATATCATTATACCTATAAGCACATAATCATCGCAAATCCAAGCCTTAACCATATCCTTACCTCCACACATAGTCACCCCTTTAACACTTAACATGAAATTTTACTAGTATAATAACCCTTAGATAACCAAAATTACCAAAGTATCCCTATTCCATATATTACCACCATTTATACCCAAGCATGAAATACTAGTCCCACCAAACCTTATCTCCACACATAGTCGCCCTTTAACACTTAGTGTGCACATTTATTAGCGCATTCACCCTTACACCTCTAAAATTACCAAAATACCCCTATTCAATATATATCCCCATTTACACCTAAACATGAAATACTAGCACCACCAAACCTTATCTCCGCACACAATGTAATCCCCCAAAAATTTAAAAGTCTATAATTTAATAATCACTTTTATTTAGGATAACTTAGGTTTTAAACTTACTTAATTTAATTATTTTGAGGGTTTTTTACCTTTTTAATTAATTTAATTTAATTATTTTGGGGATTTTTGTGTATATAAAATTAGATGTGAATATTTAATAAATTAAAATAAATAAATTGTTATTTTATCATACCCATTCTATTTAAATAATGTTTCAAACCAATATTCTCTAAAATTTACCTTTTAAACTAATATACATAAATATATTAATTTAAATTATTAAAATTTGTCCATCTACCAAAAATACTACAACCTATTTCCCATAAATTATTTATCTATTTCCCCTATTCTCCCTTTTTTCCCCTTCCTTTTTCTTTTTTTTTTCTTCCCCTCTTCCTCTCTTCTTTCTTTCCCCATTTCGCCCCCCGACTGGGCCAGCTGTTGGCCCAGACAAGCTCCCCACTCTGGCCCGTCTCATGCGTCAGCCTCCTCCTTCGCCCAGGTCGGCCGGTCCTCTTTTTTTTTTCTTTCTTTACCCCCGGACCGACCGGTCCTCCCCCTTTCCTTGGCCCTCTTCTTCCCCGACCTGCAGTGCAATGGTAATGTCGACCTACAACCCCAAATTTCACCAACACCCACCAGCCCAGCGCCGACAGTCCTCCCCTACCCTTCCCGGCATTTTCGTTCCCTTTTTCGACCCCAACAAGCCCCATCTCTCCCTTCCCTGCATGCCATCTCCTTTCTCTTCTTCTCCCAACCCGACCTAACCTGTAATTGGCAAGGCTGCACCGCCTGTCACCGCCGGCTGGTGGTCCTGCCACACCTGCCACGTGTGTCTTCTTCTCCCTTTGTCGTTTCCCCCCTCAATTAGCCTATAAATAACCCCCATGACAGCCATAATGGAGCTTCTGTTTTCGCAGCCCAAAAACTCCAGCCACTTGCCGCTGCCCTATCAGCCCCTTGTTCCGCCACCGTCGGCACCCGCCATCACCAAATCCGCCCACCGAGACCATCCTTGCACCCTCCTCTACGAAACCAAACCACCACCACCCCTTGCCTTGCCCTACACATGCCGCCCCAGCCGTGCAAAGTTGCCACCTTGATCAACCCTCACCAACCCTTTGCCGCCCCTCGCGCCGCCTTCAGCCACCAATCTAGCCGCCACCAGCACCTCCTCCACCCTCCAAAACACCCAGGGGACCTTCCCATACCATCATCTCCCCTGCCTCCTTCTCCCCTTACCTCCCCCATCTTCCACCACCTCCCACCACCTTTGGCTGCCGCACCAACCACCGTGCGCCGCCACTCCCAGCCACACCACCACCTTCATTCTACCCCTCTTCACCTGCTGCACCTTCCTCCACCTCAAACACCCCTCTAATCCCCCTCCTTTAGCCTACATATTGATCTTTCTACCTCTCTTCCTCCTCCACCACCATCGTCGTCGCCGCCACGCGCCGCCGCCGTTTCCACCACTGACCTTAGGTGGTTTTCCTACTTCCCTAGCCTTAAACTATTTTTTTATAAGTGTTAATAATTTTATCTAACATTAATGGTATTATCCTTATTATTATTATTATTATTATTATTAGTAGTAGTAGTAGTAGTAGTAGTAGTAGTAGTAGTAGTAGTAGTAGTAGTAGTAGTAGTAGTAGTAGTAGTAGTAGTAGTAGTAGTAGTAGTAGTAGTAATAGTAGTAGTATTTTTACATTATTAATATTATTATGTATTGCCCTTGTTTCCTAACCTAATTTCAGAAAATACTTATAACTAGGTTAAAAGGCTAACATTAAGATGGTTATCATTATTACCACTAATACTACTATCCTTATTTTCATTATTCACAACTTTAGTATTAATATAGTTACATTTATTACTAGCGTTATTATTATTATTATTATTATTATTATTATTATTATTATTATTATTATTATTATTATTATTATTATCATCATCATCATCATCATCATCATCATCATCATCATCATCATCATCATCATCATTATTGTTGTTGTTATTACTATTACTATTATTATTGTTAGTGTTATTTAAACCAAGTTGGCATATTATCATTTTAAAGAAGAAGAATACTCAACCTTAGTATTTTTACCATGTAATATTCAAGTAATTACTAATATCATTCCTAATGCCTTTGTCATTAGCATTATTAGTTACTAATAATACTATTACTATCATTATTATTATTATTGGTATTAGTATTAGTTTATTTCTATTACTGTGAAAAAGGCATTTGAACCCTTATATTATTATTATTCAAAATACAACTTTTATCATTATTATCTTTAGGAATATTTGTACTTTGTTGGTATTGTAATTATTATATTATTATTTTAACCCTAACACTATTATTAGACTTAGCCTTAAAAACACTAGGGTTTCTATCACTCTAAGCATTAGCATTACTACCAGTATTACTATTATCACTATTTGGCTATAATTAGTATCAGTGCTATTATTAGGAGAGTAAAGCTAATAGGTTTAATAAAAAAGTGTAGCAATACATATTAAAATAAACATATTTTGACTAGTAATATTTAGTAGACTATTTTTAAGATAAAAACCCTAGTTTTCGTATAATACTCTCTTTAATAATAATAATCCTAATCTTAGACTAAAATAAGGAATGATGGTACTTTTGAGGGAAACTAATACTTAGTATTTCCTCTTTTATAGGTGAATCTAACCAAAACCCTAAGGAGTTGTAGGAGTGTGTTTCAAGCCCGGCGTCGCTTTAGGTAAGGATGTAGCTAAGGCCCATGTATGTTATGTGACTTGTATGCCTTGGATGCTTTATATTTCATGTTATATTATGTATCGTATGATTTTCCTTAATTTGTCTTATGTGTAGCGCAGCTTAGAGTTGAGGTATCTTTTGTATGTGTTCTTATAGCATGAGTATGATATGTATATATGGTGATTGTGGTGTGATATGACATGGCCCTCTAAGACACACATACTAGGACAAATGACATTATGATATGGGAAATGAAAGGACAAAAAGAAACAAATGGGAAGTGAGATGCTAAGGGGGATATGAGGTTGACCAAAATGAACGAGAGATGAGAACTATGCATGAAAATTCTAGGGTTTGCATGGGAGTGATCCTTACGTGAGAAAAGTTGATTTAGGGTGTGAAGAAAGAGAGAGTCAGTTGGGAGAGGAAGGCTCAAAGGGGAAGTGAGGTAGAGAGGAGGGGAGGAAGAAGAAAAAGAAGAGAAGAGAGAGGGGGGAGGGGGAGTGAAGTAGGTGGCATTTGAGAGGGAAACGGTTGCAGTCACCTGCTAGTCATGGTAGGATAATAGGGGCGAAATAAGGGAGAGGTTTACAGAAGGAGGGGACCAGAGTGGTTGGGCCAGAAATGGAAAGAAGGACGACAAGGGGAGGAGGTAGTGTAGGCATGGTTAGTGGTGGCACAGGTAGGATGTAGAGTGCAGGGGGAAGGAAAGGGAGGGGTAAGGGGGTGTTTGGTTCAGGGGGGATGGTAGGGGAAGAGAGGTCAAAAAAAAAGAGAAGGAGAAAGGGGGAGCGGGGAGCGGGGCAACCTACTTGGGATAAAGAAAAGGAGGGGGAGAAAAAGAGAAAAAGAGGAAAAATAATGAAAAGGGAAATGATAAAAAGGAAAAATATTTTGTTTTTGAATTAGGATTAGGGTTTATTTAAATATTAAAATAATTTATCTCAAATTTATGTATTTATTTAAGGTAATACTTTTGGTAAAAATTATGGATTTGCAATTTATTTAAATAAAAGAGTAAGTTAAAATGATAAAAATAATAAAATTTAATTTCTTAAATAATTCCATCTACTTTGTAACTCAAGAGTCCCAAAATAAAAAAAATAAGTGAATAAATAAATAAATAAAAACTAATATTAAGTTATCTCAATTAAGGGTTAAATATTTAAACTTTGGTCTAAAAAAATTCAAAGCTTTATACACAGCTTGGGCTTGAATAAAATAATATGATGGATATGAATAATAATGGACAAGGATAAATGGAAATCTCACATGGTTGGGAAATGGAAAGAAAGGGAATGATATAGAACAAACATTAAAAATGCTTTGCTTGTTTTTGTATAGGCATTATGTGATCACCTATCCTTATGAATAATATACTAATTACATAAAGAAAATGACATTAAAATTGTGTATGGGTCTGGATTACCAAATGCTTGATTAGCTACTAGGGTTATTGGTGCCTTCAAGCTTTACCTTTGAATATGATCCTAAGAGGTCCTAATGTTTTACCTACTCTAGACACTGATGATATACTAGGGGGTTGGCTTCTGTAAGGACTAATATCCATATCAGTTGGCTTCAGCTTGGACTTATGTTCATTCTTGTGATTAGCTTCAGCCTAGACTTATGTCTTCTTTGGTGATTAGCTTTAGCTTGGACTTTATGTCCCTTATTTGGATAGGCTTCTATGGTACGTTAGACCATGGGGTTGTTCACGGTCCATTGCTCGATGATAATAAAATTGGATGAGAAAGACCTAGATAATGAATAAGTGAAAATAAATAATTAGATAAGGAGGGAAAATGGTTTAAATGACCAAAAAGGATAAAAGTTGGTTTGCACAGGTGGGTAATGGCTTAAGTGCCTAATTGGTTATTAATTGAAATATTTATCATATATTGACCTATCTCAACATATGGATGAGGAAATGGTATAATCTAAAGGATTGAGTAATTGGGAATAAACCATAGTAGTTGCTTGAATTTAATATGCTATTACATGTGTGAGTTCTTATGTGATTATAATACGAGTTCAAGCATGATATATTTTGCATTGCTTGAATTATGCATGATAGCATGTCCTAATGTACTCTTACCCTTACATATATGACATTAACATGACACATCTTAAATATTATATCCATGTACGATAAAATATGCATATTTGTTTCTCCATTAAAAGAGCAACTTGGATTATTAATATGTTGCATAATGATGTGTCATTTTCTAGGTTACTCGTTCATACCCACAAGTATAGGACCATGTGTAGGTTTTTAGGAATGGCCAGTAAAGGGCCTACCTCATCTTAGGTTTGAGGATTGATGGTGTGGACATTAAGAGATCTTGTATGGTTCATAAAGGACCTTGATTTTGGTTTTGAGGAATCACCCTAATCTCATTTTAATGCTGCCCTGTACTTTTATCTACTTGTGTCTTCTAATGATTTGGTTGAGCGCCATTGTGGTCGGTTGATGTAAACAATTTTCCAAAGTGTTTATGTAATCTTTTACCCGCACACTCTATTGTTTAAAATATATTGGTTGGTTTTAGCTTATATTTGATATGAGGTAGGTAACAAATGTCTATCCTATGTTGGGTACGATGGGAACACCCTGTTTTTCTTAGGTGTGTTTTCAGCTTATGCAAGGTTTGAAAATAAACTTTTTGGAAACTTTATCAAAAGATGAAGTGGAGGTAGTGATAGAGCGCCTAGATAAGATGAGTTTAATGATTATTTCATCAAAATATTTTAGGGCTTAATAGAATATGATGTCTAGACATGAGCTTATGATTTTTTTTTTATAAATAGACATTTTCCTCATAAAATTAATTTCACTTGCCTCAATTTGATACTAAAGTTCCCAAAGCATTTAAAGCTAGTGATTATATTCCTATTGCTTGCTACAATACCCTATACCAAATGCTCTTTAAAATCGTCAACTCAAGACTTCAACCTATCCTACCTATGTTAGCAGGTGAGGTTCATTCCACTTTTCTTAAAGGTAAAAGTATTGCCAAGAACATACCCTTGTCAATTGAACTTGTTAAAGGGTGTGAAAAAAAACACTTATATCCAAGATGTATGATTAATATTGACATGAGTAAGGCATATGACATTTTGAGGTTAGATTTTTTCAAACATATCTTATGTGCTCTCCACTTTCCTATTTCTTTTGTAAAAATCATTAAGAAATGTGTCGCATCTATTAGTCTTTTCAACATCTAGAAGGGATTTCTCTATCCTTCTTTCCATGAAAACTAAGGATTGAGGTAGGTAGACGCCTTCTCCCTTTCGATTTTTATTTTGTTCATGGAATTTTTGAATAGATTCTCTAGTGTAATCCTAATTTCTCACCTCATCTTGTAAAGGAAATCAAACATGCATTACTTTTATTCTTAATATTTTCTAGCCCTTCTCTTCCTTTTTAGTTATTCATCTTAATGTAGCTACAAGTTCTATTTATGATAGGGGATGTGTAACTACATAGTTGGAAGTTGGAATTTTATTTGAGTTTCAAATCCCTCAAGGTCACTTACCATGGTGTTCTTCTATGTGTCAACTACATAGTGATTCATCTTTATAAACCCCTTATTGAAAAGTATGTTGCAAAGATAAGGGCATAGGAAGACACTATTCTAAGTTATGTAGGCTGAAAGCAATTAGTGAAGGAGGTTTAGGTTTCACTCATATTAAATGGTGGAACAATGCTACCATCAGAAGTCTCCTTTGGTCACTATCTAAGTAGAAGGATATCTTGTGGGTTAAGTGGGTACATGCTTACTATGTTAAGAATAAAGGGATGATGCTAATGCAACATCTATATACTAATGCAAATAACATTATAAAGGTAAGAGAATATGATCAATTTAATATTTCTATGACATATAAGATTCTTATACCTAAGGTAAAGAAGGTTCCTTGGTGTTTTAATATATATGCCCTCTTATAATGTTAAGGCATTAGTTCAATTTAATATGATCTTTGAATGTCTTCAAACTCAAGATATGTTACTTAACAGTGGGGTTAATTAGGTAAATAGTTTTTATACTATGTAATGATGTTGAGGAAACACTACCACATCTTATCTTCAAATGGTCTGATGCAGTAGCTATCTCACCAACTTTGATCTGTAAACTCGGCTACCTAGGAGCCATAACTAAGATGCTTTGAAGAGGTGGTCCATGTGGGGAGGTTGAGTGCCCGAAATAAGGAAAATTTTGATTCAAGCACTTCTATCTAAAACCACATACCATGCTTGGAAGGAAAAAAATGGGTGCATATTTACAAATAGCACTAAAAAAACCTCATGGGTTAGGAAGAATATAGTTACCAATTTAGATAGTCATTTTATCTCTTTTCAAATTAGTAAATCTTTTATCAAAACTCTTAGGTGTGTATGAATTAGGTAGTTAATTTCCTAGCTATATGTGATTTTTGTATGGTTATATTCATCACTTTGCACTTTACAAGTAATAAAACACATACTAAAAAAAAGCAATCTAGACAAATTTTGATAAAATTGTAAGGATTTAGCTTTATCATCTTCTCAATATTATTTTTTTTATCATATTTCTCACCTATAAATGTAATAATTTCTCTAATAAGACGATATTTAGGCAATAAAAGCATTGGTTGGTGGTCAAAATGATGTCCTCACTCACACTTTGGGGACCAAGGAGTAAGTTGGCCTAGTTCGATAGTTGCCATGTGTTGTGCTATATTATCAAGTACTTTTGGATAACTTCCTAGTTTCCATAATCCCATAGAATAGGTCAATTTTCAAAGAACCAGATTGGAAACACTAAGGGTAGATCAAGTAAACTGACTAAGAATGGAGGAGAGATTACTAAGGATGTAGGAAAGGACATCAAGCTTGGAGATTTACATGGTAGTGCCCACTCTTATAACCCCTAATATTATACTTATCCTTGTAGTATCTATGGTAATATACTTTAATTTTAATTATTTTATTATTTATTGCACCTCTATAGTTGAGGTTAATGAAAATAACAAAATTCTTGAATATAGTATAAAAAAGCGTGTACTCTTAATACATTAGAGGAAAGGCATATTGTCACCTAAGAAATTTATCATGTCTTTAAGGATACATTTTTTAGCCTGACATAGCTTAGCTGACTCTAAACAACATCTATGCCAAATATGCTTTCTTAAATTTACCTTGTTTGGGAAATGAAAATTGTGATACCCTCAAGGGAATTATAATATTATTAATAGCCAGATTTGAATTAATTAATCTCATAATTATTATATATTAACCTTTTACATTTTTTTAACTAAGATGGTAAATATTATCCTAAGGAAAAATGAGAGAAGGAATTACATGAGGCAAGAAAGGCATCATGGGTAATGCATAACACACATCTTATCAACTATCAAGCATTTTCCTGCAGGATAAAGATGTATTTTAATGAGGTCTTACACAATCAATAATTAAGTATAGGAGTTGAATTATAATCATGTTTTGTTATTCAAGACCCAAGAAATCAATGTATATATAGGACTTAAGGACTAGAAGTTAGCTACAAGTCTAACAAGTAAAGATATATAGGGGGTATAGTTTCATTCGATTTTAATAAATAGATATATTTAAAAATATAATTATAATTTTTAAATTATTACTAACACATAGTTACGTCATTATTTTCTTATAGGTTTTAAAAAAGAGAATTATACCATTTGTAAGGATTCTTATATCCTCACATGATATCTTATTAGGACCCCAAACAAAATGTGGTGTAAATGTTCCAATCAATGAAGGTGACTCCACATTGATTTAATCCTCCCCTTTCCTTAAATTCTCGTTGGGTTTTGGTCATTTTACATCTATCGGGAGAGATAAAATATTGGTTTGACTCATAGGAGGAAAATGATGTACATTTCACATAAGGTTAATGATAGACCATTAATTGATTTCTAACTTTAATAAATTTAGTTAAGGAATTAATTATTATATTATATAATTTATTTGTCTGTATGCATCAATTAGGATATTTAAGATATATCTAGAGAAGTAAAAAGAAGGACATAAAGTACACAAATGGGCTGACATAAAGGTGTAACCCTCCCAAATTTTATGAACTAATTTTTTCCTATAAAACAAGTTTGTGGAAGGAAAAAACAAAAAATAAAGGGGGTAATACACCCCATCCAACATAGAAGAGCTACTCTTTATACCTAATCTATATTGGGTGTAAAGCAAAAGTGACCTCTTACCTAGGAATCAAATGTGAGAAGCACTTAATTCCACCAAGATATATTATATAAAATGGAGAGAAGAGAATATGTATAATGAAATAGAGGATAAAATTCCAAATAGAGAAGGAGAATTTGGATCCCAAACTCTATCAAATGGTTTCATACACATTGCAAGCAACACAACAAAAATATTGAATCAACGAATACCATCAAATATTCTTGTAGAGTTACATGTGTCCATTAAATAGGAAGAGGATTTCGAAACATAACCATCAATACAATAGAATTGAGTAATCCACTATATAGTACTAAACATGTGAAGGTCACATGAAGCACATAGAAGGTATCATAAAAAGGAATTTGGCATAACACCTCAGTAACACATATGATAGCAAGAAAGATAACACAGGCCATAACATAACCATCCTTATAAGTACGATATTATAATGATATTATTCTTACTAGCAAATAAACCTAATCTATGATTACGATCATTCCAATTACTTTATCACATTGAGTTTAAGAACCCTGCTATTCTTAATGAGGTGAAATAGTTTGAAGCATTTCCAAGGGCAAAACACTCGTGAGTCCCTATTATCCTTTGGTGGAACATAATTAACTCTTCCTAGGGTAAAAACACTCGTTATCACTATTTATAAACTAGTAGAACATAATTAACTCTTTGGAAAACAAGCTCCCAAGCCACTATTATAGTTCGGTGGAATAAATATAACACTTTAGACTTAACTCACATGATTTTTCACTTCAATTACTTAATGTGTTATTAAACTATGGTATATCTCAATGTCATGATTTAGAAAACAATATAAATATGTAAGGCACATAAATCATACGTAATATAAAATATGTAAGGCATAAATGTCACAACCAAATGTTGATTGGGTCATTCCCTAAGGATAAGGCCACAATTCTCCAATGAAACTCCAATTTCACACGTTAAGCATAAATTTTCTTGTAGAACTCATCTAAACTCCAAATTTGGTGCACCAACCTAAAATAACATTATTAACAATATATCTAAAAATCGAGATCTAACTCTAGCATCTTATACATACAATAACAAGTAAACCTCTAGGCTTACTATTAACCGTTCAAGATATTTTCTTAGTGTATTTGACTTATGTTGTTCATAATTAACCCAAATATCTCATGTAACATACCTAGCACATTTCAAATCCATCTCCACCTTAATAAAACCAAAATTATATAATTTAGCAATATGGACCAAAAACTATCTTACCAAAAACCTTAAAATCTCATTTTAGATAGGTTCTTCCCTACTCAACCACCATTGGATCATACTATCATACTTAGGGTTATGAAACAATGCTTATCGCAAGAGACATCACATAATCTCATGCTTTCATGAAACATCCACATTTCTATATTATAATATAACATTATCATAACATGACATTAACAACCTACCTTATGAGATATAATAACACCAACATGACAATACGCACAATTTATACATAACATTTAAAAAACATAATTACGACATGTATCCTTAAACATTTTACTCTATTTCAATTATTTAAAATACCTATAATTAAATTCAACACTAAGGTAGTAAGGTTAATGATATTGGCTAAATATACCTATCAACAAGTTTACCAATCACAAATAGTATACGATGTAATATGTAGCAATTTATCATCTTACATAGACTAATTACTAATTCAAAATTTTTAACAATTTAAATTAAGGTTTGGCTACTTAAATAAAGTAAAGAAATAATTATTAATATAAACTAAGAATTTGATATCAAATGAAATTACGATAAAACAAAATCAAGAAAAATCTAATGAAGGTAAAATCAATTAATAAAAGCTATCGAGGAATTCAGATATGCTACTATCAAGTTATAATGACTAATAAATCAATTAGATAATCGATTCATTTACTATACATGTGTTAATGAAAATATTTAACTAATACGCTCGCTCAAGATATATAGTCCTATCATAAATTTTTAATCTTATTATCTCTAGTTAAAGGATTTATAATAAAGATAATGCTTTAGGTTTAATTAATTATATATCATTCCCTATTGTTGTAGATATCATGAAATTATTCTCACAACCAATTCAATTATCATGAAATTATAATTAAAGGTGATATGTCTATTAATTAGGCCCAATCTAGAACAATAGCATAAAACATATATACTAATATATTAATCAATCAATCAATTTATTAATGAGAATAATGAAGGGTTTCACCATATCCTTGGAAAAAGAAGATTAAAATATGCTATTAATTATAGTAATAATAATAATAATAATAATAATAATAATAATAATAAATTAAATAAGGCATTAAGATTATACATAAATATTAAACTTTAGAATATTTGAATACAAAATTATAGAATTTTATGTCTTGAAAGTTTAACTAAAAAATAATATTGTACTTGGATGGCTAACATAATTGAATTTTTTTTGTACAGTTGTGTTATTATCCATGCCTTTGTCTCTCTTTCTTTCTCTTTGCGTTGTTTTTCTCCTATTGTTTCCTTTATTTTCTCCTTGACACTTTTCCTTTCTCTTTTCTTTGATGCTACATCCTATGCCATTTTACCTTCTTTCCCCTCAACCTTTGTGCCTTTTCTTTTCTTCTATGCAACCTCTTTTCCAAACTTCTAGTTTTCTTCCTTTTTAATTTATGACGCATTATGCCCTCTATTTTTTCTTACTTTTTCTTTGTACCCCCAACTTGACCTCATCTATCTTCTCTTTTATTCTTCTTCTTATTATTATTCTTAATTTTTCTTTTGCTTTTCCTAATTTAGTACTCCATTCATACACTATCAATTAGTACCTTGAAAATAAAATTAAGTAGTTATTAATTAATATACTAAAATTATTTCAAACTATTCCTCACTTTTGGATATATTTTTAGCTTATAGTCATGGTTCAACTTTGACTCATTTCTAATCAGATTTAGGAAAAATACTAGGAGTAGAAATTGTATATATTTTTATTTATCTTTACACTAAAATTTGAATAACCTAAATAAGAGTTCTTTAGTGAATGTTATGATCAAAATATGGCAAGTTTTCAAAGTAAACTTTAAGATTTAAATTAATTAAATGGATAATAATATTATTAATTAATTAATTATTGAAAAATAAAATAAATGAGCTCAAGTATTATTCAAATAAATAACAAAGTATTAAAGTAAAAGGGGCATAAACTATGTAAAAATATGCATTTATCAATACCTCGACAATTACTTCTTATTTGTATTCAAGTAAGACATGACCCTAAATCAACTAAAAATGGAAATGACTTGCCACTTTCATAGGTTTCATAATTAAACTTAACATGTACAACAAGACCTTTAAACCCTTAGGTCACCCTTATTAGATGAGCATGTCATGAGGGTTTGGGAGATGATATACATACAAAATTTCACACAAATAATATATATAAACATACTTCTAACACCCCTAACTAATGTTATCTTAGAATATTCTATTTTCATAAGACCAATATTAGCATTCAACAAAGAATTACCACCAGTACATTTTAAAGAGTCAATATAAGGTTTGCACATAAACATGACAGATATGAATGGAATAATACTAATGAATGCAAACCTAACCACACTTTATTCACATTAAGATTCATTCTCACGAAGTTCTACCCTCTTATTTTTACTCTTCTCTCGTATGCATGGTTACATACATATAAATACACTTAGATATCTGAGATAAGATGATAAAAGTAACAAGTCTTACATATATTAACAAGGAAGGCTCATATTTTAAGGATAGAAATGTTACAAAAAATATCAATTACCTAATAAATGGATCAAACCATGATCCAAAGTCAAACTTGGCCCATGAACCCATGGCACTTCTTTTGGAAGCCCTTGGTTTTTCCCCATTTGCTCACAAGTTAGAATATGTTACATGCCTTACTTGGGAGTGTGATTAAAAGCCTTATTCAGCAAAGACCAAGCAAGTAGAAGCCTAAGGAGAGTCATGGTTATTTTGTTCTTGTTTAGTTTTATTTTTGTGTTTTTTTTATTATAATAAATAATGTAGCAGCTAGTTAAAAGGAGTATATTAAGGGGAGTGTTATTAGATCTTTCAAATGGGTATTTAATCCCATTAAGAAGAGAGGAAAAAGGGGCGCTAGATTAGGGAATTGCTGTTGTTTCATTTTTATTCATTAAGGAGCATTTAATGCCTTAATGAGGGGAGGAAAAATGGGGGGCATCTCTTTAATTCTTAGCTGTTATAGCTGAACGGTTTTGGGGCTATTATTCAGTCAAAGCGTTGGCTTTCTTTTGTTGTATGATATTGCCTATAAATACAAGTTTGCAGAGAGGAATAATGATTCCTGATTATTCACAATACACCTTATGGTTTTCTCTTTTTTTTTAAGTTTGTCTCAAGTTAAAGATTATTTCCTTATAGCTTTGAGTTTGTCTCGAGTTAATTAGGGTGAACTTTGAGTTTGTCTTGAGTTTTGGTTCATTTTCGTTATTTCATCGCTAATTACATTTCTATCCAAATTTCAGTATTTGATACAGGAGCATCTCATAATAATATGTCACTAATTAATTTTTCTAAGTTAGGGGATTACAAACACTCTTAACTTGGATGAAATTAATTAGCTGAATATGAGAAATAAGTGGAAGTACCAACCCATGCTTTCATGGTGACACATTCAGCCCAAGCACAATAAATTATGGTAGCTTATCCAACCCAAGCCCAATTAACTATGATGGCACATCAAGCCCTAGCCCAAATAGCTGTTTTATTACTATTTCCAAGTATTTTGCCACTTAAGAAGCCAAATCAGCCCAAGACCAAGGTTGATTTCGAAAATTTAAAAAAAAAAAGAGAAAAGAAAAAGGAGGACAAGTGGATGGTGGAGTAGGTGAAGAAAGTCAGCCAAGTCAAATCAGATTATTTTAATTGGCTAGGCATGGGAGATGATTGATTAGGTATGGGGATGATTGAATGACTTGTATTTTTATTTCTTACGTACTTTTCAGCATGTAAGGCATTCCATGCTGTGGTATGGTTGTCAAAATACCACACATAGGCTGACCTCATTTTAGTTCTCATCCAACTAGTTGTTAGGTTGTATTAGATAAATAGATAGTAAAGAATGGTTGGAATGTAATTAGGTAGGAAGAGGGGATGGGTATAATGGACTTTTTGTGACCTTGGCTGCCACTATAAATATGGGTAGCCCCCCTCTACAAAGTTGAGTGAAAACTTTGTTTTGAGTGAAAAATCTCAGAACTTTCATTTCAAGTGTTGAAACCTTGAGTGGTAGTTGTGAGTGTTTGGTCTTTGGCTACCTTAGATCAAATATTATCATACTTCTCATCTCTTTTCTCTATTCTATCTTTCAGTGGTCAATTATCCCATAAGCCACCATCCTTCATTAAGCATGTGACGACTTGTTTAGCATATGCATCAGTATTCGTTCTTGAGACTAAAATTAACTTCATGATCTAAGAGGGTATTTTGAGACTTACATCGTCTGGTATCATAGCTTTGGCGTGGAGGTTCAAGGAAAGATCGTGTTTTTAATGAGAAAGAAAACCGCTAAAATTCATCCGTTTTTTCAGTCAACTTTGAAGAGCGATATCTTAGCCCTCAAAAATCCAAACCAAGCGATTATTTTTTGAATCTGGGTATTTTTCTGCTTAGAATACTCATATTTAATTTCATAATTTTTGGAAACTTTTTGCTATTAAACTGGGCAGGTTTCTGTGAACTGCGCAAATACGAAGCAAATCCAGCGCATGTTATCCGGACAGCTTTTGAGGAGTTTCTTTGTTTTGGAATTTCTTAAATTTTCTCGAATTTCGACAATCTATAAGCCTTTGAGAGTCTCAAGGCCATTTTCATTTTCTTTTAGATTCGGTAGAATATCTATTGTACTTGTAATAACCTAGTAAAATAGTGAAAAGTCATGGATGGTGGTGAGGAGTTAGCTAAGATGTTACATGTTATCACTCAAAATTAGAGAAAATGGAGGAAAAATCAGAGGAGGATAAGGTGAGCCAAAATACTTGAATGGATGCAATAGCCAAAATGGTTTTGAAAACCACTAGGAAAATGAACGAGTTGGAGAATGAGGAAGAAAGTAGCGGTAGCAATCTTAGACAATTTGATGAAGATAGGGGATTAAAGATTGACCTACCTGAATTTTATGGGGGGCATTACAGTGAGGCTTTTCTAGATTAGGTAAGACAAATAGAAACTATCTTTGAGTATAAGGGGTTTGATGATAGGAAGAGGTTCGGGCTGTCCTCAAACTCACTAAACTCGCTGTCCTATGGCATGAAAACTTCAAGGCGAATAGGAGGAGAGATGGGAAAGAAAAAATAGACTCATGGGATAAATTGAAAAAAATTGACCCATATTTCCCAAAAAACATGAGTGTGGAAGATTACATTAAAGAGTTTGAGAAGTTGTGTTTGGTTTGTGATTTGCAAGAAAATGAGACCTTCAAATTGCTAGTTTTGTTAAGGGTTTTTCTAAGGGGATTAACCAAAAGGAGGAGGTAACTCATTACACCACTTTTAGTGATGTTTGTAAACTGGATATTAGATATGAGTCTCAATTGAAAGAGGAGAAGCCCAAAAATATTTCTTTCAAAAGTCCCATGAAATTTACTCCATCTTACTCTAAGGGGGGTACATTTCAAAACAAGTGAGGAGGTACTTTTCAAAATAAATCTTTCTCTTCTAGTTCAAAATTTGATAAAGGGAAGGACAAGGCTGTAATTTCACCTAGTGAACTTGCTACTAGGAGAAAGTGTTTTAAATGTCATGGTAGAGGATATATGGCATCTGAGTGTCCTAGCAAAATTTTGATGATAGCCGCTCAATATGCCATGTTTGATGAGGAAGAAAAGCTTTATAATTTCATCACTCTAGAAGAAAATAACAAAGAAGAAGAGCTTGATGAGATCCCCCCAGAAAGCAAGCTTAATATGATGGTGGTTCACAACATTTTGTTTAGTGAACTAGAAAATGATGAAAGGCAAAGGAACAATCTGTTCCATACTAGGTGCAAGATTGGTGAGAAAAACTTGCAATGTGATTGTCGATGGTGGAGCACAAACTGATGTGATCTCTAATGATGCCGTGAGTAAGTTGAAACATACTACTAGGGATCACGATGAGCCTTACAAGCTGAATTGGTTGAATGATGGTGTGGGAGTAAGAGTGAAGAAGCAAGCTTTGGTTTCTTATTCCATTGGAGGGTTTGAAGATGAAAGGTGGTGTGATGTACTGCCTATAGATGTGTGTCACTTGCTGCTTGGAAGACCATGGCAATTTGATCATGACTCGGAGCATAAAGGTAGATCTAATGTTTATATTGTAACAACTAAAGAAGGTAGTAGAGTTAGATTATTGCCTTCACATCCCAAAGTTGCTAAGAAAGAAAAGGAGAAAAGGAACTATCTTGTAACTTGTAATGAATTTCAAAGAATAGTGGAAGAATATGGGGGAGCGTATGCTTTGGTCGTGTGAACCAAAGATGATAATAGTACTACTTTTAATAACTCATCCCTACTAAATGAGTTATTAGAAGACTACAAAGATGTGTTCCCAAATGACTTGCCCAAAGGTGTACCTCCAATTAGAGGCATTGAGCACGCCATTGAATTGATTCCAGGAGCACCTTTGCCCAATATGGCTTCCTAGAGGTGTAACCCGAAAGAGAGTAAGGAACTTGATGATCCAAAGTCAACCTTGGCCCATGAACCCGTGACACTTCTTTTGGAAGCCCTTGGTTTTTCCTCATTTGCTCACAAGTCAGAATCTGTTACATGCTTTACTTGGGTGTGTGATTAAAGCCTTATTCAGCAAAGACCAAGCAGGTAGAAGCCCAAGGAGAGTAGTGGTTATTTTGGTCTTGTTTAGTTTTATTTTCATGTTTTTTTATTGTAATAAATAATGTAGCAGCTAGTGTGTGTGTGGGCTGCTTAAAACCGTTGAAAGAAGTTTAAGGAGAGTGTTATTAGCTCTTTCAAATGGGTATTTAATCCCATTAAGAAGAGAGGCAAAAGGTGCAACAGATTAAGGAATTGCTGTTGTTTCACTTCTATTCATTAAGAAGCATTTAATGCCTTAATGAGGAGAGTTAAAAGGGGGGCATCTCTTTAATTCTTATCTGTTATAGCTGAACGATTTTGGGGCTATTATTCAGCCAAACCGTTGGCTTTCTTTTGCTGTATGATATTTCCTATAAATACAAGTTTGAAGAGAGGAATAATAATTCCTAATTATTCACAATATACCTTATGGGTTTCCCTTTGCTTTGAGTTTGTCTCGAGTTAAAGATTATTTCCTTATAACTTTGAGTTTGTCTTGAGTTATACGATTAGGGTGAGCTTTGAGTTTGTCTTGAGTGGCCTAAGATCCCAGAACTTTGAGTGTGTTTTTGAGTTTTGGTTTGCTTTCATTATTTTATTGCTAATTACTTTCTGTCCAAATTTGAGTATTCATTCTTGAGACTAAAATTAACTTTGTGATCTAAGAGGGTGTTTTGAGAATTACATCACTTGAGAGGCAAGTGAATGAGTTGTTCAAATGAGGCTATGTGAGGGAGAGCCTCCTTGCGCCGTTCCTGCACTCTTAGTACCTAAGAAAGATAGTACTTGGAGGATGTGTGTAGATAGTCGTTCCATTAACAATAAAACGGTCAAATATCGTTTCCCTATGCCTCGTTTGCAAGATATGTTAGATGAGTTGAGTGGTGCCTTAGTCATTTCTAAAATAGATTTAAGGAGTGGCTACCATCCAATGAGAATTCAAGAGGGGGATGAGTGGAAAACGGCTTTCAAAACAAAGCAAGGGTAATATGAGTGGTTGGTGATGCCATTTGGGCTTTGCAACACACCAAGATCCTTCATGAGATTGATGAATGAAGTCCTCCATATTTTTTTGAACGATTTTATTGTTGTTTACTTAGATGACATTCTTGTGCATAGTAAAAATAATGAAGATCATGTAATTCATTTAAGGAGGTTGTTTGCAAAAGTGAGGGAGGTGAAGTTGTATGGTAAGCTTGAGAAATGTGTATTCATGACTCCTAGTGTTATATTTATAGTATACATTATAACGGGAGAGGGGGTTCATGTAGATCCAGAAAAGGTGAAAGTGTTTCAATCTTGATTGGCTCCAACCAATGTGCACAAATTTATAAGTTTTCATGGACTAGCCTCCTTCTATAGACGGTTCATTAAGAACTTCTCAACCATCATGGCTCCAATCACAAAATTGATGAAGAAAGGTAGTTTTGGGTGGATTGAAGTTAGTGCTACTTTCTATGCGGGTGATTTATCACCTTATTTTGATGATTCGAGTTTGAGGGCAAACTCTTTTGAAGAAAGGGGGAATGATCCAAAGTCAAACTTGGCCCATGAACCCGTGGCACTTGTTTTGGAAGCCCTTGGTTTTTCCCCATTTGCTCACAAGTCAGAATCTGTTACATGCCTTACTTGGGCGTGTGATTAAAGCCTTATTCAACAAAGACCAAGAGAGTTGTGGTTATTTTGTTCTTGTTTATTTAGTTTTATTTTCGTGTTTTTTATTATAATAAATAATGTAGCAGCTAGTTGAAAGGAGTAGATTAAGGGGATTGTTATTAGCTCTTTAAAATGGGTATTTAATCCCATTAAGAAGAGAGCCAAAAGGGGCGCCAGATTAGGGAATTGCTGTTGTTTCATTTCTATTCATTAAGGAACATTTAATGCCTTAATGAGGGGAGGTAAAAGGGGGCATCTTTTTAATTCTTAGCTGTTATAGCTGAACGGTTTTGGGGCTATTATTCAGCCAAACCATTGGCTTTCTTTTGTTGTATGATATAGCCTATAAATACAAGTTTGAAGAGAAGAATAATGATTCCTACTTATTCACAATATACCTTATGGTTTTCTCTTTGCTTTGAGTTTGTCTCGAGTTAAAGATTATTTCCTTATAGCTTTGAGTTTGTTTTGAGTTATAAGATTAGGGTGAGCTTTGAGTTTGTCTTTAGTTCTTACCTAAGCTCCTAGAACTTTGAGTGTGCTCTTGAGTTTTGGTTCATTTTCATTATTTCATCGCGAATTACAAATTTCTCCAAATTTGAGTATTCGTTCTTGAGACCAAAATTAACTTCATGATCTAAGAGAGTGTTTTGAGACTTACATCAAACCATATGCTTGAGTTATGCGACTAATCTCCAAGAGATCAAGGCCTCCCATATCTTGTAAGACTTCTTCATAAGTGTTGTAATAAGGTTAGGTTTAGGAGTTAAATGAAGAAAAATGAAATAAGGATTTAAAAACAAATATCCTAAAACCAACGAGAATCACATCCATGTAGATACTTCTTATAAAGGTATCTTCTCATTACATATCATAGCTTCACATAGGATAAATATCTCTATGTTAGACTTTCACATAATTTTGACCACTTCTCTTCAAAATGAATGAAAGGAAGCTAATGTTTCCTCTCTCTCTCTCTCTCTCTCTCTCTCTATGAATGAAAGGAAGCCAATGTTTCCTCTCTCTCTCTCTCCCATGTCTCCTTTTTTCATATTTGTTTCCTTCTCCAAACTTATTCTTTTAGATTCTGATGCGGGAGCAGAATCGCATGACACGACACCGACTAAGATGGTTACGCTTCTCCACGCAGATACATGAACATGGAGGTGCATGCATGGGCTGTCTGCAACATTCTTTAGCTAGCATAACGTTTATTATTAAGTCATTTAGGGAATTCAATGTTTCTAGGAAAGATTAGTGGCAAGATTATTGTAATCTTTGAAGGGAGGCTCGACAACTTTTGGCTATTTAAAGCCATAGAAACTGAGAGAAAGAACACAATTTGAATGAGAAAAAAACCTTAAGCTTGCTTAAACCCAAATTCTGTGTAGATTCATCTCGTAACAAGTCAAATCTGTGTGAACGATTTGTTTCGAAAAACTTTAATATTTATTTCTATGTGGCTAAAAGATTAATCTATCCTTCTATTTTTTTTTACTTCGCCACCTCTTTCTTTTCCACCGAAAACCCTACTCCAAACCGTCACTCCATTCGTCCATCCAAAGCCTTTTCACCACCCTTCTATCTTTCCATCAACCCAAAACCGCCTTCCACCTTTCCTAACCCTAAACCATCATTTATCTTACACCCAAGCCCGAGGCTCTAACCGTACACACATCAGATTCTTATTAACACTTTTTCTTTGAATCAAATGTGCAAGTCTTATAAAAATTTCTACTAGTTGTTACAACAAGGGTGATAAAGAAAAAATGTGGGTGATAAAGAAATAAATTTTAATGAAAAAGCTCAAAGTGGTTAACTAAAAGGTGCACATATCCTGTACATAAAAATGTTGTAGAAGCTATCTAGTTATGTGGTAGTAAATTCTAAGGTTTCTTTATCACTTTCTTAATTTGGGCATTTATGACTTAAAAGCTTTGATTAGCACATAACAAGTTATATTAATCTTTATAGTCCATAACAAGAGCTATGTCAAGTAATTTGGTTAAAATAAATTAATGCATATAGATTATATCATGTGAAATGCTTAGAAAAGATGAAATATGACTCAACAAATCACTATAGGTTACCAAAAAGTATCAACATACCATATTGATGGTTAGAAAACCATACATGTTTTAACTCCATTCACATCCAATAATTCACACACACACATATTTCCTATATCAAAATTAATAAAAATAAATAAAATCTCCACTCATTTTTATCTCAAAATTTTATCCTCTTTTAGCATGAATTCAAAGATATGTTCATCATTGAGTAGATAAGAGCTCCTAAGACTCACAAATCATGTAAAACAATAATAAATAAATAAATAAACACATAGAAATTCAATGAAGCACAAAAACGAACTAAAAGTCTCCCACACTTATCATGGACATTGCCCTTAATGGATAATAAATTTTCACATAGTTGGAGAAGGAAATTCAATTCAAGTGAGAGCATACAAAAGGTACTTGAAAGGTGATAAAATATGGTACAAATATTGGAGGAAAAGTCCATGTTTCTAAGTCAACACGACTTGTGTCATGAAACATGTCCCTAGTCTATGTTGCATAACAATTGCTCAATTAATGTTATCCCCTACCTTCAAATTTTGTTTGTTTGTATTCCCTGCATTTCCTTTATAAGCCTGTAAGTTGCAATGCATATGAAAATGATGGAAAAAGAAAACCAATCAAAATGACTAGTAGATTTAAATAAAATCTAAACATAAACTAAATTAAACACACACTTGGGTTGCCTCCTAAGAAGTGTTTTTTTTATCGTCATTATCTTGACAACAATCCCATTCACTCAAGATTTATTAAGATTATGAAGGTTTGGAGGTCTCAACCTTTCTACCATTATAAACTTTTAATTGGTTTCCATTTATCATAAATGTTACTTTTTTCTCTACTACTTATCTCTATTACTTTGGAGAGGAAATCTTGTGTCACTGTGAACTATCCAAACCAACATGAATTTAACTTCCAAGGAAATAATTTCAAGTAAGAATTAAAAAGGCATACATGTTGCGCCCTTTCAAAACCTCCTTTTGTGATTCATTGATCATGCATAATTTTTGTGCGCTCCTTGTAGATTTGAGCATTTTCATATGTGCTTAAATAAAATTTTTGAAGCTCATTTAGTTGTAGGAGCCTCCTTTCATTTGTAGTCTGCATATCTATCTTAAGAAAAAAAAAGTGTCCCAAAAATCTTTATGCTCAAGTTCAATAGGAAGGTAGCAAGATTGTTTAAGAACAAACTTATAGAGAGATGTTCCTATTATGGTTTTAAAAGTAGTCTAATAAGCCCAAAGTCCATCATCTAACTTAAAAGATCGATATTTACTAGAAGCATTAATCATTTTTTCCAAAATCCTTTTAATTCCTCAATTTGCAATTTCTACTTGTTTGCTAGTTTTAGGATACTACGTAGTTGCAACATCATGTATAACTTCATAATTATCTAAGTGAGTACTAAATGCTCTATTACAAAAATAAGAACCCCTATCACTTATGATATTCCTCATATATTTTTTTTAAGAATTTTGAGACAACTTTTGTAGCTTTAGTGGGTGTTGCAATATCTTCCACCCATTTGGACACATAATCTACTATAACAAGGGGATATATTAATCAAACCACTTTTTAAAACTTTAGTTGCATTTTTTGTGGTTCTAAAATGATTGCAACATTCTTTACTATGAAAGAAAGATAAAATAAAATAAAATTTATGTTTAGGGATGTTTCTCCTTATTATTTGATCATAACATATTTTATAAAGACAAGGAGTATCCTAAAAAATAATTTCTCTACTCATGCATGAATTTCTTCTTTTGATGATAAGAAAATTCATTAGGTAGGATTCCACATACAAGGTAATTTTGAATATCAACATAGATATGATTTGTAATTGTGTAGAGTACCTTATCTGGGAATGTGTTGTCAATAATATCACTCTTCTTATTTACCTCATTTGATGATGGTATGTGAAAGATGATCAACAATGTTTTCCTCTTTCATTCTTGTCCCTGATTTCTAAATCAAATACTTGGAGTAGGAAGATCCATTAAAATGATTATGGGCTTAACACCTTGCTTAATAAAAAAAATGTCTCAAATTAGCATGATCATCATATATACAAATTTTATTAAGAAAAAATTAAGGACAAAACTTATTAAAAGAAAATACTGTAACTAGAAATTATTTTTCAATGGTAGAATAATTATTTTATCCAGAAATAAAAGTTTTGCAAGCATAAAAAATAGCATGGAAACATCACTAGCATTGCACATGATTTTAAAGGAAATATTCCAATTCAAAGCAACAATAATAGGAGCATTAAAAAGTTTTTCTTTAAGAGTGTTGAAAGCTTTTAAACATGGATAAGAAAATTCAGTGATCCCATATTTTGGCAATGGATCATATAGATGTTTTGAAAATTTTAAAAATTCCTTAGTGACCCTTCTACAGAAGCTAACATTACCAAGGAAATTGTGAATAATTATCTTTAACACATTTTGGGGGAGGTAACTTTTCAATAATTTTAATTTTTTTTCTATGTCTATCACTATCCCCTTGCTAGAAATTTTGTGTCCTACATGAATCCCCTCTTATACCATTAGATGACATTTTCCAAATTTAAGTCAAGGTTATTTTCCTCAAAACAGTTTAGCACATGCTCAAGGTTACCCAAACATGCATTAAAACATAAGCCCAACACAAAAAAATTATCCATAAATTTCTCCACCATGTCATGAAATATGGCCATCAAATATCTTAGGAAAGAAGTAGGAGCATTATAGAGGCCAAAAGGTATCCTCCTATGTGCAAAAGTGCCATAAGAAAAAGTAAAAGTGATATTTCCACAATGTAATACCCCAAACTTTTGTGTAATGGATGGATGAGAAATTTTGACAAATTTTGGACCTATAATTTTAATTCAATGTTATGATTTGATTGGGAATAAAAAGTAATTTGAAATCATGTTGGAAAATGAGTTTTATTGAGGCAAACTCATCGACTAGTTCTATGAACCAATCGTTTGGTTTGTTATTTTAGCCAAATTGAGTTCTTAACCAAGCCGATCAACTGGTTGGAGGAAACTAATCGGCTAGTGGATGAATAATCAACTTGTAGACCCGAATCGATCGGTTGGTCTGTCGAGCTGGTCATATTTTTTTAGTTAGTTTTTTTTAGAAAATTCTTTACACTAAAATGGAACCTTCCCAACTCATACTGATTGCCTCTAAGAGATTCCTAACCATTTTCATGATACATTCAACCTAAAATATTGTCTTGATTTGTCTTGGAGGTTAATTGAGATGCAAGAGGAAGAGAGGTGGCCTCAACCATTATCTTCTTCCTCCTCTCTCCTCTACCCAATTGTGAGATCTATTTCTTCAACTTCAGGTGTGCTTTTGAGTAGCTAGAAGATTCCTTCAATGCTAACTGCCCATTTTTTCTTCCATATATGAGAAATCTGATTTGTTTCACCTGAGTTACCCAGAGTCCCAAAATGAGCTCGGGAGACTAGGTCAACAAATTCCAAGCAAATATGTTTATTTTAATCAAATTTAAATAGTCACAAGTAGGGTTTCAAGCTGCATTCCAAAACCCCTTATGTTGTCCTTCGACTGGTTAGGTATAAATAACCCCAATCCTCCCTGCATTGCACTTTCTTTTAGCCATCAAAATTCCTCAGAGTTATGCATTCTCTTCTCTTCTTCCATACTTTGAACATTTATAAAATGTTTTTCCACACTCTCCTGATCCTATCTCAATCTCTATCTTGTTTCAATTATTAAGCAAGGAAGAGTTAGATTTTAGGAAAATATTGAGTGTTCTAGTTGAGCTTTTCCCTACTTTTCTCTCAGTTATATGTCCTTCTCCTTTTTTGTTTTCTTGTTCAAAATTTTATGAAGTTTTGGTATAGTACAAGAGTTATGATTTTGGGTTTTAAAGGTTTTAAGAGTTAAAGTTTTGATAGATCTGGAAATCCTATTTTAAGGGTATTTAGGGTCATCAAGCAAGTAATTCTTATTCTTAAAATGTCAGCATATGTATATGCATGAAAAGTGATTTCTTAGTAGGTTTATATATGTTGGTATGAGGAAATATAGTCGTATGCTAAAATGACATAAAATGGAGAAACATGAAAATGTATAAAATAGGCTATGATTATAATAGGTGGAGAAATACATGTTAATCTGGTTAGGAATATGTTGGTTGATGTTTATTCATATTCTAATGCAGTTAGAAATGATTATCAAGCAAGAATCTACATGAAATTTTTGAATTGATGTTGTGTGGTAAATTGATTGACTAGTTAGGTCAAACCAATCTACTAGTTCCTAGAACAGTTGATTGGTTGACCTAACACATCGACAGGTTTGCCTATAGAGATATTAGTATTGCTCTCTTCTTAAAACCATAGATTGGTTTAGCAAAACTAATCGACTGGTATATGAACACTCAACTGGTCTACCCAAACAGATCGACCGGTTTGAAGAAAGCATGGGCTTATTGAATTGAATCAATTGACTTATCAACTCAAACCACTCAACTAGTCGGTGCAACCGATCGACCGGTTCGATTAGTTTTTATTATTTGTTTCTTTGTTGTATGCTTGCTGGTTAAGTTTGGGACTATATCATGATTCTTAATGGGACGGAATGTAGATCTTAATATGGATAATTGGCCTAATTAAGGAATTAAAATGGATCACAATTTATGGCACTCATTATGGGTAATGTAAAGGATAAATGTGTAATTCAATTGTGAGTGGTGATAAAATAGAAATAAGAGTACTGGAAATCATAAGAGCATGGATTAACCCATATGACAAATATGAATTTCATTAGCCAAGGACAAATGGTAAACCCACATGGTTGGGAAAAATGGAAATACAAAGGATCAATATGGGTTAGTATGGGATTTACCTTATTTGCTTGTATGGGTCTTGCATGATGACCCATCCTTATGAATAAAATACTCATCACTTAAAGCAAAAGAAATTCTCATAGAGTATGTGTCTGGGTTACCTGATCCTCGATTAGCTACTAGGGGGTTAGTCTACCTTCAGGCCTTTTTGGTGCCTTCAAGCCGGATCCTAAGAGATCTCAGTGCCTTACTTACTCTAGACATTAATGTTATACTAGAGGGTATTTGTACTAAAAGGTCTAGTTACCCATATTGACTGGCTTCAGTCCATCATCTAATGATAATAAATTATGGTTGTTAAGTAAGTGATCAAACATAAATGATAATCAAGAGAATAGATAATATTTGGCATAAATGGAAGTACTTATATGATTAGTAGAAAATGAGTAAAGTTGGTTATTACACTTGGCTAATGGTTAACCTGCCTACTTGATTATGAAATGGAATATTAAACCATTAACTCACTTATCTCTTACATGGACTAACTAATGGCATAACGTGAGGATTTGGTTACTTGGGATCAACCCAAGAGGTTGTTTGTTTTCCTTACCATTAAGTGTGTAGATATTTATGTGGAAAGGTCATGATTCTATGCATGAAGTATTCTACTTGTTGGGATTATGCATGACAATATAACTTCATATATTTCTATATTTATATATAGCCTTATCATGATGCATATTGTGATCTATATTTATGTATGATAAAATGGTATATATTTGTACATTAAGGGAGTAAATTGGTTTACTTAGTACGTAGTATACTAATGTGCACATTTGCTCGATCACCTGTTCATTCCCATGAGTAGAGGGCCTTGTACAGGTTTTTAGGGATGACTAGTAAAGGGCCTTGTACAAATGAGCGAGGACATTTGAAAGGTTTTTATGAGGTATGTGGGGGACCACAGTATTTGTTTTAGGCCTTATTCCCCAACCCATGTTTTATAATTTCATACTTTTAATGTGTACTCTGCAACAATTTGATCAAAACTCATTAGGGTCATTTGCTATAAACATTATGGAATCATTTCAATTAAATCATTATTTATGCACTTTACTCTACTAGTTTTTTGTTGGTTTAACCTTGTGTTTGATATGGGGTAGGTGACAGATGTCTAACCTATGTCAGGTACGGTGTTAACACCCTATGTTTTCAAAATGTTTTATGCTTCCACAACATGTTTTAATGAATTTTTTTGTTGTGAAGAATGGGGGTGTTATAGGTTGGTATTAGAGTTTTTCTTAAAAGCATATCACTTTCATTGGTAATCGAGTTGATACCACATGTTACTATTTGAACAGTTCCTAAAGATTTTCCATTTTTAAGAATTTTTTAATATATACCAAAAGATTTTTAGTAAGACATTTTTATTCTATAAATAGCCTTACACTGAACTTTCTAGATGGTAGTAACATGGATTTGTATATAACAAAAATAACCATCTAGAAAGTAATTAAATTTATGTCATGCTAAACACTTAGAATTCTATCAACAAAGGGAAGAGAAAAGTGATATTTTTTCATGGCTTCATGTAATTTTCTAAAATCAATAAAAACACACCATCTAGTAATAATTCTAGTTGGCACCAACTCATTATTATCATTCATAACCATAATGGTTCCACCTTTTATTAGAAATCACTTGCATAAGACTAACCTAAGATGCAACAACCCCATTTTTTACTACCTAAAAAATTCGTTAAAACATATTGTGAAAGTAGAAAATACTTTAAAAAACGGGGTGTTATCGTGGTATCCAATATAGCTTAGATATTTACCGCATACTCCATTCAGATACACAATTAAACCAGCAAAACACTAACACAATAGAATGTGCAAATAATGATTTAATTGAAACGATTCTAGAATGTTGCAAAAGTAGAAAACACACATAGGAAAAACGGTGTGCTACTACTGTACCTGGCACAGTTAGGCCTCAATTACCTACCCCATATTAGATATAAGACTGAAACTAACCAAAACATTAAAAGAATAGAGTGTGCAAATAAGGAATTTAAAATCAAGTTGATAGATTATTTACATTGGAGGACCTTAATAAAATGAGTGTCCAAACAAAACATTACACAACACACGTGGATAAAATATGAGCTATATTAAAATGAGTTAGGGCATGACCCCCAAATTAAAATCTCGGTTAGCCACAAACCCCACTAAAAACCTCCAGATGTCCTTACTCTCAAGATCTAACACAACTAAGGTAGGCCCTCTACTGGCAATCTCCAAAGATTTACACATGGCCCTCTACTCAGGGGAATGAGTAGGTGACCGAGTAAACATGCACGTTAGTACACTATGTATTGAGTAAACCAAGTTGCTCCCTCAATGTAAACACAATATACGACTTCTACCATAAATGGACATAAAATACAACATGGGTTATGATAAAGCCATGTATATATATATAGGTAAGGACAAGTTATCATGCAAAACTCTAACACTGCAAAATATATCATACTTGGTTTCACATTATATTATCCTCTAGGGTCTATTAATTACTCGGTCCTTTAGGATATACCATTTACTTTCCATATATGAGGCAAGCCAATCTTCCAATCAATATTCTATTCCATAACCAATTAATTATTTGACCATTAGCCATGTGTATAAATTAGCTTTTATTCCCTTTTAAGCATTCATGCCATTAATTCCATCCTTATCTATTTATTAACCATTCACGTGGTCGCCATTCATATTTTAGCAAGAACATATCATCTAGAGGCAAAAACAGGGAAGAGCTCAATTGGACCACTTAGCCTTCTTCCCTAACTCTAACTCCTCATTGCTTAACAATCGAAACAAGAAAGTGCTAAACATAGGATTAGAAGTGTGTAAGAAAATTAATTAGCAAGGCTTGAATTATAGAAAGAAGAGAGTAAATAGTATACTTAGAGAATTCAATGGCTAAAAGAAAATGTGCATATTAGGGATGATTGGGCTATTTAAACAAATTAAAGGGAATAAAGAGGGTTCGGGAATCAACTCTAGAGCTTGGGTAGTGCCTTTGGAGAATGCAGGTCAATTAGATAAGAATTAGCATACACAAGTGAAGTATTAGAAGGTTAGCGTGGTAGGAATCTTCTAGCTACTCAGAGTCGTGCCTAAGATTGAAGTATTGATATTAAAATCATGCTGATGATATAGGAGGAAGAAGACAATGATGAGGCCATCTCTACCCCTCAATTATCCTAATCGGCCTATACATCAATTTGAGGCAATATTTTGGGATATTTTGGTATGTGTTGGTAAGGTTCTATTTTAGGGTAAGGGATTTTTCAAAAAATCACGCTAAAAAATATGACTAGTTCGACAAACAAATCTATTGGTTTAGGTCTACTAATTGATTAGTTCCCACAACTAGACAATCTGTTCAATCAAGAAAAACTAATTTGCTAAAACTACAAACCAGTCGATCAGTTTACCTATAAAACTTATTAAATTCCATTCCTCAAGATTATTTTAAATTAAACTTTGCCCCAAACCAAATCATAACATAAAATAAAAATCAAAGGCCAAAAATTTGGCATAATTATCATCCAACCATTTACAAAAATATGGGGTATTACAACACTACCCCTTTAAAGAGGTTGCATCCCCAAAGATTGAAACATTACATTCACATCATTACATATAAGGTAGAAAACACATCATTTTCATATTCAAGGAAAAGGGTAACTCCCCCTTTAAAAAAAAGGTTTATACTTATGATAACAACTATGAAAAATGCTCTAGATACTTGGCTTGAATTTCCTCTTAGCCTCCCAAGTAGCCTCTTCTGTATCATGCTGTGATGAAAGAACTTTCACCAAAGGAATGGTCTTCGTATGCATCTCTCTCATCTTTGTATATATAATTCTCACTTGTCGCTCCTCATAAGTTAAAGACTCAGAGAGCTCTAGCGATTGTGGTCAAATAATTCTTGAAGGGTCTGTTACATATTTCCTCAACTAAGATGCGTGGAAGATGTTGTGGTCATGACTACTCCATTGATATAGCTAAGCAATAAGCGATTTCACCAACATGGTCAAGAATCTTGTACCATCAAGCCTTATGACTCCATTAGTGCGAGAGACCCTTAAAGGAAGAACATGGAGTCCGGATTGGACACAATGTACTTAAGAACCCCATATAGTCTCCCCATGTGCTTTATGTAGGCATTGGCTTGTTGCCCCATGCTCCATTTTGCCTTCATTGGTATGAACACGATTGATATATTTTGATGATCCACAATGACCCAAATGGAATCAAAACCACTATGTGTCCTTGGAATATCAACCACAAAACCCATTGATGTGTTATCCCACTTCCACTAGGAAACTTTATGTTTTTGCACTAACCCTGTCAGTCTCTTGTGCTCAATCTTAACATACTGATAGGTTAAACATCAGGCAACGAACTCTACCACTTCCTACTTTATGTGAGGCCACAAATATATTTTCTTCGGATCATTGTACAACTTGTCTCCCCTAGAATAAATAGAGTATGGATTACAATGTCCTTCCTCAATGATCCTCCTCTTAATCTCCACATACCCTTGTGGTACTTAACACCGCTATCCTCATGGATCTAGAATCCTTCTGCTTTATATTCTACAACACTTGTCCAAATTCTCTCAAACTTAGTATGACCAAGTTGATTATTTTAGATATCCTCGAATATTGAAGGTGTAATGATGAGTATACTTATTCTCGCCTCTAGACTTCTAATAGTGATTAGTTTGATCTCCATCTCCCTGATCTCTTAGCACAGATGATCTAACAATACAATTGCGACCAAGGAATGTGACGTGTTTCGGCTAAGTTCATCTACCAGCACATTAGCGTTGCACTCATGGTAGGTCAACTCAAGGTTATAATCCTTGACTGACTCCAACCATCGGCATTGTCTTAGGTTCAACTCATACAGGGTGACGATGTACTTAAAGCTCTTATGGTTAGTGTAGAACTTTCATTAAACTCCATAGAGATAATGCCTCAAGATCTTAAGAGCGAACACTACTGTAGCAAGTTCTAAGTCATTTGTTGGGTAGTTCTCTTCATGGGGCCCGTAAGGCATAAGCCACCATCCTTCCATGTTGCATCAGCATGCAACCCAATCCATGCTTAAAATCATCATTGTGCACCACAAAACCATCATACCCACTTGGTTATATGAGCTGTAATACCCTAAAAATTTACTTAGTCTAATCATGCATCATTAGTGCCCTAATTTGATCCTAATATCAATACCAAAACTTTAACCAAATCTAAAATCTTGACTTTAATAAATAGTAATTCATAATCCAAAATCAAAACGCGCCAAAATTTCCACTAATCCTAATTACTTTAGCTAATCTAAAATCAGCCTAAACTAATCCCCAACCCTTCTCTTTTTCCTTTTCTTTCTCAGTTTCTTTTCCTTCTCTCTCTCCTCCTCCCGCCAACCCCAAGCTACACATTTGAATTTGTTACAACTTCCACTTGTAACTTGCACCACCCACTTACATCATCACTTTTCCGCATCTATCACCCATCACCTTACTTCCTTTCTTCTCTTTCTTCTTCTCCTTCTTCTCCCTTATCCCTTTTTTACACACACTCAATTTCCCCTGCCATTTTCCCTTCTCACACAACACCTCCATCAACCATCCTCTACAACCATCACTATCATCATTACCTTGCAGCAGCACCATCATCACCATCACCATCGCACACCACCCCTTGTTATTTTCTACCTTCCCGACTCACACCACACATGCACACATGTGTGAGTGTGTACTTCACACTCTCCTTCTTTCTCTTTGGTTTTTCCTCCTTCTGCCCATCTTTGTGTCCAAAAGCCATTACCCGAGCTCCCTCTTCCTTCTCCTTTCCTCCTTCTCTCTCTCTTCTTCTTCTTTCTTTCTTTCTTTCCTTGTTTTTGTCTTATGCACCACCATTTCAACCACTGAGCACCACCTCAGCCACCACTTGCCCCCCTTTGGACGGTGGACCGATCACCAAGTTTACCCCAACCTTCCCCTCCCTTCCTCCTCACCATCGTCGTCCATCACAGCTAACCATCACCTCTTTTCCCTTCTTCTTCTTCCCCTCATTCGTTGTAGTGTTGCAGAGCGTAAGGCATGTATATTGGCAATTGCACGGTCGTGCATTACTTAAAATCTCCTTTTACACCATCGTGCAACCCTTGCACCGCCTGACCATGTGTGATTTTTCCTCTCGGTCTGTTGCTACATAGCCGTGCAACTTTCGCACCACCTGTCCATGGAGTATATTTTCACTCTACTAGGAGTTGCACCACCTGCTGCACAGCCATGTAAGTTCATTTCTTTGGTCGTACACCCCTATTCTCACTCCCCAAACCTTTTCTAACACCACCAAAATTTAACCATAGCTCCACCACACATTCCTCTACACATCCATACATCTCAAGTGCCCATTTGACTATAGTTATATCTACTTTTACCTCTTTACCTTGATTACATTATGATTTGTTGTGATAGTATCATATTTGTGGAATTATATCTTAAAGTATGAAATAAGGGCTTAAGGATATTATGTAATTGAAAGAAAGTAAGAAAGGGTGAGAGGCACCATGTTGTTATGATTTGTTGTGATAATATCATAGTTGGGGAATTATATCTTAGATATGAAATAAGGGCTTAAGGATATGATATTAATAAAATAGAGTAAGAATGGGTAAGAGGTGCCATTATTATTTGTTGAGATAATGTCATAATTGTGGGAATATATCTTATGGTGAGAAATATGGGTTTAATGAGTTTTGATAAATGGATTTATGGATTTTCATGAGGTATAATGATAAATGGGGGACTTGAAAAACCATATGTGGGGATGGTATAGGATTTTATAAAATAAGGGTTTTTATTTCTACTTTAGGGTAACATGGACATTATGAGATAATAAGGAAATTTTGGTAGGTGGATTAAAATGTGATAATAATAGTATGAGACATTCATAGAAGTATTATTGTTATTTGGGGGGTCCTTAAATGATTTAATGGCTAATTTGGGGCAAACTTGGACAAATAAATGATTCCATGTTTAACATTTATAGGTTACCTATCGGGATTGGTAATCATAAAAGTTTCATGGGAGGTGTTATGACAATTCTATGGAGTTTAGGTCTTGGATATTTCTATGATTAACATATTTGGATGAGATTATTAATGAATAATTATGGGAATTAGGTTGTGCATATTGGGTATGATAAAAATGAGGGGAATTAGAGATGATATAATATAAGTTGTGTGGAATAATCAATATGGGAGAATGAATACTAAAGGGAGTGTAATTAAGGGTTGAAAGGATTTAAGGACTTAGACCTATTCTATATGCATATCTATTTTAATGTGTTCTATGCTTGGGAATCAATCTTGAATAAGATACTAATCACTTAAAGTGAAAGAGCACCTGAATAGGGCCAAGGTGATCTATTTTTCTATATATATCCCATTCCACCAAGGAGAATAGTTGCTTTGGAGCATTTTGTCCCAAGAAGATATTTTTAATCTTTGTTCTATCGAAGAGAATAGTGGATTAGTTGTGTTTTCCCCAAGAAGAGTTTCATACCGTTCCATTGGCTTAAGAATAGTGGGGGTCCCTACTCATCATAAAATAAAAATGTATCATTATAACCTATGGAAAAGATACTAATGATTTAAAGTGGAAGAACGTGAGTCGGGACCAAGGTGATCTATTTCTCTATCTATATATATGTATTCATTCCACCGGGGAGAATAGTGGCTCGAGTGCGTTTTATCCCTAGAATATGTTTTTAATCTCTATTCCACTTAAAAGAATAGTGGCTTGGGTGTGTTGTCCCCGAAAAGAGTTTCAGACCTTTCCACCAATTTAAGAATAGTGGGGTTCCTGCACCCAACGTATGTAAAATAATGAAAGTTATATTTAATAAAAATCTAGGCCATTTTCTATATTATGAGAAGTTTCATTTATTTGGTTATCTCACTTATTTATCTAATGTGAAAACATGTGCTATTTGTATCCCTACTTCGATAATACTATTCCTTTTCTTAGTACGTAGTGTACTAACCACCCATTTTATGGGTTCTACTCATTCCCACAAGTAAACCTGCCCTATTTTGCAAGTGATTGATGATTATTAGCTTGATGTGCTTACCTTGGGTGAGAGGTAAATGATTTGGTAAAGGGTATGTTTATCTGAATATCTCTATCTCTCTTTTCTCTCTAATTTGTATCATGTATCACAATGGAATCAAGTGCATCCCACATCTGATTCCTAGGTATAAGGTTACTTTTACCTTACTCCCGACATAGACTAGGCATAAGGAGTGCCTCCTCTTTGTTGGATACGGAGTGACGCCCCTACGTTTTGTGTATTGGATTCCACTATTAACTCTTTAAAATGATTTTTTTTAAGTTTAAAAATTTAGGGATGTTACATGAGCACTAGTGTTGAAGTTAAATGTCTCTTCAACTCCTTGAAAGCCTATAGCCTTCTCCAACAGCTAAAGTCAATAGTTGAGCAATCATGGGAAAGTATGCCATGAAATGGCAGTAACAACTAGCTAACCCCAGACAGTTGTGCACTACCTTGATAGAAGTGGGCACTCGTCACTCAAAGATAGCTTAAATTTTTGCAGGATCCACTGTCACTCCATCCTTAGAAATTAAATGACCAAGGACGGCCACGTGATTTAACCAGAACTCATACTTTGAGATTTTGGCATATAATTAATGTGATCCCAACAAGGCCAAAGTCTACCTTAAATATTGTTCATACATCTCTTGGTCACTAGAGTAGATGAGGATATCGATGAACATCGTGACAAACCTGTCTAAGAAAGGATGGAAGATTTGGTTCATTAGGGACATGAAAGCTACTGGCACGTTGATGAGTCTGGAGGGCATCACGATGAACGCATAATGATCATACCCTATTTGAAAAGTAGTCTTAGGAATGCCTTATTTTTCTCTCGTTAGTTGATGATAACCGAATCAAATATTAGTCTTAGAGAACACCTTAGCACCCTTGAGTTAATTGAAAAAGTCATCAATCCTTGGTAACTGATAATGGTTATTCACCATCACATGATTCAACCATCAGTAATCGATGCACAACCTCAAGCTCCCATCCTACTTCCTCATGAATAGAAATGGCACTCCTCATGGAAACATTCTTGGTTGGATATAACCTTTATCCCAAAGCTCTTTCAATAGAGCCTTGATTTCTTTCATATCTGTAGGTGCCTTATATACCAATTCTTTTCCTAGCAATACATCCATAGTGAACTTGACTTTTCAAACTAGTGGCATTCTAGGATCTCCTTAGGTAATACATCAAGGAATTCATAGACCACCACAATATGCTCTAATGGCATCTTAGTTGCTTTAGTTTCTCAAACACTACATAATTAGAGCACATATACCTGCGTATGAGGTTATCCAACTGATAGCCGACACGATCTTTGCAGAGGGATTAAGTTCACACTTTTGATATGAATCCCTGATACCCTTTGGTCCTAATAGAAATATGCATTCTTCTGTGAAATTGATTAGTGCTCAGTAATTTTCCAACATATCCATCCCAACAATTACATCAAAATCATGCAAATCTAGCTCTATGAGGTCTGATAGAAACTATATTCCTCCCATTACCAATATAATTCATTTATATAACTTAAAAGCATACGATCCTATCCCCAAAACGCAACATCACAGAAGTAGAAATGCTACTTAATGAAGCTAAGGCGGTTCTAGCTACAAATGTAGATGCTATAAAAAGTGCGACACACCAGAATCAAAAAACATGTAAGTAGACTAAGTAGAGACAATAAGCATATCGATCAGCACACTATCCTAACATATGGCCTTTGTCCGAATCATCACATTTAGAAATCTTGCTAATGGAACACCTAAAGCACTAGATTATCCCTACCCTTGCTAAAAAGGGTGAGTCCTTGGACCTCTAGACTGACTAGCTCATCTAGCAACTCTAGCTAATGATGGAGGAACTCTCTGAATCTGCAGTTGTGGCTACTAGATAGATCCTATGCTTTGAGCTCTTATTTGGCTCTTCTGATTGTTACCACTGCCAACTTGACACTCATATGCTCTATTTCCCACCATGCCACATCCATGGTATGTCACCTTGTTACCTCTATAGTCAACCCTTAGGTAATCTAACTCGCATCTCTTATAGTGGTAGTGTGTCTCCTCGGCACAACCCCTAGACAACCCACTAAATCAAGGTATTGGGCCCCATTCTTTGACCAAATCTAGGTGGAAAACTACCTCTAGAGAAAGCATTCTTCCACTCACTAGGATGTTGGTGGCCCCCAAATTTCCTCTTGCCCCCTAATTGAGCTCTCCAGGCTTGAATTACTCGAGTTGTCTCCAAGGCTTATACATTACTATAATATCTAGTGGAGTGACTCCCACCAGCAACTCTTAATATTAGATCCCTAATATGATCTTTAAGTAATGAACTTGCATCACCTCATAGGCCTCTACCTTTAGGGTAAACTAGACCAAGTCCATGAATCAAGTATAATACTCCTTGATGGTCATGTCCCCCAATCAAAGCTCCATAACCAAATTGTTCTTCTTCATGCACATGTGAGTTAGGTAGAAATGAGCTCGTAATGCTTCCAAGATTGGCCCCCATACCGTAGGTTCTCCATCCCTACATTAGATGCTTCTCTGCCATGTGTCTACCCTTCCTTTTAGATACATGTCTACCCTCCTATCTCCCAGGCAACCATAGATAGTGAAGATCTTCTCCATGTCTCAAACCCATCATTCCATGATGTTGGGCTCTTCCTAGCCCTCAAAGATTTGGCCAGATGATACCTAGCCCTTCTAAGCCAATCCTCGTCTATTGGCACTGGTGGATGTTGAGGTGCTTGGATTTAGCTCTCTATGTAAGCTCTAACAATCTCTATGAAAGCTTCAATATGCTCGTAGCAGAAGTTAATGACCATCATGTCCCAAAGACTAGAAAAAGTTAGGGATAAAATTGAGTGTGTTCAGTACTAAGACTCGTAAAAAAATAATCACAAAGCTTTCTATTGCATATTCCCAACCCCATTGTAATATCCTAAATTTTTAGCTAAGCTTAATCCTGAGTAATTAATATTGAATCCTAATTCCAACCTTAGGAATTCATATTTTTTGTCTTACCATAACTCCCTAATTCTAAATCTTAGCCTAATCCAAAATTTTATTTTGGGTTATTAATAATTTCTTCCAACTTAAATCTATTCCATGGATAATTATTTAATCTAAACCTAAATCTAAACCCGCACTTTTTTTTACCCCTTTTTCCTCTTCCTTCACATCTCCATATCTCATTTAATTTTTTTTCTCAATGATGATCACCTTACACTCCCACTACCATGCATACCCCTACCCCATCAATTCCTAACTCCTACGATTATGGGTTGGTTTTGAAATTTTTTCCCAATTACAACCTCTCTCCTTTTCCTCTCTATGTGTGTAAATATATATATACATATACCTCATTTAATGCCTTGAAAAACAACCTCTTTATTGCTCCAAATTTTTTTTCAAAAAATCACCCCAAACACTTCTTCTTTCCCGTCCTTACCATTGCCAAAACCACACCAAAACACTCCCCAAAAATCCACCTTCGGTAGCCCTCGCTGCACCACATCCACCACCATGGGAAAAACCTCCCATTACCTCACCGCTAGCTACAACAAAACTCACCAAAACACCCCCTAGCTGTAGCAAAACTACCTATTCCTACCCCCAAGCTTCAGCAAAATCTAGTGAAACTCACCCCTAACCATCGACAAAACTAACCAAAACAGCCCCTACCCTTTGGCAAAAAAACCACTGAATCTCCACAAGCTTTGGCAACAATTTCTATTCCCTACACCCCTTCCGGTCTTAAAAGATATTAATTATTTATAGCGGAACACCATGTGAGTTGGAACCAGACCGATCCACCGGTCAGGAATAGTGGTGTGGACTATTGTCCCACAAGTGACCGATCCACCGGCAAAAAATAGTGGTGTGGACTATTGTCCCGCAAGCGGCTGGCCCATCGGCTAAAATAGTGGGGTGTTCCTGTACTCACATGGATTTGATAAAATGCAAGGTGTGTATCGACTTCGAATAAAAGATTAATTAAATATTTAATCTGGACGTTTTTGGGCCTCATATGTGGACTCGTTGATTTTAAGTTATGGATTTCACCTTATGCTTTTATATATCATATGTGTGGGTTTGCAATTGTATGTTGATAATTACCCCGCATGATTTAATATGTTATATATTGGCCTTAGTACTCGCTTACCTTAATCAGTACGTAGCGTACTAATCACCTGTTTCATGGGTGCTGCTCATTCCTACGAGCAGAAGGCCCGTCTGATCTATTGTTGGGTAGGAGACACCTACTTTGATGCTATCGATGTCTATGAGGCATCGGGAGGGGCTAAGTGATGTTTGGGCTGGATCAGTTCCTGGAGCGGCATGGTTGTTTTCCTTTGTTTAAAATTTTTGTGTCATGTTATTTTATTATGTTTGAGTTGCAGAAACAATTTTGTTAATTTTGTTTAGTTATTATCTAGAAAAAAATAATAGCTGGTATTTCGAATTATGTAAGACTTGTGCGTACTCTGATTCTCGTTTTTATAATTTGGATTTGTATGGTATTATTAATAGTGTTTTCTTAGCCTTAGCACTTGATATTGGAACAGTAGGAGTGAACCGATCTGGTACTAAGTGTGGCGGTAACATCCCTAGAAATTTACGATTTTAATTTATAAGTATTGCATTTTTTTAAAAAAAAATGTGTAAATTTTTGGGGTGTTACAATGTCTCCACATTTTGATTAATGCTCATGGTGATTAGAGATTTTAATGTTGAGGCTACTGCATCTAATAAATCTAGCGGGGATGGTATCTATTAGATAGATGCAAGAAAGTTTAACAAAATGTTAACTTAATATGGTCTCTTTCATTTGGGTTATATTAGCACAACTTATACTTGGACCAACATATGGTGGCAAACACCACAACATTAGGTAGAGATGTTACAAAGCTTATGTTAATGCTTTGTGGAGCAACAAATTCCCTAATGTAATTATTTGTCACCTACCTATGGTTTCAAGTGATCATAGTCTCGTAATTTTAAGAATATACCATTCCTCACAAAAATTGAATAAGTAGGGATGATAATTCTCCCTGTAGGTTTGCAGCCACATAGAGAATCCTTAATTTGGGTTTAAGAGAATATTTCAAGGATTTATATATATAGGATTGAAATTAAAAGTATAGTGTGAAAAAATTGGGATTAGTTTTTAAAGTATGTGAATGAATTAGGGACAAGGAATTGATCGGGGATTGGGTAAGGATTTATTGATAAAGAAAAGAATTGGGAATAAAGGCAAGTTTGGCTCATCATCCCTGACATGCCTCATTGTCATCTCTATGAATAGTGAGGTAGTTTGAAGCATTCTGGGAGCATCACCCCTTCATTCATGTTTGAAAGGGCATCTTTATCGATTCCATCATGAATCAAGACAATAATATTCTTCTTTTACATGTATCCCCAAATTACATTTATAGAGTAGAAAGTTTTTGGGGTGAATAAGCATGTGATTTAGTATTTGAAGAGCACCATGTTGAATTACCAACATAATCGTCCTACGCATGATAATATTTCAACAAATAAATTTCTTCAATCATAACTTCTACCCTGATTATACAAAAGATTTGATAGTTGGACGCTTCATTAATCAATAACAACCAATGAATTTACAGAAAAGACCATCGACCAATCAATAAATGAAACATCTACTCTGATTATGCAAAAGAAACACCAAATAAGTATTTGTGCTCAAGGTATTTTGTGGGATGTTGTGGCTATTGACGATAGGTTTTTTTTGTGGGGTTTATTTATGCTTTTAATTCTGGTGAGCCAGAAAATCCCTTTAGAGTTGGTTGGTGTAGAATAAAAAACCTAATTTTCCTATGGTTCTTAAAGGGGATTTTAATATGATTTGATAGCCTAATGAGAAAATGGGAGGGGATTCACCTGATATATGCATGATTTTTATCAATGCATCACAAAAGTCAACCCGATGGATCTAAAAGGATACGGGTGTTTTCTTACCTGATTAAATAAAAGAAGTGGGGATGATGCATTGGACTGCAGACTTGATAGGGCTTTGGTGAATATTAGGCACAATTGAGTTGCATCTGATAGCAAATCTTCACTTTTGTGTTAGTACAACCAAGGTCATATGGGAATATCTTGAACACATGTATTTACCATTATAATCATAGTGCTCAGAAATAGACTTGGTAATTTTACAATTCAACAATTTTATTAATGTGGAGTGAATTCTATTATCGTTTTGATAGGTCTTTGGTGAAATATACTTATATAAGGAGGAATATGAAGGCCCGTGAGAATGAGATTATTGAACATCAAGCGGGGATTGAACATCAACGGACCCATGGGGAGGATATTTAATGGAAATTTAGTAGGGTATGGGGAAAGGGAAAAAAACCCAAGGAGTTAGTTACGTGTAAAACTGAATCACTAGGCTAGGGAATTTGGTTAGGAAGGATGTTATCATAATTGGGTGGCAAGGGCAAAAATAATAAGGGAGGTAAACTTGAGGAAGGGAGGGGGAATAGAGAATTAGGACAAAGGTCCTTGAATTCCTAGTGTATTCTCTAATGTTTTACCTTTCACACCTAATACTATTACATTTCTACTTCCCACCATTGCTACTATGTTATTGTTCTTTTTTTTTGTTCCTTAGCTATTTGTGTGTCACGATTATTTATTTTAGGGGAATTACTAATGAGGACTATGGTTTCTACCAAATTGGTACCTGAGCAATGAGGTCCTTGCCCCTGGGGAAGATGGCATGGAAGAAGGTAGAGGTGTTAGAGGAGAAACTTGGAGTAACACTAGGGTAGCGTGATGCTTGGAGAGAAGAAATCCAGCGCATTCTGGGAATATATACCTAGATTGGGAATATTGAGAAGACATTGAATGGGCTAGTTGGGGTTGCCATGAGATTAGAGCAAGCGATGATAGTTGGAGAAGCTAGTGCATCAATTCTAAGGAATAGAAATAAAGCTCAAGTGAATGAGGGGCTATAGACACGAGATAGGGGAGGGCATGAACAAGAATATAGGCCATTGTGGCAACTGGAGTTTCCCAATTTCAGAGGAGTAGATCATGATGGATGGCCTTTTAGGATCAAGATTTATTTTGTAATCAATCGGCTAACTGAACCAAAGAAGCTTGAGGTGATAATAGTGGGTATGGAGGGCAAGGATCTCGCGTGGTAGCAATATGTGGAGGATGGAGGTTGATTCAACTCATCTTGAAGCTTTAAGGAAGCAGTGGTAGCTCGATTTTTATCAAGGCATTATGTGAGAAATTTCTGCCCATTCAATAGATGACATCAAAGTGCATGGAGGAGTTCAAGATGCTAGCAACTCCTATGGAAGTATTGGAGAGTTCTTTTTTAAACAACTTGAATCCAACTATGAGAGTAGAGGCCCAGATGATGCGACCTACTAGATTGAGTGAGATAATGGAGATGGCCCCAAAGGAGATAGGAATTGAGTTTTCCTAGCAGGGCAAATCAGGTTGGGATATTTTAACTTCAGCAATAAAGCCCTAAACCCACCTAAGTTTAGGGCAAGACTAGTCCCATTTGGGCGTCCAACATCTATTATCCACCCCAACCCACAACACTTGCCCACCCTAATTAACAACTCAAAGGGGCTACTCACCGGCTGACAAAGCCTAGGAAGCCGGCGATTACCTGAGGTAGAAATCCAGCGCTTGTGAAGGGGCTCTATTTTAAGTGTGAAGAAAATATGGGCCAGGGCATATCTATTGGAGCCACGCCCCATAAACCTTGCTCTTGGAGGAGTTGTCACCACTGGAAGAGGCCATTGAGGAAGGGGTGAGGAAGATCTAGAGGAAACTCAAGAATAGACTACTGAGGTAGTGGAGTTGTCCATGAACTCAGTCGTGGGCTTCACCCCACCAGAAACCACAAGGTTGCTAGGGAAATTGGATGCTAAACTAGTGATGGTGCTTATTGATTGTGGAGCTACACACAATTTTGTGGCCACTAATGTAGTGCGAAGGTTGGGTCTGCTAGTGACGGCGATTGTAACATATGGTGTTCTTATGGGAATAGGAAGCTCTAGTAAGGGGCTACGGCCGATAATCTAAGAAAATGAGATTATTGAGGATTTTTTGCCTCTGGAATTAGGAGGGGCTAATATGATATTAAGAATGCAATGTTTGAATAAATTAGGGTGCAAATTAATTAGTAACAGTTGAAGATGAAATTCACACCAGGAAATACCATCATTACTTTAGAGGGAGACCCAAGCCTTTATAAGACACAAGTCTCCTTGAAAGCACTGGCCAGAGTTTTTTTAAAAGGAGGGAGAGGGAGTCTTGATAAAAAGATGTAGGTTGGAAGGGGAACCACACATCAACGAACCAATCAAGGAGATTTTGGTGGAAATTTAAGGAGTAATATAACAATTTGAGGAGGTGTGGGCAGTGCTTAAAGGGCTACCTCCACCCCGATCATACTCAAGCCAATAACGACACCAAATAATGTGTGGCCTTCTCGCTACCCCTATATTTAGAAGGATGAGATAGAAAAGATGGTCAAAGAGATGCTAGCAGTAGTAATAATTCAACCAAGCCATAGTCATTTCTCTAGTTTGTTGGTGAAGAAAAAAATACAGAAGCTAGAGGATTTGCGTAGATTATAAGGCACTCAACAAGGTTATGATGCTGGATAAGTTTTCCATTCTAATGATTGATGAGTTATTAGATGAACTCCATGGGGCTGTGATTTTTTCAAAGCTAAACCTGAAGTCAGGATATCATCAAATTTGGGTGAGCCTTGAGGATGTGACTAAAGCAGTGTTCCGCACTGACAAGGGGAAATATGAATTTTGGGTCATGCCGTTTGGGTCGACAAACACACCCACTATGTTTCGAGCATTGATGAATGGGAAATTTTTCCCTTATCTCCGAAGGTTTGGTTTGGTCTTTACGACCTTAAAGGAGCACTCATTGTATGTCAACCAAAAGAAGTGTCTATTTGGCTAGTCTGAGATTGAATATTTGGGGCATATTATGTCTGCTAAAGGGGTGGCGGCAGCCCTTCTAAACTAGGAGCTATGGAGAAATTGCCAGTGCCTAAGAGTTCATGGGAGTTGAGGGGGTTCTTAGGGTTAACTAGTTATTACCGCAAATTTGTGTATTGCTATGGACACATTGCAGCACCATTGATTGCTCAACTAAAGAAAGCTAATTTTGGATGAAACCTAGAGGCGCTAGAGACCTTTGAGAATCTCAAGAAGGCTATGACTTCAACTCCTGTGCTGCATTACTAGATTTTAGCCAACCTTTTATCATGGAGGCTGATGCCTTTAGATTTGGAGTGGGAGTGGTCCTAATGTGAAACCAACACCTAGTTGCCTTTTCCAGCCGAGCCCTAAGTACTAGAACGTGCCTAAAGTTAGTATATGAGTGGGAGCTTATGACTATGGTGTTAGCAATTCAAAGGTGGAGGCACTATCTTCTGGGTAGGGAATATATCATATGGAAGGACTAGAAGAGTCTAAAGTTCCTCTTAAAATAGCAAGTCCTTCCAAGGGAACATCAAAAGTGGATCACCAAGCTGTGGAGTTACAATTTTATCACAGAATACAAACCCGGGAGAGAGAACAAGGCAGTGGATGCCCTGTCCAGGTGCAAGGGAGGGGAATGACTGAGATGATTGGGTGGGAATCACTTCAAGCCGAGGTAGAATTTGATGTTGCACTTGGGCCGGTTAGAAGGGAATTGCCGAGACAACAGGACAAGTTCGAGGGTTATGCTATACAATAAGGGAATTTACTTTTTAAGGGAAGGTTAGCTATCCCTTCGACATCTGCCTTGATTCCCTAATTGATGGCTGAATTCCATGGGGGAAATTATGGAGGAAATTCTAAAGCCCTTAGAACTTACAAATGCTTGGCCAAGGAGGTGTTTTGTCCATGCATGCACCAATAAATACAACAATTGGTGGCTATTTGTGAAATTTGCTAAAAAAACAAGGGAATGAACTTATCTCTAGCAGGGTTTCTACAACCATTGCCAATTTTTGAGCAGCTGCGGGAGGACATATCCCTTGATTTTATTAAAGGATTGCCTGGCTCGGAGGGTTACAATTCACTTTTGGTGGTTGTTGATCACCAAACCAAGTACACTTATTTCATTTCACTCAAACTCCTATTTACAATGCCTACTGTGGATGTTGTTCTTGTTAAAGAGGTGATTAGGCTGCACAAGTTCCTTGCTTGATGGTTGCATCACCTTGAACAGAGACAAGGTATTTTTGAGTCACTTTTGGAGGGAATTATTTAAGCTGCAAGAGATAACTCTTAAGTATAACACCACTTACCACCTATCATACGTCAATCAACACCACATGCTTTATGGCACTTTATCATAGGGGGCCACCCCCACTCCTCTGGTATGAACTTGAGGAGCCACCCCTATTGCGAGTGGATAGAGATTTGCTAGTCAGGTATGGCATTTTTAGGATAATTGAAGCAACACCTGACTAGAACCCAAAAGTTGATGAAGACTTGGGCCGATAAGAAGTGCATTGGAAGTGAATAGTTGAGTTTATGTGAAGTTGAAACTATATCACCAAATATCACTCGCTAAGTGCTTGAATGAGAAGCTATCACCTCAATTTTTTTGGCCCTAGCAGGTGGAATCTAGGGTAGGACAAGTTGCTTACGTACTCAAGCTACCCCAGCCATTCCCATTCGCCTGGTGTTCCACATATCCATGTCAAAGCCTGCAATTGGTGTGGATACATGTGTGCAGCCTTTTCCTACAGCTTTTAACAAAAACCTTAGAATGGCAGGTGGAGTCAGAGGAGATCAGCGGTCTAAGGTACAATGCTAAGGGTTGTTAAATGGAAGATCTTGTCAGAATTTGAAACATCTTGGGAGAATTTTTATCTACTCAATGGAGCATACCCACAATTCCACCTTGAGGACAAGGTGAAAGTTTGGGAGGGAAGTATTGATAGGCCTATGGTGAAATATACTTATATAAAGAGGAATAAGAAGGCATGTGAGAATGAGAATACTGAACATTAGGTGGGGATTGGACATCATTTGATCCATGGGGTGAAGATTTAATGGCAATTTGGTGGGGCATAGGAAAAAGAGAAAATCCAAGGAGAATTCGGTTAGGAAGGTTGTTATTGTAGTTGGGTAGGGAGGGTAGAAATACAAAAAGGGTAGACATGAGAAAGAGGGGAGGGGAATAGGGAATTGGGAGGCCATAGGTCCTTGATTTCCTGGTGTATTCTTGACATTTTGCCTTTCATGACTAACACTATCTCATCTCAACTTCTCACCATTGCTATTGTGTTATTTTTTATTTTATGCTCCTTGGCTATTTGTATGTCACGATCATTTACTTTAGGGGAATTACTGGCAAGGACTGCAAGTTCTACCAGGTTCTTACCAAGTTACCTAAGGCGGCACGAAAAGCCTTTCAAGAACTTCATGAAGAGACTGCGCATGATCAATTTCTAATGAAATTAAGGAAATAATTTGAAACTATGCATGCTGGTTTGTTGAATAGTAATCTAGTTCCTTCTTTGGATACTTGTCTAAATGCTTTGTAAATGGAAGAACAAAGTTTGTCCACCCAAACAAGTCTGAGTTTGGAGGTCATCATTTTTGAACCAGCAACTGTTGCATACACAGCACAAGGGAAAGATAAGAGCAAAGTTCAATG